>BTPG01000002.1:76926135-76986135 GCA_036245525.1 Semisulcospira habei | reverse complement strand
CCCTGGTAGCTGGAGATGACGCTGCTGAAGCCGAAGTGCAGGGCCCCCGATGGGCTGAAGATGTGCCCGTTTTTGTAACCAAACAGAAACCGGTTTATATTGGTGTTAAGGTTGTCGACATAACATGAACCTGAAATAGAACAGAATGAATCAATCAATCTGTAAAGAAGAGAAAATAAAAACTAGAAAAGTTCGTCAGTGGATACACAGACAGAATAATTTTTTCATCTATCCGCCCATGCATCCATCCATCCATCCATCCACCCACCCATCCATCCATCCATCCATCCATCCATCTACCCGCCTACCCATCCATCCATCCATCCATCCATCCACCGACCAATCCATCCATCCATCCATCGCGACAGGCGCCAAGCTAATCTGGCACTACCCTTGAATTATCATGGTCGACCCATCTCCTGCTGTAGTGCGTCAGGGCTGAATGGGTTAACAAGGATCTCAGAAACACTGTCTGCTTCCGTTGGCAGTAAAAGGTTAACAAGTTAACAAAAACAAAATACACCAGCCAGCCAATCCAGCAACCAACCTGGAGTTAACCCCTTATTACCTACCGTCGTCGGGGAAGATGGAGAGCATTTCATTAGAGTTGTAGTCGTAGTAGAGGTAGAACCTGTTGCCGTACTGTACCTGCTGCACGATGCCTCGGTTGTTCTCGTAGTCGTAGTACTCGTGCACTTCTGTGGACTGGTTCTTGTTGCCCATCTTGCAGTCCACGTGCACTTCAAACGTGTTGGGCACCACAGGCATAGTGGGCTCCTGCGGGTAAGCTGGCAAATAATGACGATAATACTAACAAGGTGAGGATTTCATCCCCAAGTCTACCGTATTGTTTGGAGCTCACATGCGTTTTTCTTTTGGAGTTATTCCTTTTACAGGGAAAGCATCGCGTCAACTCAAAAACATGTATAACACTGACGTGCTTGTGCTTTGCGTCAATTAGGAACATTGTATAATACTGACGCGTTTGGTGCTTTTACGTCACCGTCACTAAAGTTATTCCTCTCCTGAAGTCAAGGATTATTAATTTAAAAAAAAATTTATGCAATGAAGTTTTATTTTGGAAAAAGTTGAAAAGGTACAAAGCTGGCTAAAAAAAAAAAAAAAAAAAACTCATCCAATGTCCTTCTCCAAGCTAGATATAATAATAATAATAATAATAATAATAATAATAATAATAATAATAATAATAATAATAATAATAATAATAATAAGCGCATTAAATAGGCGCTTTATCCCAATTGAAAATCGGCTCAAAGCGCCGCCGCGAACTGAACCCAACAAGCACGCTCACGTGAATCACGCGCATTCACTCACACACTGTACATAAACACAAAAAATTCACGTGGTGCTGAGGGCAAGCTCAAGCGAGCTACTGTAGTTTTTTGGAAATTCAAAATCGTTTGTGTTTGAAATTTGATTAAGTGGGCTGAAACAGATACCAAAGTGGAGGGGGAGGAAGAGCCGGAGTACCCGGAGAAAAATTTCAAGTAAATATGACATAATTTACGGACTCTAATATGGTACAACCGACTTTCTATAAACGTCTTTTAGCCATAAGATAAGACAACCAATTTTAAAAAGCTCTCTTAGACACACCTTAAATAAAGCATTTCATATATTTGTAAGCTTGTACATACGCGAACTTCGGAGATTTTTGTGTTCACACTTAACTAGACACACACACACACACACACACACACACACACACACACGCGCGCGCGCGCGCGCGCGCGCGTGAGCGCCAAAAGTACGTTCAGCAGTGAGGTTAGCGTAACCAAACATGACGTCACTTTTATCTTGTTACTTTTTTTGCAAAATATGAGGCCCGCCCGCCCATAATTTCATTTGCATGCTACTGAACGGGCTCTGACCAAACGTGTTTGACCTGTATATCTGGGCTGCTGCCTGTAGGTTTGGAACTGAATATACTTGTCCGCCTGCTCCTATTACTGCTACCGTCCTGTTACTATAACTAACGCTACTAATCATCACTACTACTACTGCTGCTGCTGATCCTTACTAAATCTACTGTTATGAATCACTACTACCCCAGTAGCAAAATATCTTCGGGCCAAAGACGGCCGCAGTGGGCCCGCGCACAGCCGTAAGCCCGAGGACCTTTGCTTATAGCACTAGTTCTGCTACTACTGATCATTACTACTACTACTGTTATTAATCACTACTACTACTGTTACTAGTCACTACTACTGCTACAATTACTGCCAGTACTACGACTGCTACTAATCACTACTACTACTACAGTTAATAATCACTAATACTACTACTGTTACTAATCACTACTACTACTGTTACTAATCACTAACAATATTACAATTACTATAGTACTAAGACTGCTACAAATCACTACTACAATTACTACAGAACTACTACCTTACTAATCACTAATACTATTACTGTTACTAATCACTACTACTACTGTTACTAATCACTACTACCACTACTGTTACTGATCACTGCTACTACAATTACTACAGTACTACGACTGCTACTAATTACTACTACTACTACTACTGCTAATCGCTACTATTACTGTTACTACTATTACTACCGTATTAATAGTGTTGTTATTTATCACTCCTACAACTGTTAATAATATGTACTACTATTCCTACTGCTGCTGCTTATCTCTTGGCTTGACTTCGCGAACGAAGATTTTATAGGAGTTGCCCACGACGTCTGCAGGCTTGTTCGTGGCTGCGGAGGCCAATCCGAGACAGGCAGGTTCGACCGCAGTGGCTGCAGGGGAAGGTATGGCCAGGGTTCTGAGCTGCTGCTTATACTGTTACTACTAATACTATTGTTACTACTACTGCTACTGGTGCTGCCAATCACCGGACTTAGCTTGCAATTTCGTCGGGACATAACAAAGTTTGTTTATAGGCCACAACGCTAATTTTCCTCAGTTTCTAAAATGCGGCAATTTCACTGTACTATTATTGTTGTTGTTCGTGTTGCTTTCAACACGACCATAGTCATCATGGCATTAGAGCGCATCTTTCAGCCGTGGTCACTTTCAAGGTACCCAGTGGGAGATTGCCTGGCTATGATAGTTCAGGAGTAGTGCCAGGTCTGCTTGGCGCATGAGAAGACGTAGATTAGTCAAAATTGCACTTGTCGACGAAAATTGTGGGTTAAAAGCCTGGACGAACATGTGATATCGCATGTTTGTCCGGACTTTTATCCACTGTTTGTGTCTAATGACGCACAGTTTTCTGATTTACGTAACACACCTAAAACCCTTTTCGTGTCGGTAGCGGTTTTAGTCGCGATGATTCCTGTAGGAATAACAACATCCTGATATCCTGTAGGAATAACAACACCCTGACATCCTGTAGGAATAACAACACCCTGATATCCTGTAGGAATAACAACATCCTGACATCCTGTAGGAATAACAACACCCTGACATCTTGTAGGAATAACAACACCCTGACATCCTGTAGGAATAACAACACTTGACATCCTGTAGGAATAACAACACCCTGACATCTTGTAGGAATAACAACACCCTGACATCCTGTAGGCATAAAAACACCCTAACATCCTATAGGAATAACAACACCCTGACATCCTGTAGGAATAACAACACTCTGACATTCTGTAGGAATAAGAACACCCTGACAACCTGTAGGAATAACAACACCTGACATCCTGTAGGAATAACAACACTCTGACATCTTGTAGGAATAACAACACCCTGACATCATGTAGGCATAACAACACCCTGACATCATGTAGGAATAACAACACCCTGACATCTTGTAGGAATAACAACACCCTGACATTCTGTAGGAATAACAACACCCTGACATTCTGTCGGAATAACAACACCCTGACATCCTGTAGGAATAACAACACTCTGACATCCTGTAGGAATAACAACACCCTGACATCCTGTAGGAATAAGAACACCCTGACATCTTGTAGGAATAACAACACCCTGACATCGTGTAGGAATAACAACACCCCGACATCCTGTAGGAATAACAACAACCTGACATCCTGTAGTAATCAACGCGACTAACATCGGTACCGACACGCACAGGGATCATTTGGAGTGGAGTGCCTTTTACTCATCCATTTCGCCAGACATTGACAATTCATCACCACTATCACGTGTGTGTGTGTGTGTGTGTGTGTGTGTGTGTGTGTGTGTGTGTGTGTGTGTGTGTGTGTTGTGTTTGTGTGTTTGTGTGTGTGCGTGTTTGTGTGTGTGTGTGTGTGTGTGTGTGTGTGTGTGAGCTCTTGGTTTCCTCTTTGTATCAGCGCTTAGAGATACTTTTAAAGTAAGCGTTTATCAAATCTATATTATTATTATTATTATTATTATTATTATTATTATTATTATTATTATTATTTCTTACTGGTAGCTGGCTCGGCATTTTCACACACTTCGCGTATGAGGCGTGCTGTGATTCCGGTAGCTGTCAACGCCAACAGCAGAAGATGGGCCCATACTGTTTGTATCAGCTGCCGCTTCATTTTCTGCACAAACGTACACACTGAAGTGTGCACTGCAAACATATGAGCACACGCACACATGTAAGCACACGCCACATGCATAGTGTGCTCAAAGAACCAAATCTCATCCCTAAATATCTTAGCCCTGAAACGTGACATTTATCAGTAACATTCCAACGCGCGAAAGGTCATCGGGCCGACGTCGACCGCCGCTGGCCCGCGCACGGCCGTGCGCGGACCAACGGCAGCCTACGCCGGCCCGATGGTCTTTTGCGCACTGGGATCCCCTACCGTTCGCGGGTAGGCTCCTCAAAATGACCTACTCCGGAAGTACACTTTTATTTGACACCTTCAGTCTGCCAAGAAAACGTCCAACGCGACCATCAGTAAGAGACCTAGATCCTCATGAGCCCCCGCGACTGCGGGGGCTCATGAGGATCTAGGCCTTTTGCTGGAACCAGTTTGTATCCATGTTCCTTGGACAGTTGTGGGTCTGTGGTCGTTTATTGAACCCTGATTTCAGAAACAAAATGTGCGTCCAGCGGCAAGGAAGATAATTAAACGAGATGCGAAGCGGAGGGCCCATGAGGATCTAAGCCTCTTGCATTTGTGTTCTGGCTGTTGTGTTCCGGTAGTGAAGGGGTCAATTTCATTTTTTTTTGTGACGTATTTCTTCAGTGTCCATGTTACGGCTTTTGGCTCAAGATCAGTGATTTATGTCACACGCTGGATAGATTTATGTTGCCTACAACACTGTTGCTGATAACTCTTTTCGTTTAGCAATGTTGCGAAATCGCGGGTGATGTCTTTTGAGGTACATTTGCACGCGTTTCCTATTGGTACACGGTGAACATTGCGGCTTGAAATACACCGGGTACGTTTGAAGTGTGAAATTTTACACCCAGGAGACTCAGTAGTTGGGGGGTGGGGGGTGGGGGGTGGGGGGGGGGCGAATTGTCTATCAACCCAGCTTTATTTAGACCAAGCCGATGTTCAAATTCAGTCCGCCTAAACGATGATACCATGAATGCCTTGAAAATTGTAATAAACTGCTTGTTTGTGACGAAAACATGCAATCTCTGAATCGCTGAACATGAATGTTAGACACAGAGGGAGGTATACCAAACATCATCTGTAGCAGTCCGAGTCTGCGTATGTACTCCCCAGATAGACCCACTCCGGGAGTACACCACAAACACACTCCTATTGAAATGAGCAGCTTACTCCCCAGACAGACCCACTCGGGGAGTACACAAGTACACTTCTATTTAAATGGCTGTGCATCTCATTTGAATAGAAGTGTACTTTTGGTGTACTCCCAGCGTGCAGAATACATCAACAAACGGTATGGACCTCGTGTACAATATTATGGTCTCTTTCACGAACCCGATAGTTACATAGCTACCGGGCGCCCTAAAAAAAAAAAAAAAATAAAATAAAATAAAATAAAAAAGCAAAAATATCAACAGCGAAAACAAGTCGAAGAAACCGTACTATTCTATATGTACTACGGGAGCCTTTGAGTTGAGTTATAAATGATTGACATTGAATTGGATTAGTAAATAAGCAAGAAAAACTATCGTACCTGAGTTTAACGACAGAAGGCAATGAACTACTGTGTAATCAGTGTAGCCGCCATTTAAGGTGTATACGTAGCCTTGTACCCAAAGGTACACACAAGATGCCGTCTCTGTTATCGCTTTATCGTACATGCCTTATCACACGGGGCCCTGTAAGGGATGACAAAGGCCGGGTTCTGGTATATAGGGACTGGTTGGGAAACAACATTTACTGTACTTGAACGTTGCGACACCCGACACTGACCCAGTGCGCACAGGCCATTGGGCCGAGGTCGATCGCCGTTGGCCCGCGCACGGCCGTGCGGAGGCTAACGTCGGCCCGATGGCCTTTTGCGCATTGGGTATAGCTTAATCTAACAGTTATCATTTTCCATCGGACTCTTACGGATGGTTTTAGCAATGAACGCAAATTTTACACACTAGTTTCATACGCACTGTAGGCCTAACTCGCGACAGCAGCGTAGGAAGAGGCGGAGGTATGACCCAACTTAATCCTCTCGAATCAACACCGAGATCTAACTGTCCAGCTAAGGCCGACATTTATGGAACTTCTGATGAAGTGTAAAAAGTTGTACACGTCAAATGTTAGATAATCATCGGCTCATACTGAGTCGACATGGGCCATTATTCATGTAAAATGGATTTCGCACGCGCAGATACAGTGCGTTTGGGCGGGCAGTGGACCCGGTTTTTAACTCTTAAACTCCCAGAACAAATGAATTCCAGGAGGGGGCGGAAAGTGGAGACTCCGTCGCGTCCCTCAGAGAGGTGCTGTCGGTTGGGGGACGGGGGAGGGGAAGGCCGGGAGGGAGTAGTGGCGACAGCAGCTCACGTCTTCCAGTGAATGTTTTGACGAGAGCTGGAGACGGGGGCTCACGTTCTCCAGAGAGATGCAGTCCGTTCGGTCGGGGTGGAGACAGTCCCTGATACCGTACAGAGAGATAGTGTCTGTTAAAGGATGTGGGTGCGTGTGTGTGTGTATGTGTGTGGCGGGGGGAGGGGGGGGGGGGGGAGGAGACAGGGGTTCACATTCTCCAGGGCTGTCCACTGACGAGACGTGTGTTGGGGGCGGGGCGGGAGGGGGAAGGGGTGGGGGGAAGGGGATGGAAGGGGCGGAGACAGGGTCATGATCAAGGTCACAGGGGGGTCACCTATGGGAAAGGTCAAGGTCACAAAAGTCAGATGAATTGTGTGGATCGGTCACGCACGAGAGCCATAAAGGTTTTGTCATTCTTGTTGAAATTTGGTTGTGTTCTTGTTTCGACCAGATTCAGAAAATAAAATAAAACTAAAATAAAAGTGTAAGCTTTTAGTTGTATCTCGCTTGTCTGGAATAGGTTGTTGCCAGACTGGAAAACTTTTTTTTTTTCATTGTGGTTAAGGAAACATGATAAATAACGGCGATGGAATATCTCGGTGGAAAAAAGGAAGAGCCTAACTTCACCTATCTATCGGTAAATGTACGGTTTACTATCGATATCCACTGACGGCAAGTGCACGCATTTCAACAAACAAAAAGTGGATTAAAAGCCCGGACAAACATGTGATATCGCATCTTTGTCCGGGCTTTTAATTCAAGTTTTTCGTCGAAGCACATGCATTAAAAAAAATAATTCATGAAATCGTCTAATGCAACAGTCATCCGGGTTTTAGGTAAGACTGAGGCGGCGCATTCACACAGATGACACTCTTAAGCCGAGGTAAAACATTCCAGGGAACAGCTGGAAGTTGTCCTCAGCCAACACTGCCTGCACTGCAAGTGGACTGCGCAATTCAACTCTGAAAGAGAAGACTTTGAAGGTGATTACTGATCTGACAGTAAACCTTCTGCTGGGAACGAACAAACTTTGCTCTTTGAATACTCACTGATAGAAAAGTGCCCATACATCTTACTTTGAAAAATACCTTAAACGTCCGATCTTTGTTTTGGAACAGTTCAAAGGATAATGAGCGACGATCTTTATGTCCAAAAATGATCTGCCCCTTTCCTAGACCCGAGGCTCAACTGAAGCAGATCAGATATTCAAAATGTTTAGGACTCGTGTACAAAAACCACCATGTGATCCCATCACTGAAGACGTATCGTCTTGAGTGATGGCATCACATGGTCGTTTTTCTACTTGTCCTCTAACGGTGTCCCCAGCAAACTGTCCAATCAGTAGTTGCAGGCCTCTGATGTGAAGAGACTAACGGCACTTTTGTCAGATTTTTGTGCAGAATTAACATCAACAGTTCCACCATTTTTTTTTTTAGACGTTCCGCGCTCGGTGACTATGGATCAAACAGGTGCAGAAGTGTCAGCCGCGAGGTCTGTCTACTGAGAAATGATAGTGTACGAATACTCCACTTCCATATTTTATAGAACCTTTCACAACTGCATAAAGTAACGACCGGCCGAAGCCATATTTTAAACAGGAGCCAAGCATCATAGTTTATTTTCTTAAACAGTACACAATAACTACAACTCAACAGTTGAATCAACAAATACAATTTGAAACATAATTCAAAACTATTTGGAACTCAGTATCTATAAACCGACATCTACATTACAGTGCAAACGTGAAATTGTGATGGTATTTTGCATTCTCTTGGCATTTTGTTAAGTAAACCTCTCAGGTACTCTGCGCAATCAAAACTTCTTATTTCAAAGTAAATAATGGGGAAATGAGTACGTTTTTCGCATTGTGTGTGGCCTTTCTACTTGTAAGAAGTGAGCTTTAACCAGGCAAATGTGGAGTATATGTGTGTTTTCTTTGCAACAGTCACACTCTAGTTTGCGAACTGGCTACAGGTTCACCATGATATACCAGAAAGCTTAGCGCGGTAAGCCTGGGACATGTGGTCAGTGTTGGGGGTGGTTCCTATGTACAAGTGGTCTTGAAAGGTTCTATTTCATTTAGGAAGCTAAGGCGCTCACTTGTCGGCACCGCTGGGAGTGTGTTAGCGTAGTCAAATACTAGATTCAAGTCTTCCGAGTCTGCATTTCGGCGGCAGATGGGTCAGAAGTCCTGGATTTGCCAACACGAATAGGACATAATGTCCACCATATAGAAATGTAATACTGACAACCAAAAGAAATGCCACATCATTCGAGTCATCGGAAACACTTCCGTGTTTCGGATGACTGTTGTATTGTCGCATTTCTTTTGCTCGTCAGCATAGTAGGTACACATATGTTAGTATTTCGTGAGTAGTCACTGCGTGCAATGCAGACTTAGAATGCTAATGTGCTACGTAAAATACGTAGTCCAAGACAACAGAAAAGTGACCGGACACAGGCAGCTTGGAGGCAATTATACCAGGACCATTGACCTACTGGCACCTACAGTAATCGGACATGTTAGCCCTGCAATCGGACTATGACCGATGTCCGACGCCTAGTTGCATCCCTGCTTCTGTATAGGATTGTAGCGACTTTTGACGAATATTTTATTGATGCACCACCTGCATATCTGTACAAACAAACAAAACAAAAATCAAAAACGCGATGGCCGACGTGGGGATGTGTGAAAATACAGTGTAAAGAGCTGTTTGGCTAAAGTCATTAATCACGTAATACATTTTAACTCCGCCCTGTCTCAAGTTTCGCCCATGAATGCATTACTGACGTGGCATGCTGACTGAAAATCGTTAACATCTGTGTCGAGTTAAATGCATTTCTTCTCACTCAAGGCAGCAAGTCAGTGGTTTGGTTTTCAGCAGTAAACATGCATAAATTGCGTTTACTGTCGCTTTTTACATTGTTCCTAATCGCTCTTGGAGTTCTGTTGCTTTTAACGACAAACTACGTCCACTACACAGGTAAGAAGGCTGCATTTTCTCTTGTTACATGTCCACTGGCGGAACGGCGATTGATTTTGAAAAATAACGGATGTACAAAGATGGATCCTTTGGTATGGACGTGTTTTGATGAAAATTTCTGTCGAAAACAAATAAAGCCAGCATACCACAAAGCCAGCATACCACAATGAGTTTGCATATCCCAGAAAGGATGAAAGTCAAGAGGATTTGTCAATTTGCATCAACCATAGGAGTGTGATCTTCATATTTTTCAAATTTGAAGATAGCACTTTCCATAGGCAATAACCTCTTTTCAGAACGCAGCCTTTCTGAGCATGGCCGGGACGCTGCGGGAAAAAAATGCCTCGAGAGTGTCCAAATTGTCAAGTTTACAAATGTGCAGATGTGGACCAGAGGCTGTTAAAGCAGAGGAACAGTGTATCCCAGCTGCTGAACCGTATGAGGCGGGACATGCTGCAGCTGCACTGTGAAATGCTTGAACGTGATCAGGTCAGTTCTGCTACATCATGTATAAGATAAACCACGAGTTGTGGTGATTTACCAGCGGCCGAGACTTGCTTTGGACACACAACTGTGCGCCTTCACTGCGCCCTTTTCTCCTTGTTTCCTGCCGACCTGAAGGCGCCAAGTTGTTCTGACACCACCCTTGAACTGTCAGGGTTGATCTCCCGTATCGTTTGCGGGTGTACCGCCTCCCCAGATAGACCCACCCGGGCAGTACGCCACAAGCACACATATTCAGATGAGATGCTCGTGTCTCATCTGAATAGAAGTGTACTTATAGTGTGCTCCCCGAGTCCATGGTGCGCAGCCGCGAACGTCGGCATGTGAATTTTAATGCTCAGTGTTCTGAGGACAGGGGAATTCCCACCGTAGCACGTAGCTCTTGGACTGCCGGGACAAGGCCAATGTTACCCGGCTGCAAGAGGCATACATTTATGTCTCTTGTTAGTCATATGTTCTGTCTCGTGGAACATTTACGCAGATGTCTGTCAGTGTGCCGGCGTTTCAGACACGCAATTCGTGGTGACTTCCGGACCGTCAGCGAAGGGCTTCGTGCAGACAGCGGTCTAGTCTCTCATTGTGTGCAGGGCAAAACTGCGGTGTCTTTCAGCGGAGGCTGGTGCAAGAAGGTGTCTGGACAAGACTCCAATCAACAAGCAACCGATCACCGCCTGGCTGATGCTATCAGCACATTCTTGAACGGTTCTCTCTCTCTCTCTCTCCGCTCACACACACACACACACACACACACACACACACACACACACACACACACACACACACACACACACACACACACGCACGCACGCACGCACGCACGCACACACACACACACACACACACACACACACACACGTATGCACGCACTCATACGACACACACAAAGTACCACAGGCACGCACACACATACGCGCGCCCGCTGTTGGCTTGTTGAGCGGGTGTCTTCATTTAACTATCAAACTCAGATGTTCATAACAAAAGGCCCGGTGTCCTGTAACATGCGTACACCTAATGTAGTTAGTATTTTAATGTGGTGTCAAGGCGGATGTATAACGTGTGTTTATTAGTGTGAAATCATGGGCGTACCCGTGTTTACTTGATGAGGTGTCTCGTTGACTCATTGACCTTTATTTGTAAGACTTCCCGCCCTAAACAAAATCACTCACAATAATTGGGAGGTGGGGGTGGGGGTGGGGGTGGGGGTGGGTGGGGTGGGGGTGGGTGGGGGTGGTAGGTTGGGTGTGCGGGAGGAAGTGGTGGGGGGGGGGGGGAGGTCACTCAAATAGATGTACATGATTGCAGCCCGCGGTGACAAACACCCTAATGGAAACACATAGTAAGCGGTCCGCAGCGCAGTTGTAAAGCGTCTGCCACCAATGCTAAAGATGCAAGGTTTGAAACCGGGTTTCGGTGTCGGATTTTTCTCCTCTAGTAAGTGTTAACGTTAATTCATGCGGACCGTCGGGGGGTTCTTTCTCCGGATATTCCGGCTGTTTCTCCACCTCCACTTCGGTACGGGTTTCAGGACACGTAATTTCAAATACAAGCGATCAAAATTTCCAAAACAGTAGCTGAGCTGACCCTTCGCACCACGTGAATGTCCTGTGTTTGTCTTGTACTGTGTTTGTCTTCGGAGTGAATGAGTGTGTGTCACGTGAGCGTGCGTGTTGGGTTCAGTTCGCGGCGCTTGTAGTCGGTTCACAGAATTGGGTAAACGCCTTTATTATAACCGGTATTATTCTTATTATTTATGAAATAAAATGTAAGTTACAGGATAGTTTACACCCCCGCCCCCCCCCCCCGCCCCCCCCCCCCCCCGCCCCCCCCCCCCCCCCCCGCCCCCCCCCACCAAATATAACACAACCCCGACAGCAGCAAACGTCTCACATTTTTCAAAATCAGAGGTGAAATAAAATACACGCGGAGGACTGAGACGTGCCTTGTTTTGGGAGGCGCTAGATAGTCCACATCCGGAGTGACATACTGACGAGCAAAAGAAATGCGACATTTTTTGGAATCATCGGAAACACTTTAGTGTTTCTGCTGATTCCAAAAATGGTCGCATTTCTTTTGGTCGTCAGTATAATGTGTACAGAAAACGCGCCGAGCTTTGACTGGCCTTTTTATCAGACCAACAGAATAAACGATTTCGCTCTTGGCCTTTCAAAGCGTGTTTTATTGTTTTCTGGATACTGGATACTTTTTTGCATTTTACACGCTTGGCAGTCCTGTGTTCTGTTCCGATTGTTGGCTGATGTGCGATAGGAAAAGTGAGTCAATTTTAATTTTTTTAACCAGTGTTTAAAACTTAAACATTGTCATTTGACTAGTCAAACCACAGTCTTTAAACCTGACCCAAGGATACTTTGTGACAAGACCTTTCTAAACATACCAATGTCAGTAACCTCTCTTAAAGGTCAAGGTCACAGGGGGTCTAGAAATAAGTTAATTTTTTTATTTTATTTTTTTTTCTCAAATACTGTTTTAAACTTCAAACCCATACTTAGTAAACAGATACCTGATGGAAAGTCCAGAAATGGGTAAGAAATATACTGCCCCCCTCCCCCGAAAAAAAAAAGAAAAAAAAAGAAAAAAGAAAAAAAGTTCAACATCACACCCAAATTTGGTACACAGACATCTTATGGTATGCTTTCTATGCATACTGATTTATATGACCACTCGGAAAGGTCAAGGGTCACGAGTGGTCCCAGTATAGGTTTAAAAAATAGCCATGTTTAAAAAAAAAAAATTTCTCTCTCAAATACTATTTTCAGCTTCAAACCCGGACTGCAAATGCTTATGATCTGGTGTATGGCGTTAGCTGCATAAGTGAAAAACGAAAGTCAAGACATCACAAGAAAAATAGATGCTCATGCGCTAGCTTTGCTGTTGAGATCTGGAGTCATTCTGTCTCGGTGACTTTTCAGCAGCCCATTAACTGTACTCAGTAGTCAGTGTCAACAGCGTAGACAACACAATAGTGTGGCCTGCCAGACTGTCCTGCATAACAGTATAGTTTGTGACCTGGCCTAGTTTCGGCATTCAAGTGTACACTGTAAAGATACTGTATAGATGGATACCTACAGCACCCTGATACGGACTTTTATTTCGCAAGCAAAGAACTTTAGACTCCAGAGATGTGTTTATGACATACTATCAGAGCTTGGGATTCTTGCCAAGCCTGGACGTAAACGTGGCTTCAGAGGTGGCGAATTATGTCACCAACGCTCTGAACTTTTAGCACTTTCCAACAACCAGTCTTCAGAATTCCTGTCTCCACCCAAGGAGAACCTAATGGCAATTTCGCTGCTGCCTTCAGTGACTCAGTCACCACCTCTTGCTCCACCGCTGTGCCTGTCTTCAGTGCCCCACCTTTCACCCCACGGGCACCCAGTGACGTTATCTCCACCCGAGCACCCGTCTTCAGTGCCCCACCCTCCATCCCAGGGGCACTCAGTGTTGTCATCTCTACACTTATGCCTGTCTTCTGAGCTCCACCCTCCACCCCAGGACCACTCAGTAATGTCCTCGTCACCCCAGCGAATGTCTTCGATGTCCCAACCGCCACCCCAGGGGCACTCAGTGATGTCATCTCCACCCCAAGGCTTGTCCTCAGTGCTCCATCCTCCACCCCAGGGGTATATAGTGATGTCATCTCTACTTCAGAGCCTGTCTTCAGTGCCCCACCCTTCACCTCAGGGGCCCTCGGCATTGTCAGCTTCAACCCAGTGCCTGTCGTCGGTGCCCTGCTCTCCACCCCAGGGGTACTCGGTGATGTCATCTGTACCCCAGCACCTGTTTTCAGTGCTTCAGTTGCCTCACTTTTCCTCAGCCAAGTGGCCTACTCCAGTGTCTTTTTCTACACCCCACCCAACACCTCTTCCCCTGCCGCTGCTGTCCCTACATTTACCACCACCCATGCCGCCGGCCTCACCATTGCCATCACAGCAGCAAAGTCATCACATGCCTTCAGCGCCCATGGATCTCCCGCCAACACAATACCTGCTGCCTGCATTATCAGTACACCGGTGGGGCCATCCTACACCCAGTGTCCCACCGCTACCACCTCTGGTACTTAAGCCCCCGCCACCACTATCATTCGTGTGGCAGTCCCCACTTCCACTCCAACCATCATCACCCCCTCAAACCCCTCCATCACCCTCACAACTTCTTGAACGACCACACCTGTCCCAAGCAACACCACAACCCGTCTCAGTCTACATCAGCTCCAAGAGAAACACAAGCCATACTCATCAGACTGGTGATGTATCTAACCTTATTCAGGTTCATCTTCAAGACACTACCAAAATACCAGATCAGCTGTGCTTGGCACTGTTTAATGTGCGCTCAGTTGGTTGTGCCAAGAAGCGCTCTGAACTGTGCGAGTTTGTCACCGACCATCATATTGACATTCTGTTCTTAACAGAGACTTGGCTTCGTGCCTCAGGTGATGAGGCCAAATGTGCTGATCTTGCCCCACCTGGATACTCTGTGAAATCTTTCCCCCGCGCTTCTCGTGAGGTGGTATTTCTGTCGTCCTTCGTAAAGCACTGCAGCCGTTTGCACCATTCTCAACGTCTTTCAGTTTCTCCCATGAGTCTTTTGAGCTTGTACACTAGCTTTAACTCAGAAAACTGTTCATTTTCTGTGCCTCTACAGACCCCCGCCAAATCGCAATAACAAATTAACTGATTCAATGTTTGTCGATCAGTTTCATGATCTTCTCGATCACTGTAATTCTCTTGCTGGCAGTGTGATAGTCCTTGGTGACTTTAACATCCACTTTCAAGGCTGACCTCGTTCAGTCACTGTCACACCATCCTAGTCCTAGTGCCGAGGAGTTTGATTCATGTTTACGCACTGTCTTACACAATCATGCACCATCTTCAAAGCGCAAAAAGTCAGCTCATAGAATCAGCCCGTGGTATAGGCTTGTGAGTAAAGAGCTGCGTTTCGCTAAGCAGAGACGGCGCCAAGCTGAGAGAATGTGGCGCTCAACTAGGTTGGCTGTTCACAAGCAGATATACACAGTCATGTTCTAAAAAGCATTTGAATGAGATTGTTCATGGAGCAAAATCTTCGTTTTACAACAGGAAGATCAGTGAGTGCACAACAAGCAAAGAGTTGTATAATGTGACCAATAAGCTGAAGAAGACTCCATCACCTCTTCCCACAACATTTCCCCCGTGCCAGCTGCCTCAGCTATTTGCCGATTACTTCGTTGATAAGGTCCGCGAAATTCGTGATTCTCTGGATCTCATGCCCACTTCAGTTTTGTTCACTGAAAAACGCTGCAGTGGACGGTTGTAGTTGGTTGTACAAAGCTTAACGTCCCGACAACAACGACGTGCCTGCACTGCTTGTGAAAAAAACCCCACCCTAAACAGAATATTGAATGTATGTCGCCAGCCGGTCTAATACGCTAAATAAACCGAAGACCATTGAGCAACGAACATCCAATATCAAGAGTTGCAGACAGCGCAGACAGTAGGGCGAGTTTAAAAAAGGAAAATACAGATGAATGACCAAGGGTAGACAGAAACATATGCCCCAGAATAGAGGGGAAAACCCACCCTGTGGGGCTGACCAGGGTGACCCTGGGAACTTCTTCTTCTCGAACGCCGTCACAATTGGAGTTTGGCTCTCAAAATCAAATCTGTGGTCTTCTGTAGCGCCTCCACAGGCCCGTACAGTTTCTCTTGTAGAGTGGCGGACTTCGGCCATATCTCCTCCCTCAGCAGCTGGTGGTTCCCACAGTCCTGGAGGATGTGCTCTGTGGTTTGCTCTGCTTCTCCACAAGACACAGGGGAGATGGCACGAGGTGGAAGCGTCTGTGCAGATGGAAATTGAGTCGGTTGTGCCCGGTCCTCAGACGGAAGATGGTCACCTGCTCTTTTCTGGACAGCTGATGGTAACTGTCTAGGGGCCGTTGTGGTGGTCTGTACACAGACTTAATGATGGTCCTCATCTCTGTGAAGCTGACTCCATTTCGTCTTGTTCTTCCTCTGTGCCCACTTTTGCCATTCTGTCAGCTTCTTCATTGCCGTAGATGCCACAGTGTGAAGGGATCCACTGCAGCACCAGTCTGGTGCACTTGATGTTTTGCAGTGCCTCTTGTAGACGTGGCAGTTTGCTTGCTGTTGCTGCCTCAAGGACAGACATGGCATCAGTCAGGAAGACAATCTGGGCATCAGGGTCTGCAGTGCCACTAAGGGTGTTTGCAGCGCGGACCAGGGCTTCCACCTCAGCTCTGTAATTTGTGCAGTGAAGGCCTGTTGCCTGCCATTTTCCGTTTGGGTACTGAATGTACACCCCAGCCCCTCCATTCTGAACTGCATCTGTGACTGATCCATCGGTGTATGCCCGTATCCATGCATTCTGGGGATACTTTTTTTCGAGCATGGCCAGTGTCAGGGCTTTCTTGCTCACAGTGCTGTGCTCATCTTTGGTGGTGATTTAGTGTACCGTGGAAGAGATGGTGATGTTTTCTGGCTTACTTTCCCAGGGTCGCTAGCAGGATTCAGAGCCTCTACCTGCGCAGGGAGCTTTGCCTGGTGTATTCTCTGCAATGCTCTCGTCTCCTTCACAAAGCTTGATCTTTTCAATCTCTCTGAGGTTGGTTTTTTCATCCTGGCGTTCATAGGATTGTCTTTGGAAGACTTGGCCTTTGTAGACTGTATCAAGGCTTTGCAATCTCTTCTCATGCGCAGGGGTGGGATACCTGTTGTATCTTCCATCTTTTCAATCTCATTGCGCCGGTGATGATACGCAGTGCCTGGTTCTGAACTCTGTCAATGGTCTGCTGGTGTGACTGGGCTGCCGTCAACCATGCATGGGATCCGTACTCAAGGTGTGGTCTCACTGTGCCTTGATATACATTTTTTAGGATCTTTTCATTGGTTGCCCATTGTGTTGAAGCCAGCTTCCTCATGATGTTCAGCTTTCTTCTAGCTTTCGCTTCTGCGTTCCAAATGTGCGGCTTCCACGTCAGCCTCTTGTCAAGGATGACTTCCAGGTATGTCTGTTGGTTACTCATACGCGGGGCACATACGCGTTACTTATGACTATCTGATAATTATGTAATGGTAGTTGTGTGCAGATGAAGAGACGTAAACCGCGTATGGAAGTTTGAACGGTGCCTTTATCTCAGATTACGACTCGACATTTATCAGACTTTTCCTATCGGAACATTTTATTTTGACTTTTTATGTCGTTAGTGTGTGTGCACGGTCGTGTCTCTTGACAGGATTAGACTGTTGGCCAGTGGTGACTGTTGCAGGCTGTGTTGCTAGTGACATTGTCTGCAGGTTTTGGTGTACGAGGCAACAACACTGCGCTATCCATATGATAAAGCCACACGTCTTATAGCTTGTGGACTAACGTGATTGTGACTTAATTGTTGAAAAGCTCAACGCGTGACTTAGTTTGTGTGCTGTGCCACATCTATGTAAAAATCAGAGGTCACTTAAAACCTCTGCACTCAAACCGCTGGGCGAGTGGAAAATATTCTTTTCCGCTGGCTCTGTGGTATTGACTGTGCAGCCTCGTTGCTTGACATCATCAGCGCAAAACCGGACATTATCTAGTTTGCAGTGAAAACGCGCTATTGCTTTAATTTGTTTTATTGCACTGTCAGTTTATCAAATTATTTTGTGTAGTTCTGTTTGACGGTTCACCTTTACCTATCCGGTTTGTACTGTGTGTATGATTGTTATTTGTGTGTGTGTGTGTGTGTGTGTGTGTTTCTTTTGTGTTGCGAAACAGTTTACATTCTTTTTGTGTTATAGTCTCTTATGCCTGTGCTTACGTGTAGGTCATCGTAACGTGTTTCATCTTTACAATAAAATACCTGACTTAGCTTGTTTTCTTAACAATCCCACACCGTCACCGTTTCACTTGTTTGGCGTCACTGAGACACGCTTGAGCTCGAACATGAGTGATGAAGCCATTAGTATCCCTAACTTTTCTGTAATTAGAAGAGATCCTTTCTCCCCAGGTCAAACAGGCATTGCCGTCTACATCCACCAGTCTATTCAACACTTAGTCCGTAGACGGCAAGATCTAGAAACCGCAGATGTTGAGTGCGTGTGGATTGAAGTAAAGCGTCCTTTTTTGGCTCCATCATATGTAGGCTTCTTGTACCGTAACCCGGCGGCTGACTTTAGTTGGTACGACGATTTTACCTGTAACTTAGATAAAGTCTATAAAGTAAACTCCGACATCGTTCTAATGGGTGATTTCAATATCAATTTACTGAAACCCCACACCGCATGGGAAACAACGTCTTCCTTATTTGGGCTGGTGCAGCTGGTGCAGTCACCTCCTGCATCCTGTATCCTGCATCCTCCACTCTCATAGACCATATTTATACCAATAACCCTAAATCTGTGACTGACGTTTCTGTTCCCGACTTGAGCATTAGCGATCATTTCCCTGTAGTGTGTAACTGGGCTGCGCAAATTCCAAAGACTAAAAAGAAAGGTCATATCACCGCAACATATCGCTCTTTAAACATTTTAACCAAAGCGCATTTTTACATGATCTTAGTAATGCGTGCTTTGACTCAGTAAACGAGTCCAACGACCCAGAGGTTGCTCTATCTGCATGGTACAACATTTTCCTTGGGGTACTTAACAAACACGGGAGAGGCGTGTCAAAAGCGCGGTACTGCCCCCATGGATTACAAAAGAACTGATGCAGGCCATGGAGCTTAGGAACACCCTCAAGAGAGAAAAGAAGTTTGACGAGTTTAAAAAGCAGCGTAATCGCGTCAAGTATATGTTATGCGAAGCGAGAAAAGCCTTTGTAAGAAATACTATTAAGAACAACAAAGACGGGTCAGCTATTTGGCGCGTCCTGAATTCCCTTACCCGAGGCTCTTGTGCATCAACGGTAATCCCTAGTGATTTATCCGCTGACATGTTTAATAATTACTTCCTATCTGTTGCTGAAGTTTTCTCAACACAAGGAAGTGTCAATGATAAGTGTTTTGATGTTTTAATTGACTACTGCAATCAGAAAACTGTGACTCCTTTTAGCATTCCATCGATTGCAGTACATGAAGTAGGTAAATTCATAAGTAGTCTCACGAACAAGAAGTCATCAGGCCCTGATGACATAAATCCTAAAGTTCTGAAACTATCTCTATCTTACATTGTTGAATCGCTGACATACATATACAACCTATGTCTCCATCAGTGTGTATTTCCTACACAGTTTAAACTTGCAAAAGTAATTCCACTACCGAAATCCAAAGACAGGGGGAATCTGAATAATTATAGACCAATTTCGTTACTGTCCGTATTAAGCAAACCTCTGGAGCGACATGTACACAAACATTTGTCTCAGTATTTAGAGACAAATAATATGCTTCATTCCTTCCAGTCTGGGTTTCGTCCGAAGTATTCCTGTCATACAGCGCTAAGCAGACTTGCAGATAAGTGGTTATCTAACGTAAACAATTCTCAACTGACGGGTGGTATTTACCTTGACTTTAAGAAGGCGTTTGACCTGGTTAATCACGACACTCTGATAAGCAAACTTAGTCATTATTTAAAAAACGTCTCAGCAGTTTCCTTCTTTAGTTCGTATCTAAAGGGAAGAAAGCAAAAGGTTGTAGTTAATGGATCACACTCTGAAGTGAAGGAGGTTAAGTGTGGAGTACCTCAAGGGTCAGTGTTAGGGCCTCTTCTATTTTGTTTATACATCAACGATCTGCCTCTTCACCTAACGTCCGAATCTGTCGAATGTGACTTGTTTGCTGACGATACTTCAATCCACACGGCAAATAAAAACTTTAATGTGGTTGCAGAAAACTTACAACAGAGCCTTGATGAGGTGTCCGCCTGGTGTGAACGTAACTCAATGAGTATCCATCCAGCAAAAACTAAGTCAATGGTAATTGCGACACGCCAAAAACACCAACTAACCCCCCTTTCACTTGATTTGTCCTTCGAAGGCAATTCTATTGAGCAAGTGTCTGAACACCGCCTCCTTGGAATTATCATAGATGATCAGCTCAAATGGCAGGCACACACACATAAAGTGTGTAAAACTGTTTCAAGAAACATTTTCATGCAGTCCAAACTGAAGCACTTCACTGACTTTGAAACCAGAAAATTATTTTATTATGCACATATTCAGTCCCACATTAATTATGCTTCCACGGTGTGGAATGGCTGCAGAGATGTACATTTAAAAAGACTGAACTCTTTACACAGACGAGCAGCGAAATTAATTTTACCTGATCCTACTCTGACAACGGATGATAAGATTCACAAAGCGAGACTTCTTTCTCTCAAGAATCAGTTTGCATTCAACAAAGGTGTTCTTCTTTTCAAGATTCGGAATGACAACACTCCGGAATATCTAACCCAGCTGCTAGTCCGGTCACAGTCCCGCTATGGCGATACAAACAGCCTGTATGTAGTACCCAAAACCAGAATAGACTTATTTAAAACCAGTCTAGCATTCTCGGGGGCGACTTTGTGGAATTCTCTTCCATCGCAAACGAAGACCACTCCAACGGTATCATGTTTCAAGAAAAGTCTTTTTAAACATTTATCTTCGCTTCCATAACTATCTGCAAGCTTTGCTTTCAATACGTAGATATCATTGTTAGTAATGTACCCATTCTACTGCTGTGTATGTCTAGTGCTGCTGTGTTGTTGCTTTTTTTTCTTTTCTTTTTTTCTTCCTTACCATGCTCCCCCTCCCCCAACACACCCGTAGGCGTTGGTCCTATACATGTATTAATGTAATGTAATTGTTGTGTTGTAGAGGTAGCAACGGCAGATTTGAAAAATGGCATTGCCTCTGGCATTGTTAATATCTTTACCGTTGTAAAATAAAGATTCATTGATTCATTGATTCATACCGCAGTGGGGTGTTGTCCAGCCTTTGCTTTGTTGGAGAGAGAGAAGAGTGTGGCTGATAATTTTTCTGTGTTGATGGTCACACACCAGTTGTTGGCCCAATCTGTCAGCCTGTATAGGGCTAGCTGCATCCTGTATGTAGCAGTTGTTGCATACTCTTCTGCGCACCAGAGTACCAGGTCATCTGCGTACAAGGCTGCGTGGACTCCTTTTGGTAGCTCTGGCACAAGGTCGTTCATGAAGAGTATGAACATGGTCGGTGACAGGACTCCCCCCCTGTGGCACACTGTTACGATTGTGGTTGTGTTGTTCTGTGCGAGCATGCATGTGTTAATCGTAGGAAACGATCCGATATTTATTTGAGCTATCATGGTTACGTATCACGTACCTTTTCAGTGAGATTCTCTATTGTTCGCGCAGATAGCGGAACTGGTTTTGTTATGATACGCTAAGTTTAGTCCGGAAGCTTCTAGCAAAGTCGCACTGATGATAGCGTTAGTAGAGCTGCTCTATTTTTAGCCGAAGTTGGTCTCTGTGCCTGTGAATTTAGTAGCCGTTCTTTGCGTGTTATGAAAGGTCGTGAACGGTGTGCCATACTTTTGTGTAACGTCATTACACACAAGGATTTGGGGCTGAAATGAGCAGTCAAAGTTTTGTAGACTATTGTAGTTATTCTAAAAAGTTCCTTTTTTATTTATTAATATTTATGAGTTTCAGTTACGTGTTCTGTTTTGATTGGGTGCGTTATGTAAATTCATTAGAGTTTTCTTGAAAGTCGTTTAACTATAAAAGTTGGTGCTAGGAAGCACGTGTGTACATTGTCATGCATTGTCAGCTGCAGGGACACACAGTTTATTTTAGGTACGTGGCCCGTGTAGTGTACATTGTGAGAGACGCAGCGTAACGGTGGTGTACGTTGTATGAGAAACTTTGTGTCGCCAGTGTTGACAATTTCAGATGAGACATTGTATCAGTGTTGGTGCATTTGGGAATGCATTGTGTGGAGATCGCATCGCTGAATTAAAATATTGTTGGAACTTTTACTCCAGTGTAGCCTACATCCTTAAGCCACGTGTGACGGGTTGCAGCTGAATGAAGTTTATTTAAAAGAACCTTACGTGCGTGCGTCTGGTGTGTTTATCATACTACGACTACGACTTCACCACGTAACATATTGGCACCTCCGACGGGACTTCTTCAGTTGGCTCAGTGAAAAGGGTAGCCGGAGAAAACAGCCAGCAGTGAAAAGCAGAGATGGCGACATCAGAAATGGAGACATTCCTGAAAATTGGAAAGGAATGTGGACTCGAAGGAGCTCAACTCCTCGAGTTCGTAAAGGAGAGAGAGAGGATAAAGAAGAAGAAGAAGAAGAAGAGAGAGAGAGAGAGAGAGAGAGAGAGAGAGAGAGAGAGAGAGAGAGAGAGAGAGAGAGAGAGAGAGAGAGAGAGAGAGAGAGAGAGAGAAGAAAAGGAGAGATTAGAGAGAAAAGAAAGAGCTAAAGAACGTGAAATCAGGAAACTCGAAATTCAAGCAGAAGAAGCAGAGAAACAGCGAAGAGAGGCAGAGAAACAACGAGAAGAAGAGAGAGAAGAGGCAGAGAAACATCGAGAAGAGGTGGAGAGGCAGCGACAACATGAAATTCATTTAAAGCAGATGGAGATAGAAGCACAGAGCCAGAGGACTACTGAAGCAACAGCCTTAGCCAGCAGAGAGCAAACAGCCCGTGCGCCAAAACTTCCTCCTTTCGTTGAAAATTCAGATAAGATGGACGCTTATCTGGAGCGATTCGGGCGCTTCGCAAGTAGCAATAACTGGAGACAAGAGACTTGGGCTATCAAACTGAGCGCACTTCTAACTGGCAAAGCGCTTGAATTTTACACCCGCTTGCCAAGAAAAGAAGATTATATGCAGTTGAAAGCCGCCCTGCTGAGACAGTACGACTTCACTGAAGAGGGTTACAGGCGACGATTTCGGAACTGCAAGCCTGAAGAAGGAAAAACACCTGGCCTATTCGTTGAGAGAATCAGGAGCTACCTGGAGAAATGGATAGAGCTGGCTGGTTTAAACAAAGATTACCAGGACCTGTGTGACCTCATCATCAAAGAACAAGTCCTCAACGCATGTTTTAAGGACCTGGCCGCCCACCTCAGGGAGCAAAAGACCAGTCCTTAAAGGTCCTGGCCGACTTCGCTCAAAGATACCTTGACGCCCACAACAAGAAGTTCGGGCCCAGTAAGCCGCAGCGTGTGTCTGCACCAGTAGAGGAAATTCACAATGTCAGATACACCCCGAAATACAAGCCGGTGGAGAACCTGACATGTTTTCTCTGTGGAAAGAAAGGTCACAAAGCGATACGGTGTCCTTCTAAAGATGTTCCCCGAGGCGACAACACCAGAAGATCCAACCAAGATCGCGGGATAGCAGGCAGAAGCAGTACCACGTCTCAACACAGAGCTGCCGCTGTATTAGCCAATGATGTGACGTCATCCAGTGACTTTGAGTCTGGAGAAACGCGAGTGACACCGGAGCTGATTGAATCTTTCAAAAAGAATGGACGCATCCCAGTAGAAGATGGGGTTACATTTTTACCAGTCTCAAACATTGCGCTGCCTGAGAGTGAAGTGCCGAACATGCCGGTGGTGTCAGGATTCGTCGGAAACACACCAGTGAGAGTGCTGAGAGACACTGGTTGTAGTTGCATCATCGTGAGAGAGGACCTAGTAACTGAAGATCAGAAGCTACAGGAGTGGACCACCCTCATTTTGGCCGACGGAACTGTGAGGATTATCCCCCTTACCAATGTTAGTGTCGACACCCCGTACCTGAGAGGAGAGGTGAAGGTGCTATGCGTGAAGACACCAGTCTACGATCTTATCATCGGAAACATTGATGGTGCCAGAAACGCAGACGATCCAGATCCAGAGTGGAAACCTGAAACATGTGCTGTTACCACAAGAAGTCAAACAAAGAAGAGTCACCAGACTATCCCTCTAAAAGTGGCGGACAACACGGAAGCAGCTGTGGTGAATAGGGAAAGGCTGGTGGAGCTACAGAAAGCCGACCCCACGCTTGACAAGTTCCGAGGTCAGACCGAGCCCGTAACGCGAAAGGGAAAAGAGATAACCTTCGAGACCAGGAAAAATATCCTGTACCGGATATTCAACAGCAATGGAGATAAACCTGTACGTCAAGTAGTAGTTCCTGAACCTTTGAGGATACAGGTGATGAAATTGGCCCATGATTCCATATTGGGAGGACATTTGGGAATCAACAAGACCTTCGATAGGATCCGAGCCGTCTTCTACTAGCCTGATATGGGAGGCGACGTCACCCGATTCTGCAGGTCATGCGACATATGCCAGAAGACAATATCCAAGGGAAAGGTGCCCAAGGTTCCTCTAGAGAAAATGCCATTGATCGATATGCCTTTCAAGCGGGTAGCTGTGGACCTGGTGGGGCCAATATCCCCTCCAAGTGAAGATGGTCATCGCTACATTTTGACCCTGGTGGACTACGCTACACGTTATCCTGAGGCCATACCATTGAAGAAGATCGACACTCCAACAGTGGCAGAGGCGCTCGTCGATATTTCAGCCGTTTGGGGATTCCTGAAGAGATCCTGAGTGACCTAGGAACTCAGTTCGTCTCGGACTGCATGGAGGAAGTCACCGGCTATTGAGCATCCGACACCTTACTACCACCCCTTATCACCCCATGTGTAATGGGCTGGTTGAAAAGTTTAATGGAACATTGAAGGCTATGCTGAAGAAACTGTGTGCTGAACAGCCGAGGTTGTGGCATAGATATATCAATGCGTTATTCTTTGCATACCGTGAAGTTCCTCAGGATTCGACAGGGTTTTCCCCTTTTGAATTACTGTACAGTAGGACTGTAAGGGGGCCCATGCACAACCTGAAGGAGCTGTGGACCAAGGATATCGACGCGCCTGAGGTGAAGATCAGCTACCAGTACGTCTTCGACCTGAGAGAGAAGCTGGAAGATACCCTCAGGATGGCTCGAGAAGAACTGGTGAAGGCGCAAAACAAAGGGAAGCATTACTATGATCGTAAGGCGAAACCTCGACGATTCCAGCCAGGTGACCAGGTGTTGATTCTTCTTCCTACCGACAACAACAAACTCCTGATGCAGTGGAAGGGACCCTTCGTTGTCGACACAGTGGTTGGCATCAACGACTACAGATTCAAGGCCAACAACAAGGTGAAGACTTACCATGCTAATCTGCTGAAAAAGTACATTGAGAGAGGTCGTCAAGACAAAACACAACTGGCGGCATCGGTGCGTCTTGCTGATGAGAATCTATGTCTCTTGCCGACCGAGAAATGACTAAATATGGCACACACAAAATAAAGTAGATGCACGATTCACACGCACTCACATACGCTCGCACTCACGCAGCCACGCAACCACGCAAACACGTGCACACACGTACAGACAGAATGCTACCACTCGCCTAGAGCAGTCCAAAGACTGATCACAAAGCTGCGATCGTTGAGCCAGTGGATGCGCTAGAGGCACCGACATGACCAAGGATGTCTTATAAACATGACCTGAGGTGCTTGAAGAGGCTAATCTTGAAGGACGACATCCCAGTAAAAGACCACATAAATGAATAAGGTTTGCTGCGAACTGGCTCATCTGACGTCAGATTAATCTTGTGCTGGATGGTGTCAAAGGCATCTTCAGGAACTCCCAATACCCTTTGCTTAGGTCAATTCTTGGGGCCGACAACATAGACTTCATCGGACACAAATTGAGCGTAAAGGGGCTACACGACGACAACGTGCAGAAGATCAGGGATGCCCCGCGACCTACGACCAAGACGCAAGTCCGCTCATTTATGGGCTTGGCGAACTACTACCGGGAGTTCATACCAAACTTTGCGGCAGTCACATGTCCCTGACTGACTTGCTGAGGAAAGGACAACCTAACGTAGTGAAGTGGGAGGAGGCCCAAGAGCGAGCATTCCAGGCGGTTCGGGACATCCTTACCGAGAAGCCAGTTCTACTACTCCCTGACCCGTTGAAAACTTTCTTCCTGAGAACAGACGCCTCCAACAAAGGAGTAGATGCAGTCTTAATGCAAGAAGATAATGGAAAACTCTACCCAGTGAGCTACGCCAGCAAAAAGTTGACCAGAGCTGAGAGAAACTACTCGACCATAGACAAGGAGTGCCTAGCCATCATCTGGGGAGTAAGGCGGTTCGAACTGTACCTTCTGGGTGTGCCATTTGTTCTCCAAACGGACCATCAGCCCTTGAACTATCTAAACTCTGCAAAGTTTACAAATTCTCGTATTATGAGATGGGCGATGTTCTTGCAGAATTTTGACGTTAAACTACAGTCTATCAAGGGTTCGCAGAACTTTGGAGCGGATTACCTGAGCAGAGCAGTTTAAAAGAACATTTCTGTTTCCAGAACAGTTTAAAGAAACATTTCGGTGTTCATGACAGTTTAAAGAGACATGTCTTCGCTCAGGAAAGTTTAAAGGAACTGTGAGACGATTATTTTAAAGTAGTTGATTTGATTTCTTTTTGATGTGAAATTCTTATCATTTGTGGTTTTGTGTAGGTTAATACAGCCACAACCGTATATTTTGGAGATTTGAAAAGAAATTTTTGTGAAATTTCAT
Source organism: Semisulcospira habei (assembly GCA_036245525.1). NCBI lineage: Eukaryota > Metazoa > Mollusca > Gastropoda > Semisulcospiridae > Semisulcospira > Semisulcospira habei. Next base: position 76,959,224 of record BTPG01000002.1, on the reverse strand, counting down.
TCTAATGTTACGATTGTGGTTGTGTTGGTCTGTGAGAGCATGCATGTGTTAATCGTAGGAAACGATCTGATATTTATTTGAGCTATCATGGTTACGTATCACGTACTTTTCAGTGAGATTCTCTATTGTTCGCGCAGATAGCGGAATTGGTTTTGTTATGATACGCTAAGTTTAGTCCGGAAGCTTCTAGCAAAGTCACACTGATGATAGCGGTAGTAGAGCTGCTCTAGTTTTAGCCATAGTTGTTCTCTGTGCCTGTGAATTTAGTAGCCGTTCTTTGCGTGTTATGAAAGGTCGTGAACGGTGTGCCATACCTTTGTGTGACGTCATTACACACTGGGATTTGGGGATGAAATGAACAGTCACATTTTTGTAGACTATTGTAGTTATTCTATAAAGTTCCTTTTTTAAAATTAATATTTATGAGTTTCAGTTACGTGTTCCGTTCTGATTGGGTGCGTTGTGTAAATTCATTAGATTTTTCTGGAAAGTCGTTTAACTATAAAAGTTGGTGCTAGGAAGCACGTGTGTACATTGTCATGCATTGTCAGTTGTAGGGACACACAGTTTATCGTAGGTACGTGGCCCGTATAGGGTGTACATTGTGAGAGACGCAGCGTAACGGTGGTGTACGTTGTATTAGAAACTTTGTGTCGCCAGTGTTGACATTTTCAGATGAGACATTGTATCAGTGTTGGTGTATTTGGGAATGCAGTGTGTGTAGATCGCATCGCTGAATTAAAATATTGTTGGAACTGTTACTCCAGTGTAGCCTACATCCTTAAGCCACGTGTGACGGGTTGCAGCTGAATGAAGTTTATTTAAAAGAACCTTACGTGCGTGCGTCTGGTGTGTTTATCATACTACGACTACTGACGCAGCAGCACTTTTTGGCCACAGTACCCATTCACTGTCACACGGGCTATGCGATTGTGCAGGTATGACTTGGTCCACCGTTACATGTTCTCTTGGATGCCATTGCGAAGGAGTTTTACAAGGAGACCATCCTTCCACACCTTGTCGAAAGCCTCTTGTAGGTCAATGAAGGCAGCTAATGTCACCTTCTGATCTTGAAAAGCATATTCTATGACCTGTGCAAGGTGTGTTGTCTGGTCTTCTGTACTCTTGTAGCTTCTAAAGCCGGCTTGCTCTGGCACGATAATGCTCTCGGAGTCCAGGTACCACTGCAGGCGCTTGTTGATGATGCTCTCCATGGTCTTGCACACACAACTTGTTGATGGGACGATAATTCAGGGCTTTGGACTTATTCTTCCCTTTCTTCGAATGGGGATCATCCTGGCTTCCTTCCAGCACTGGGGTACCTGTCCTCTCCAGCTGTGGTTAAAGATATCCAGTAGATTCATTAAGGCAGTGTTGCCAAGATGTTGTAACATCTCGTTTGAGATGCTGTCTGGACCTGGAGATTTTTTCTTCTTCAGCTTCTTGATGGCCATTTTCAGTTCTGGAAGGGTGATGTCCTTCTTCATTGCATCATGGATGTTTGCATCTCTTGTACTCTCTTTTTCTTCCTGTCTGATTTCTTTCTCAAGCATTCGTGGGACAGTGATGTTACCTTCTTTCGCATAGATCTGTGCGAACATGTTAGCAGCTTTCCTACCAGTCAGTGCTTTCCCTTCTTCCAGGGTGATCTTCTGTTCCCTGGTGCCCTCATCGTTCAATGCCTTGGTCAGTCTCCACAACTTGGTGGTGTCCCTCTCCATGTTCAGTCTTGCAGTCTTCTCTCTCCAACTTCTTCTTGTGCACTCCAACTTCATCTTCAGATACTGGGCCTTACTGTGTTGTAGCTTGATATTGTTTTCTTGGCTGGGGTTGGTTTCAGCGTCTTCTCTGCCCCTAGTGAGGTTGTCATGTGCTTTCTGAAGATCTGCAGTCCAGTATGGGGTGTAGTTTTTCCGGACCCCTCGAGGTATGGTTTCCTTGGCTGCCTTACTGATAATGTCGTTAAAATCTCTGACCACAATGTTGATGTTCCTTCCAGACACAGCGAGGTCTTGCATTAGCTCATTTGTTCGAATACTGAACAAGCGCCAGTCTGCCTTTCGGTAGTTCCATCTTGGCCGGTGTGGCGAGCTAGCTGCTGTGCTTCCTTTTAGGGAGAGGAGGACAGGGCGGTGGTCACTTCATCCTAACTGTGGTCCTACAGTTCATCTGAGGCGCTTATGAACATCTTCAGTGCAACGCGCCAGGTCCCGTGTAGTGGCGAGAGTAGAAGGTAGGTTGGTCCTCAGGGTCATTGGCAAGTATCAGGTGGTTTTCGTCTTGCCACTCCTCAATGTCTTCTCCTTTCTTGTCAAGTGTGTCATATCCCCAACTCTGGGACTGGCTGTTGAAGTCACCAGTGATGAGGAATCCACTATCCGGGACCTGGATAATGTCGAGGGACAGCAGCTTTTAATTAGGGCAATAGTAGTTGACCAGGTCAAGGGTGCTGTCACTGGTGGTTACCTTGACCTGGATGAATTCCGCCTCTTCCATGAATCTCCTGGTTTCGCTGGCATTCAGGTTGTTTCTAACTATGGTCATAACTCCCCCTTTCTTCCTCCCTTGGCGATCACTTCGGAAGACCTGATATCCTCTGACCTTAAAGGGTTTCCCTTCTTGCAGGTGTGTCTCTTGTATACAGCAGATGTTTATGTTGTTTTCATGCAGAAAGTGATCTAGTTCTGTTTTCTTGTTGGTAACCCATTCTGCATTCCAGTGCATGATGTTAACATTCGCTTTTTCTTTGTCTCTGATCTTCTTTTTTCGCTGGCCAGTCGCTCTACTTTCCCGTCCCCTGGCTCCTCGAGACAGTCGGGAAGGTCCTCCAGTCGCTGGGGGTGGGCTCCGAAGAGGCGCAGAGCCCGGTACTGCACCTGTCTGGTGAGACTCCACAGGGCGAGCACCATTTGTGTTGAATCCATCTCCAAGTGTCATATGGCTGCATATGCGTAGTACTGTGGTTTATTAGAATGCGCTGTGCAGCCCAGTACCTCCGTCTTCAGCACTCGGGGTTTCTGTCGGGGTTACCTCACCCTTCTGGTCAAAAGGCCTTTCCTGGGAGTACAGGATAGGATGGTTTGGTTTTGGAGTGTCCTTCTCCTAGATGGGTTGCCGACCAAGGCTTACGAGTCCCATCTACTCAGGGTTTTCCTCGGAGTTTTCCTTCTCGAAGGAGACCTGCCAACCAAGGCTATCGAGCATCCCTGCCCGGATTTGTATAAGGTTTACTCCCCTAGTCTTTGCCTCTCCCAAGGCACCCACAAGGTAGTGGGGCTATTTACCCATAGCTGGGTTCATGGACATCAGGGCTTGTCCATACATCGATGGGCCTGCATGCCGCATGTCTGGGGGCCAGATCTCCTCCGAGTCCTCTGTAGTTCAGCCCGAGTCCGTAAGGTGCTCGGTTACCGTGAGTCGCCACAAGGAGGCACTACATGAGGCTTGTTGTTGGAGAGGCTGTGTACTGGCTCTGCTCCCCTTTTCGCAGAACTGCTAGCTAGCGGTGGGAGCTGAAAGCGAGAGCGACAAGTACAGACGCTACACTACCACACGAGACGCATCACAACAACCATTTGACCCACACCCTGGGAACTTAAAACTAAAAAGTAATTAATCCCACCCAAGTCCCCCAGGGCAGACCCGGGTGGGGGCGCTTCAGTGAAGAATCTCTCTCAGCCTTCGAGCCTGTGCTAGAGGATGAGGTCAGAAAAGTGATCACAAGCACTGCCCCTAAAACTTGTGAGTTAGACCCCATCCCCACTCCCTTGTTGTATGAGTGCCTGGATAAAGTGTTGCCTGCCATTACACAAGTCATCAACAACTCTCTCTCCACTCGTATTTTTCCTGAAAGCTTCAAGACTGCACTTGTGAAACCCTTGTTGAAGAAACCATCTTTGGACCCAAATGTACTGAAAAACTATCGCCCAGTTTCCAATCTTACATTCCTATCAAAGATTCTTGGGAAAATTGTCCTTCATGTCAACTCTAATAGTCTGTTCAGTGTATTCCAGTCTGCATATCGTCCCCATCATGGCACTGAAACAGCTTTGCTGAAGATATTCAATGACCTGCTTTGTGCTTTGGACGAGACGAGCGTAAGATCACAGTCCTTGCTTTGCTGGACTTGTCCAGTGTGTTCGACACTACTGACCATCAAATTTTGCTGTCACATCTTCAATCTGTATTTGGCATTGAAGGCACAGTCTTGGCATGGTTTAGTTCATACCTGACTAAACGATCCCAGATTGTTTCTGTTGACGGCTGTCGTTCTGAGCCATCACCTCTTATGTTTGAAGAGCCCCAGGGCTCGGTCATAGGACCTGTATTATTCTTACTGTATGTTCAGCCTCTGTCTGACCTGAATAGTAGTCGCTCCATTTCCCATCATGCATTTGCAGATGATACGCAGATGTACAAAAGTGATACTGTCGAGCGAGCTGTGAATGCCGTCCAAAGTATAAGCCAGTGCATTGACCATGTCAAATCATGGATGACCACCAACAAACTGATGTTAAATGATTTCAAAACTGAAACAATGTTGGTAGCTAATCCAAGATTATCTTCGTCCCTGCCTTTACCGTCATCATTGTCTGTGGATGGAACACTCATTTTCTTCTCTGCGAGTGTGAGAAACCTGGGTGTTACACTTGACAGCGGGTTATCTATGTCACAGCATGCCAGTGCAGCTTATCTGGAACTTCGTCGCATTAGTTCAGTTCGCCACCTGCTCACGGTGGAATCCACTAAAACACTAGTTTGTGCATTTGTGCTGTCCAAGCTAGATTATTGTAACTCTTTGCTTTGTGGCTGCCCTCAATATCTCATTGGTCGCCTCCAAAAGATTCAGAACAATGCAACCCGGCTCGTTGTGAGAACCCGTAAGACTGAGCATGTCACACCCATCTTGAAGTCCCTTCACTGGCTACCTGTGTCCTCACGTATTCAATACAACGTTATGTCAATCTGTTTTAACTGCCTTTCAGGCACCAGCCCAGAATACTTATCCTCTTTGCTGCACGTGTATACACCCTCTCGGGGTGTAAGGGGCTCTGGATAGAGGTAGTACCTTTGCTGTTCGGCAGCTGCGTCCTCAGTACATAGGACGGACTGGGCATCACTGGTCCTCATCCATCTCCTTAATCTCTCACGTGCTGGCTCCAAGCTCCACACCCTGGCAAACCACCTCAGCTGGTGGGCTAAACCACGTGAGGGGGTGGTGTTCACATTGCACCACTAGGTGGATGAGCTGTTTCTGACAGCCAACGGCTAGAGGACGGAGGAGATCAGGTTGGATCCCCAACGGCCAAATGTGGGGGAGTAAACCCTTCAAATCAGGAGTGGAGCCCCGAAGGCAGACAGCTGCCTGTATTCACGCACTGTTCTGGCAGCTCCTGCAGCCAAGCTGGTGCCAAACGTACTGCTTTGCATTCCTTTGGATACATCAGCGAGGCCGAGAGGGTGATCTTGACGACTGGGCATCCCAGGATCTCCATACACTTCGCCCAGGCTTGCGCACTGGAGAGGTCACTCCATGACTGACCCAGCAAGCGCATACTCCATTGTCTTTCGAGACAGGAGGATGCCGAACATACACCCTCTCATGAGCTCTGCTCCTCTTCCGATAAACGGACGGTGTGTGTACCTTCTGTCCAACTCAGTAAAACATTTGGTCAGCGCACTTTTGTTGATCAAGCCCCAGTGTTATGGAATACACTTCCTCTTGAGGTCAGAAACAGTGAGGCTGTCTCTGACTTCAAGAGGTCGTTGAAAACTCACCTCTTCAAGCTTTACTTTGAATAACTGCCAGTGTCTGATGCCTTAGTTGTAGTTCTGTAATCCTCCTTGTTTAGACTGAATGTTATTTAATGTTAATTAGAACATATTATGTATGCATTGTTGTTTAGTTCATTGTAAAAGTGGTGTGTTTCGGGTATTGTGTTTTGTTTGTTATGTGTATATGTCATTGTATTTTTATTTTTGTGTACAGATTGTAAAGCACTTAGAGCTTTTGATTAAGATTAAGCGCTATACAAATACTCATTATTATTATATTATTATTATTATTATTATTATTATTATTATTATTATTATTATTATTATTATTATTATTTCACGGGTGTCCGAATATGTGTAGATCTATGCTCTTTGCAAACTTGTGTCGGCACAAATTTGAGTGTGAAACGAAACTTCTCAGTCTCATTGAGACGCACAGATCCGCATGCTCTGACTTATGCGGCAGAAGCTCATGCGAATCACTCAGCCTGTAAGATACATGAGGATCTGTACTCAGTGGAGTGTGGGGTTCTAAGTAGACAAAACAGTGCACAAAGAGAAATCACGCCTCAGTTGTTGTGGCGGGATTAGCCCCATCGCCGTCTGTACTAAGGACTTTGGCCGGCTGGCTTTGGTTTTTACTTAGACAGGCTAACGCAATTTATCTGATTAATTCTATTGGCCTGTGAGTTTTAGCGGTAGGCCTACTCAGTTACAGTCGCCCACGTCATTATAAGCTGGCACACGAAGATCTGTGTCTCGCTGAGAGTAGTTTTTTTTTTTTTTTTGCTGGGAATAACCGTGCTGACGCCATACATTTGCCGAGGCATAGATGATAATGGGTCTGTACGAAGGTTGAACTCTAGCTGACATCAGCATGGTGCTATCACTATGAGATCCTCATGGCGGCATAGACCCTCCTTCGCCTAAGCAACCTCTTCGAGACTCACTGATGATTGGTTGTACATTACTTAGTCCCGACAGCAACAAGACTTTCTCAGGACGTGCCTGCACTGCTTGCGAAAAAAAAAAACCCAACTAAACAGAATATTGAATGCATGTCGCCAGCCAGTCTAATAAGCTAAATAAACCTATGACCATTTAGCAACAGACATCCACCAGCAAGAGATACAGGAAGCGCAGACAGTAGGGAGAGTTTAAAAAAGGAAAATACAAGTGAATGGACCAAGGCCAGACAGACACACATGCCCCAGAATAGAGGGGAAAACCCACCCTGTGGGGCTGACCAGGGTGACCCTGGGAACTAAAAAGTAGTTGAGTCCCACCCAAATCCCCCAGGGTAGACCCGGGTGGGGCTCACTGATGAGGTTCTCCGGTGTTCATCTATGCCCCGAGCAAAGAACTACTCTCAGCGAGACACAGATCCTCATGTGCCAGCTTATAATGCCGTGGGCGACTCATTCAGCAAACGCCATTCGCCAGTGTAAGGGGCAATATATTATAAGCATTTGCAGCCAAACAGTTCTGCGTGAACCCTGCTGGAAAAACACTGATGCCGAGTAGTTGTTTTTGTTTGCAATCATTAATACAAATTCAGCAATTACCGATTTCGGAGTCTCAAAGATTCATGAAAAATGTGGATCTATGCCAAATCTCCACACGACCGGTGGTTTCGTCCGCGGCACATTTTGCGAGCCCTCTCGCTGGAAGCGAGATTTGAATAGCTTGACTGATATAAATTGACATCGGATAGCGAACACCGTGTATAGCTTAACACAAGACAGTGTACCTCGGGTACAGATTAACGTCAGACAATGTACACGGGGTACGGTAAAATGTGTACAATAGTGACCACTTCAGTCATATTTTCAACCACAACAAATATCTCACTGTTTTCAACTTCAAACCCAAACGTGGTAAGACCTATTTATCCCAACGCGCAAAAGGCCATCGGGCCGACATCAGCCGCAGTTGACACGCGGCCGACGTCGGCCCGATGGCCTTTTGCGCATTGGGTATACTGCTTTGGATGACCCTTCGCTCAAGAGGGTCACAAGAGGTCCAAAAATGTGCGAAAATGCCAATTTTTGGTATAATTTTTTATCAGAGTTTTGCCGGATCAGTCTTGTTTATTCTACAGGTCAGCGAGTGGCTGGTTTCGGAGACGGACCTGAACTTTACAAAAAACATCACGATAACAAGAAGCAAATAACCCTATACGATGCTTATGACGGTAAGTAAACCCAGAGGGGTAGGGAGTCGAAGATAGTGGCAGGAGTGTTGTGCCCCTGACTCAGAGCGTGTTGAGGACGCTAGTATCCTATTGACACTCCAAGTCTGGAGCACGAAAACTCTTGCTATTACTTCGACTCCCTCCTCCTGTGTCCAAACTACCTACCATGTGTTGTACACATACTATAGAGAATCGCTCATGCTGTACAAAACATATTTAGATCCTTATCTCATTCAAGGTCGCACAGGTCAAAAGTCACAAAAAGTCAGACACATCTGTCAAAAATACATATACATTTTGAGAAAACGTGGATTTCGCCCTGACACATGCAACGCCTTATGTTGAGACACGGGAACACCTGCTTAGTCCAGTGACCATTTATAAAGGTCAGGGTCATCTACGTCAGATTATTCACGCGGATATTTATGCACGTGAGCCATAAGGGGTCTTGCCATTCTTGTTAGTAAGTTACGCTGAAATTATAATATGCATTACTTTTTGTGAGCACTATATGTTACACCAATGTCGCCGAAAAAAATGTATACCAGAGGCATGGCCAATGATTTACATAACCGTTTTTATACCCATTCTAAGAATGTTTGGCTCGCGCGCAGTGGTCGACCGTCCGTCCGCGGTAAATTAAACTTTATTTTAATTTACCGCGGACGGACGGTCGACTGCGCTATTCAAGCCACAGACTTCAAACTTGCTCCAAGCTTACCAAGGTGAAAAAATAAATCCTCACATAACAATACCATTAAAAAAAAACATTGTCTGCGGCCTCAGTTGTTTGGCTGAAGAAAGCTGATGGCAGCATTGCAGCCTTTGTCAAGGGCATATTCCACATTTTAAAAAAATTATACGTATTTCCTATGTTTTCAGGCTCTCCTTACATCGAGAGTATAACCGGCGGCTCTGTGAAGTTCATCGATCTCTCCCTGCCTCAGTACGGCTTGCCGCTGTATGACTGGATCGTCTGCCTAAAGGTCAGTTAACCCCCTTTGTGCTTGCAGCCGCCGGTAGTTTACAGTACTAGTGGCTGTATGCTCTCGAGGGTTAAATAATAGGGTTCCTCCGTACTGATAAAACAAGCGCACCACAGCTGATTGCTTTCCCTCAGTCGTTGTCCGTTCGTGCCCTTTGTGCTTTGTGTTCAGGCTACTCTTCTGTTACCACAGGCGCCTCTGGAGTACGGGATACGTTCATCCATAGGATAAGATATGATAGTTCAAGGGTAATGCCAGAATAGCTTGGCGCCCATAGGCGCCAAGCTATTCTGGCATCACCCTTGAACTATCATGTTACCACAGGCGCCTCTTGAGTACGGGATACGTTCATCCATAGGATAAGATACTTTCATCCATAACCCATCAATCCAGCGGTCCGTCACACCCACGCATTCATGCATCCATCAGTCAGTCGATCCATTCATCCGTCCCTCCATTCATCCGTGCATGCATGCAACCGTCCGTCCATCTATCCATCCTTTCATTCACACATCTACCCATCCATCCATCCACCAGCTCCTGTAGCCATCCACTCACCCACTCACCTCTATACCCTTATACCCATCAACCCCTTCTAAAATTGTTAACTCTTTCAGCCCGACACGCCACAGCAAGACGGCACTGATCGAGCATGATAATTCAAGGATGGTGCCAGAATAGCATGGCGCCCAAAGGCTTGAACTATCATGCTGGGATCTGCCTCCTGAATTGTAATACAGTCCTTCAGATGGCAACTTCAAAATCAGTGTGGGGATTTCGGTCCTGGGGTAGAACGTGTAAATGTTGTGTGTGTGTGTGTGTGTGTGTGTGTGTGTGTGTATGTGTATATGTGCGCGTGTGTGTACAGGTGGCAGAGCACATTCCCCACGAGTACCAAGACACTTTCATTGACAACATCGCGCGCCACGCCAGGACTGGTGTCATTCTCAGCTGGGCCCATCTGGGTCAAGACGGTCTGAGTAACGTCAACAACCAAAGGCCCGAGGACGTTGAGCGCATCATGCTGAAAGCCGGGTTTGCACTGGACCATGTCTCGAGCAAGCTGCTGGCTAATGCTTCAGAGTTGAGCTGGTTAATAGACAACGTCCGGGCATACCGCCGCATTGGTAGCGTGTCTGTGAATGAGAGAGACGCATGAGATTAAGGTTGTAGAGTCGGGTAACCCTTTGTGCGTCGATAGCGGTTTTAGTCGCCATGATTCTTGTAGGAATGATCGCGACTAAAACCGTTACCGACACGCAAGGGGTTAAAGAAAGACACACGAGGGGTATCGAATTAGTTCATTTCATTTCTTTCATGAGCTGTAATTGCGAAATCTTTCCTGCTTTCATTGAAAGGTCAAATGCTTGCGTTTTAGCCAATCGCACGTCGCGGTATAATTAGAAAAGCACATCGTTTTTGTTTGTCAAGTAAAATTCCAGTGTTTTTATTGTACTTTTTGCATGAAAAAATATGGCAATAAAGTATGTCTTATCTTGTCGCATCGTATCTTATCTTTTCTTTTATACCACTCGCATGACATTTTCTTTGGTGGATTACCAGTGTTTGATCTACCTAGCTGCTAAGCAACCTTCGATTTACCTAGCAACCTTCGATGACCGGCGACAGAACATGAGCACATGCTGATGTGAAATTATGACGTAACATGAAGACTTGAAATGACGAATGTATAGAGCAGAGAAGTACGTGGTTTCAACTATAAAATTAAACTCTGACGTCACCTATACAGGCTTCTTTTTGTCACTAGTGATAGAAAACAGAGGCGGCCATCGGGCGAAGGCCCAGGAGTTTTGCGCGAGTGTCTACAGTGATTTGAAAGAAGTTCGTGGCAGAAGCAGATTAGAGGATTGTTTTCTTCTGAGTTATCGGATTGGCATGAGAGATAATTATCGAGTTTGCGGCACCTGAAACACATTCGTCATTTCTTTAGTCCCTTCTATTTATAGAAAGGACTTTTTAGGACGGGTCGCGGTGGGGCGAATTTAATAGCATGTCCATCATGTCAAAGGCGGGCAAGCTAAACCTCTAAAATTACGTCATGTCTATAGTTACGCTAACCTCGCTGCTGAACGTACATTTGGCGCAAAGCGCCGTATATGTGTATGTATGTATGTGCGTATGTATGTATATATGTATGTTATGTAAACAAGAAAATCTCGGATATTTCTGTACACACAGGCTTGAAACTTGGAGAAATACTTTCTTAAGTGGGTGGCTAAGAGAGCCTCCGAGCATATTGTAATTGAATGTCTCATTAAAGACATAAACAACCGTTTATAGAAAGTCGGTTGACCCAGATTAGAGTCCGTAATTTTTGTCATTGGAGAAAGCATTGGATGAGTTTGTTAGCCAGCTTTGTATCCTTTCAACTTCTTTAGTAAAAGTTAATTATTTTTAGAAAAGAATTAAAACACTAAAAAAAAAAAAAAAAAAAAAAACTTCTAGAGAAAGTCAGACAGTGGCGGTGACGTAAAAGGGGCAACTCCGTCACCACGCAGACACTGACATAATCACTGACTTTTTAAATGTAGTATCCATGGACATAATACTCTAAATATGACGTCATTGTCTCGCGCACGCGGCTCTCTCTCTCTCTCTCTCTCTCTCTCTCTCTCTCTCTCTCTCACACACACACACACACACACACACACACACACACACACACACACACAAACATGCGCGCATCTCCAGGAGGAATAGATCCTCATGCGCCCTCCAGGCGCATGAGGATTTATGCCTCTTGGAGATGTTTGGAGCGCGCGCGCCCGCACGCCGCACTAACACGCACACACACATCGACGCGCCTTCAGAAGAGCATGCAGGTGACCCGTGTACTTAGTATATCATGTATCTAGGTAAAGTCAACCTGCTTTCACACAAATTATAGCAAGACTGAAATTGTACTGTGAAGTTCTAGTTTTGTCACAATTTTCTCAAGCCTATGAAGCGAAAGTAAATCTCATATCACGTAAAATATAAAATTAAGTAAAAACTAAAACTTACGTCATGACAAATGACGTTTGACAAATCAATGACGCGTATGTCCTGCGCCCCTTATAGAACTCACTGACGCATTGGCAGATCTGCGAGACTTTTTCAATAGGTGATAATTCAACATCAGAATCAGGTCCAAGACAAAAGGTAGAGACCATTGACAGCGAGGTCAGCTCTCATACAGAAGGGACTTTGTGGGTTATGGTTCATCCATCTTGTTGAGGTGTCAAAAGCAAACATGCTAGGAATGCGACCACTTTGAGGGTTGTTTCGGTCACAGTATGTTTCAGCCCACAAAAATAGTAAGTAAAAGGAGGCACGTGGCATACACTGGTTAGTCAATAGGGCTCTCGTGGATGACAGAACTATTGTTCACCGAGTATGTTTTCTGATGGAGCCGGAAAGCGAGGTTTAACCTCGCATTCCGGGTTCCACCCAAAAACATTCTCCGTAAATATTTTCCACTCGAACGCTATTGTCTTAGCACTATGTCTTGTTTTCAAGACGGTCGATCTTGCACCGCAACGTCTTCCAGACGCCAAACAGTTTGCTGGTTCTCTGCTGCCAGTGCCTCTGCCACTGCCTCCCGAATGTTTCTTAATAATAATAATAATACCGGTTATTATATAGGCGCTTTTTCCCAATTCGGCGAATGGGCTCAAAGCGCCGCGAACTGAACCCAACACGCACGCTCACGTGACACACACGCATTCACTCTGAAGACAAACACAGTACAAGACAAACACAGAACATTCACGTGGTGCGAAAGGTCAGCTCAGCCACTGAGGTTTCGGAAATTTTGGTCGCTTGTATTTAAAATTTATAAAGTGGCCTGAAACCGGTACCAAAGTGGAGATTGCATCTGTTCGTTCAGACAGAATAGGCGCAGAAGCTCCTTCGCTATGGACTGCTTCAGCGCCTGGGCTCCTGACTTCATTTTTGTCTACGGTATTCAACAAATACGGTAGACTTTGAAATGGGGCTGGGTCGGAGCGCATTCCGGAGCATGCACATGACGTTTTTGGCTTGCGGCGCAGAAACTCTCGCAAAGAAGTAACACGATACAAATGACGTCAAGTCTAGCTACGCAAACCTTGCTAGAGAACGTCTTTTGGCGCCAAGCGCCGTGTGTGTGTGTGTGTGTGTGTGTGTGTGTGTGTGTGTGTGTGTGTGTGTGTGTGTGTGTGTGTGTGTGCGTGCGTGCGTGCGTGCGTGCGTGCGTGTGTGTGTGTGTGTGTGTGTGTGTGTGTGTGTGTGTGTGTGTGTGTGTGTGTGTGTGTGTGTGTGACAGCGACTAGAGCCCGCGTTTGAGGACGGACAAGCTTGAAATTTTAGGATATTGTCCCTAAAAGAATTAGCTCGGGACATTTTTTTCCCCGATGTTTTGATTAAGATGCTCATTGTGGCAAAAAAAAAAAAAAAAAAAAATGTCCGTTTCACAATAACCGGTTGATCCACACTGGAGTCCGTAATTTTTCTTATTTTTACTAGATATTCTGCGTATAGCTAAATAAAAGGGAGATATTGGATGTGTTCGTTAACCAGCATTGTACCTCTAGAACGGTTTGAGTGATAATTAAATATTTTTAAAAATATATCTATATATATATATTCACGTTTTGGGGATTAATTTCCCGAATTAAAACAATTGAATCTTTTTTTACGAAAAAAAAAACGACAACAACAACCCAACAATCTTCTCATTAATAGTCGCATGATTTTTTTCGTATACGGTATTTACATAAGCCTACAGTTTGTCTCGGCTGTCGGGTACGCTTAGGTCAATTGTGACCTGCATGCACGAAGTGTGAACATCAATGTTCTGCACCACTTTAATTTCCTTTTACGAAAAGAAAAACCTATCTTCTCTTGATTTTTCATAAACAGTGTTTGCATATGAATGCTGTTTGTCCCGGCCTTGGGGTAGGATTAGGTCAAATTGTGACCTTTGAATTATCATGGTTTCCTGCTGAAGGGAACCAGGGCTAAAAGGGTTAAGACTATCCGCAAGTTTCGTGGTAAAAATATTTCCATCCGCATTCCCTTTATTATTATTATTTATTTATTATTATTACATGGTATTTATATGGCGCATTTCTCATATTTATAATATAAATGCGCAGAATGTAGCCGCGAACTGAACCCAACAAGCACGCTCACGTGAATCACGCGCATTCACTCACACACTGTACGTAAACACAGAACATTCACGTGGTGCTAAGGGCAAGCTCAAGCGAGCTACTGAAGTTGTATTTGAAAATCGTTTGTATTTGAAATTTTATTAAGTTGGCTGAAACTGATGCTAAAGTGGAGGGGGAGGAAGAGCCGGAGTACCCGGAGTAAGAACCCCCGACGGTCCGCCCAAATTAACGGTGACACTTACTAGAGGAGAAAAGTCCGACGCCGGAACCCGTAATCGAACCTGGCACCTTTAGCATTGGTGGCAGGCGCCTTAACCACTACGGTTTCGTCCTCGCGTCATTTTGTAATTTTATACTAACGTAAGCCACGTGCAATAGTGCAGACCGCGCAATACTGCACATGATTTTTTTAGCTGTCTTACGTCATTAAAGAAATTACGTCAGTGAAGAATTTGATGCAACGCATAACGTCGTTGATTACAGAATTGTCTGTTGAATGTTTTACAAACACATGTGAACAAGCGCGCTGCAAGAGAGATCCGTGAACTTTTTAGCTGCGTTGTGCCGCTTTGCTTGTTGTGGCCGGTTCGAAAGGTGATGACCGGGCTGGATTTTCCGGGAACAGCCACTACAACACTCAACCGAGTCGCTCACGTACACACTAAAGTCTTGTGAAGGGCTACTGTTGCTTCACGTGGTCCACACCTCCACAAACAGCACTGCTGAGGTAATTAAATGTTGACGAGCGTCGGTGACCATTCTGTGTCATACAAGAGAAGGTAGTGCACGCAACGTGGGTCCAGCACAGTGTTTACGCTGTTACAGTCGGAATGAAAGTTACACCTGAGTGGTCAGAAGAATAATAAATAGTCACAGTAACTTCATCGATAGCACCACCGACGACCTTCTTATAGAATACATACTCAGAGGCAATAATAACGCGAAATGTGTCGGCAAATAATCCCGCAAACTAAGATCCATCCTTACAACAAAATAAGAAAATTATCTTTGTTCTTTACTTTCGATGTTGAGCCTACTGTCTAAGCTACCTGAAAACATGTTTGTCCTTGACTGCCCTGGAGGACACAGGGTTTCACTTGTGGTGAAAATAAGCAAAACTGGACACACTGTTAAAAGCCAGTTTCCTGTGAGATGTCGGTGTTAACGCACATGTTATGTTGGCTGCTTATGGTGTTCTAGACTGCTTCAAAAGAAACCGGAATCATAAAGTTCACTAGAAACCCAGGAACTCCCCATGAACATTAATTTCTTAATAAACCAGATTTTCCGCAATGTGAGTTACTTTCAAGACATTTTTATGCTCCAGTGGTTGACAAAGAGATGAGGAACAAACCCATATCCATTTGATCAGGCAATTATATGGCCACAACAATAAATACAGACAACTGTTTGTTTTTCATGTTTGTAAATCATGTTAAGTTGTAGGTGCCGTTGACAAACAACAGCAAACAGGCCGGATTTTCATTCACACGGACAGTAGTGACACTGCACTCTGGCTGGTTTTCAGCTGTGTCATCTGCAGATGCTGCCCATTTCACTTTCAATATCCCGTGAAGGTAGGGTCATTTATGACGTCATGTCATCGACGTGAGACTTTTTGAAGACTAAACGCTCTCTTTACACAAGACATAACACTCCTTTAACCCATTCAGCCCTGACGCACTACAGCAGGAGATGGATCGACCATGATAAGTCAAGGGTAGTGCCAGATTGGCTTGGCGCCTGTCGGCGCCAAGCTAATCTGGCAGTACCCTTGAATTATCATGGTCGAACCATCTCCTGCAACAGGTGCATAGTCGTTAGATGACGCCTCCAAAATTTGGGAAATACGTGCGAGGGGCTGAATGAGTTAAAACCATTCTAGAACAAATTCTGTCCAAATAACACGTAATAAAGCATATTTACGAAGAAAGGCGCGACGGTAAAAAAAAATTCGCGCTTTTATTTCCTCGTGGTTTATATATAGGTCCCTTTTTCCAACCTCACACGAACAACAGGGGAGATAACACAGACGGAGACACAGCGTTTCGCGCTGTACTGATTGTGCGCTGGCCAAGCAGTCTACCTAATTGGTGTTTTTTTTTTTTTTTTTTTTTTTTTTTTTTTTTTTTTTTTTTTTTGCTATACCATAAAGACTGTGTGTCTGCATTGAATGACCTGTGCGTATTCCTCAGTTTGGGGAAAGGTCCTAACAATGATGTATGGAACCATGGATACTGACTTCATTCTGCTCGTGGACTACTGAGTGTCTTCATAAACGAGAGGTTACATTTCTATAAGTACGGGTATTACTAATAGTAACACACTTACGGTACCATACACTCCAGGTTTTTTTGGGGGGGGCTCACGTGCGAAGCAAAAGTGAGTATGTTTTGGGCCAGTGGTCGTCCGTCCGTCGTCTGTCGTAAACATTAACGTTGGCATTTTCTCGGAAACAATACAAGCCACAGTCTTCAAACTTGGCCCAAAGCTTTGTGGCAAGACCTTTCTAAACATACCGATGTGAGTGACCTCACGCAAAGGTCAAGGTCACAGGGGATCAGGAAATAAGTTCAAAACAGCTATATTTTGACATAATTTATTTTTTCTCAAATACTATTCACAACTTCAAACCCAAACTTGATACAAAGGTACCTGATGGTAAGACCGTTCTATGAATACTAATTTGGTTGATCCCTTGGAAAGGTCAAAGGTCACAAGAGCTCAGGAAATAGGTAAAAATTAGCCATATTTTGACAAAAGATGTTTGTTTTTTTCTCAAATGCTATTTACAACTTCAAACCCAAATTTGGTACAGAGATACTTGATGGGAAGACATATCTATTTACTAATTTGGATGACCCTCGGAAAGGTCAAGGGTCACAAGACCCCGGCAAATGTGTGTAAAATGCCAATTTTTTATAAAATTGTATGTATTATCAAAATGTTTTGCTAATTTTTCAATCAATTTTGGCACACAGGCAGCTGATGATAAGACCTTCTTATGCATACTAATTTAGTCGACTCATCGCAAAGGTCAAGGGTCAAGGGGGTTGACAGATGTGTGAAAAATGCTTACATTTTGAGAGAACATGGATTTTAATTGTGCAGAAGCCGTCCCTTTACTTATTGTCACAAAGTTCACACATATGTAAATCGGTCATACACGTGAGCCATAATGGCTTTGCCTTTCCTGTTTTAGGATAATAACCACACCATAGTTTTTTTAGTACAATGGTTTGGAGAACATTCACTGAACTGCTATTATGGTTCTGGATTATCGCTGTGAGTCTTCATGAAAGAAATGTTATTCAATAAGCTTTCAACTTTAAAAGAAACGTCAGTTAGTGTTTTGTTTCCCATCCGCTATTTTGCCTCAGAACCGTACACTCGCGATTGTGTTCATGCAGCGTTATAGTATAGCCTTGAGGGCCTCTGTTCGCATGGAGAAAGGACGGATGACGCCATAGTTGAAACGCAGTGTGTTCTGTGACGACCCTTTACTCACTTAACAGACCATAACTACTTTATATGACCGATATCAAACAAACGTGTATGTAATATCGATGCAAAAATGTTTGATGAGAAAATAAAGTGGTTTTCATACCTAAATGAATCATGAAATTATATTTGTTATTCTTTTTTGTGGCGGAATAGAGCGTAAATGGCCGTGAAAAACGCATTTCGCTTTGGTAGGTCTTGGTAGTACAACTGTCAGCATGCAACTCGCTTCCGACATCGAAAGGTGAGCGAGAATGATTAAAATAAAAATGTAGAAAAAAAAAAAAGAAAGAAAGAAAAAGGAAACAATCTTTAATACTACAACACTGCCTGACTCTCGGGGCGTTTTATGTCGCTGTGGTGTACGCAAAGATGGTCTGTCTCGCGGTACGTTTGGAGTCACACTTGATATGTGGACATTATTGGAACTGCAGCCCAGCTAAAAAAATGGGATTGGCACGAAACAAATGATTTTTTGTAAAGAGAGAAAAATTAATCAGTCTCTTTAAAAACAGGTCGTTTTGATTAATTATGACCTGGTTTTTAGCCGTGGTGTAATAAAGTCACTTAGAAAACGCCGAAGCAACGAAAAAAAAAAATTTGCAATCCGGAAAGATGGCGGCATACACCCACGTTGCTTTCCCCGGGAAGGTCATGGCAGTTTTACACAGTGGTAAGTTCTTTATCAGCGTCACGCTACAAAATTATGTCACAAGTAACACAATATTGATACGTAAAACACGAAAATTACATTCTTAGATCAACATGGCAGTAGTTGCTTTTCTTTTCGGAATGGATTTTTGCAGTGACGAGTTCAAATTCTTGAACGTTGCTTTTGGTGACTCAAGCACTGGCTTATGGTATGAGCAGGAATACAAAACTGACATGTGACTCAAATTTCAATGGTATCCATGGTCACAAGAAACTCGATTTTATGAATCCATCTGACCCACAAGGTAGAACTGGAAATATTTTTCTGACAACTCTTTTTGTGTTAAAATAAATAAGTTTTTAAGCATTACATCTGACTTAAAGTTTCAGTTTCAGCAGCTTTGATGAGTACTAAATAGTGCGGTGGACTGATGGCAAGACTTGCCTTTGCCAGGTGGGTGATTCTGTTTAACTCTTAAGATCCTGGAAGGTACAGTGCTGTAGCCTTGATGCTGTGCGGTGCGCCCATATCGACACCCACCCTCCCCATATTGATCACCCCTTTGTCGAGTTCACTCCCGTCTCTGAACAGGCTGTTTTTGACATTCTTAAGAAATGCCCACCTAAAACGTGTGAGCTTAACCCCATGCCAACGTCACTGTTTTTTGAAAACATTGGAATTCTTCTGCCCACCATCACCAAAATCATAAATCAGTCCCTTGAGTCAGGCGTCTTTCCGTCAGAATTCAAATCAGCCGTTGTCAAACCTCTCCTGAAAAAGTCGAATCTTGACCCCAACCAGCTAAAGAACTAACGCCCCGTTTCAAACCTATCCTTTCTGTCCAAAGTTCTTGAGAGAGTCGTTCTGACACAGCTCACTAAATACCTACAGTCAAACAATCTCGTCCATCCGCTTCAGTCTGCTTACCGTGCCGGGCACAGCACTGAAACTGCTCTCCTCTGTGTCGTTAATGGCCTCCTAAGTGCCTATGATGAAAACCAGATCTCAGTTCTTGCCCTGTTAGACCTATCAGCTGCGTTTGACACCATTGACCACTCCATATTGCACCAACGTCTAGAAAACTACTTTGGTATTTCTGGTAAAGCTCTCACCTGGTTTCACTCTTATCTGTCTTCCCGTCAGATCAACGTCTCTATCAAGAACGTTCTTTTTGAAGCTGCTGCGCTAGAGTTTGGGGTCCCCCCAGGGCTCTGTCCTGGGCCCCATTCTATTTACGCTGTACACTCAGCCTCTGTCTCAGGTTATCGCATCGCATTCAACCGATCATCACATGTATGCGGACGATACACAACTTCGGAAATCTGCACCTCCAAACAGCTCCAGTCAGGCTATTTCAGATGTTCAGAACTGTATCTCAGATATTAAGTCCTGGATGTGTGAAAATAAACTTCAGTTAAATGAGGGCAAGACAGAAGCTCTTCTTGTCGGTGCCTCTCGACTGCTGCCCAATTCTCCTGACTCAATGCGCATTTATGACGCACCTATTCCGTTTTCTGATTCTGTTCGCAATCTTGGCGTTTTTCTTGATAAAGATCTTCAAATGAAGGAGCATGTAAATCATGTTTGCAAACTTGCTTTTCTGGAATTAAGACGTATCAGTTCTATCCGTCATTACCTCACTACTGAAGCTACCACCAAACTGGTCGTCTCTTTAGTCGTGTCCCGCATTGATTACTGCAATGCCCTCTTAGCTGGCCTCCCTCAGTTTCTCATTCAGAAATTGCAGCGAGTTCAGAATTGTGCTGCACGTCTCATCGTCCGCGCCTCACAACGTCAGCCCATCACTCCTATTCTGAGACAACTTCATTGGCTGCCAGTCAAACAACGAGTCTCGTACAAAATCGCCTGTCTGTGCTACAAAGCTTTTAACTACTCTACCCCTACCTATCTCGCTGATCTTCTTCAACTATACACTCCCTCCCGCTCCCTCCGTTCAAGTAGTGACACGCGCCTTCTCAGAGTCCCGCTCTTCAAATACAAAACCAGAGGTGAACGTTGTTTTGCGCACGTTGGACCTGTTGTCTGGAACTCAGTTCTTTGTCATTATGTACCTGTGTGTGTGTGCGCGTGTGTATTACAGAATCCGTTGTTTCTCTGGTTTTATGACCCCCTCCACTCCCACTCTTTATTTGTAAAGCGCTTAGAGCTTATTTAAGGATAAGCGCTATATAAGTAGCCATTATTATTATTTTTAGAATGGCACCGCACCTTCCATGATCTCATACATTTCCATTATAAGCTACTAAATGAGGCAAGCTTGATTCTTAATCAATTTACTGTAATGAACTGTTTAGGATAAAGGTTCACTATGAAAAGAACAGTACCAGAATAATGTCCTGAATGGTCAATTAATTTTTCAGGATTCTAAAAAAAGAGCCTGACAAGTGTTGCTAACAAAACAGAATCACAATGAACACTCGTTTTTAGAGCTTAACGTGGGTAAGACATGTGACCTTATTGTTGATTTTAGGAAGAATATGCAGGATCACATGAAGACTATTATACATGATAAGGAGGTTGTCATTGTCCAGAAGTTTAAATACTTACGCACCATCTTCGATGATAAACTGAATTGGGATGACAATACTGAAACTGTTGTAAAGAAAGGCCAGCAGAGATTGTATTTTCTAAGAAAGCTGAACTCTTTCTATGTTGACAGGACCATTTTAACTTTGTTTTACAAATCTTTCTTAGAAAGCGTCCTGACTTTTTCGTTCATTTGCTGGTTTCCAAATCTTAATGTTAAAAACAACAAAAAAGGCACAGCCATTATTTCTCACGTCTATGACCGATTTACATGTGTGATCTTTGTGACAAGGGTGGCTTCTGCAGCAGCAAAATCCATGTTTTCTGAAAATGTAAGCATTTTTCACACATCTGTCAACCCCCGTGACCCATGACCTTTTTGATGAGTCGACTAAATTAGTATGCATAGGACGGTCGTATCATCAGCTATTTTTGTACCAAATTTGGTTGAAAAATTTGCACAAATTTGGGAATACCTAAAATGTTTTATCACAAATCAGCATTTTACACACATTTGCCAGCCTCTTGTGACCCTTGACCTTCCCAAGGGGTCATCCAAATTAGTATGCATAGATAGGTCTTACCATCAGGTATCTCTGGACCAAATTTGGGTTTTAAGTTATGAATAATATTTGATAATAAACATCTTCTGTCAAAATATGGCTATTTTAGACCTATTTCCTGAGCTCTCGTGACCCTCGACCTTTCCGAGGGATCAACCAAATTAGTGTGCATAGAAAGGTCTTCCCGTCGGGTATCTCTGTACCAAGTTTGGGTTTAAAGTTGTGAATAGTATTTGAGAAAAAACATCTTTTGTCAAAATGACTATTTCGGACCAATTTCCGGAGCCCTTGACCTTTCTGAGGGGTCATCCAAATTAGTATGCATAGATAAGCTTATCATCAGGTATCTCTGTACCAAGATTGGGTGTGAAGTTGTGAATAGTATTTGAGAAAAAAAACATCTTTTGTCAAAATATGGCTATTTTTCACCTATTTTCTGAGCTCATGTGACCCTTGACCTTTCCGAGGGATCAACCAAATTAATACGTATAAAAAGGTCTTACCATCAGGTACCTTGTACCAAGTTTGGATTTGAAGTTGTGAATAGTATTTGAGAAAAAATAAATTATGTCAAAATATAGCTATTTTGACCTATTTACTGATCCCTGTGAATTGACCTTTGTGAGCTCTAGGTCACTCATATTGGTATGCTTAGAAAAGTCTTACCACAAAGTATCCTTATGCCAATTTTGAATAATGTGGCTTGAATAGCCTCCGAGAAATGCCAACGTAAAAAGTTTACGACGGACGACGGCGGACGGACGACCACTGGCCCAAAACATAGACTCACTTTTGCTTCGCACGTGAGCCAAAAACAGTCTTCAGAGCATTGTTCGTCTCAGTTCAAAGATCACTGGAGAAGAACATAGCCGTGTTCTGCGATCGGCAGATTGTAAGAAAAGCTACTTCCATCCTGGCTAGTGATGCTCACGTGATAAAAGACCTCTTTGAATTATTGCTCCCTTCTGGCCGCCAAAACAGTCAACCCTCATGTAAAACCAACCGGAGGAAACAGTCTTTGATCTCTGTTGCCGTCCGACTCTTAAATAATTTGCCGTAAATCTACACAGGCTTCAAAAGTGTGTGTGTGCGTTTGCATGTGTGATTTACCGTCGCACAACTGTTTTGCGTGGGTATCGCTGGCCTGTATGGACGGTTGTATAGGGTGTAAGTGGATAGCAAGACGTAAATGTTTTGTTATTAATGCTGTTTAATTAAGATTTTATGTTTTAGAATATTTCCTTTTTAATCTTTTTTGGTTCCCTCCCGTCCAAAAACTGTAATTGCCCTTTAAGGGATAAATAAAGTTTTTTGAATTGAATTGAATTGAATTAGTGCTGCTTTCGAATGGATAGACAGCTGTCAGACTGCCCTCATAGACACTGGACAGGTTGAATATAATCAGCTGTCGTGTAAGGGATTGATTGCATTTCCATAGGTGACAGTTTTCAGTCCTGTAGAAGACCCAGAGAAGTCCTGTAGCTTTTTCTAAATTCCAGAAAGCTGAATTTCAGGTTTTTGGTTCAGAAAGACCAGTCCTTCAGCCAGCTTGTTCCATCTGCAAGAGACACGTTCTCATGAGCCCCTACGACCGCACCTCTCATTACATCGACCGCACCTCTCATTACATCGACCGCACCTCTCATTACAGCTACCACAGGGATTCATGAGAATTCATGTATCTGGCATGCCATGATTCATGGGTCATATTCGACAGACCATTTTCAGTCATTGCAAGTTTTCGCACTATCATCCATGTATTACATTTATTATATTTTCAAAGAATATAGTGTGAGCTCTTTGAGTGACCATATATTTAGCCGCATTTAAAGGGTTTGACAAGACAGCTGGACTGTCATGAGTATTGCGAAGGACATGGCGTCTCATGTCATTCAAGACCATCAGTCAGTTGGCTAAAATCACCTGAATGACGGATGAGCTGATATGAGGATGGCTGCTCAAAAGAGGTTCACTGTAATATCCGGTAAATATTTGTGTCTGTCTGCTGTGGTAGGTGAAAGCGACTGATGACATGCTGGGACTGGTACGTGTCAGCGTTATGAAGCAGGATCGGGAGCTGTACACTTGGCCTTTCAGTCCAGATACTTCTTGGGAACCAACAGCCTTAGTCAAGGGCCCACCAGTGCAGCTGGCCACTGATGAAGCTCAACGCAAAGAAAACCGGCATTATTTTTGTGTGGTTAACGCTACCTGTGGTGACAATTGGCTGTTTTCACAGTTACCATGGTTTGCTGAAATTTATTTTACACTACCATTGTAAGACATTCTTGACTTGAGATCCAGGGTTTCCTTACAAGCTACTTTCTGACTGCATCTTGCGGTCTTCACCAGCCTACCGTTGGAACATACAGTATAAAAAAACATCATCATCATCATCATCAGTCCCTTGCCCGAACTGGGCGTTGGGGGGACTGAAAGGCAGCAGCAACAGACAGTGCTCTCCACTGAGTTCTATTTTGGGCGGTGGCAAGCAAGTCTGGCATCTCGAGTTCGGTCCATTCTTTTATGTTTGCGACCCAACTCTTTCTCTGACGACCTCGCCGACGACTTCCTTCGAGAGTGCCTTGGAGGATAGTCTTGGACAAGGTGTTGTGTCGGGTCACGTGGCCAAACCAAGCAAGCTTGCGCCGTTTCACGGTTGCCAGAAGGGGTTCATGTGGGCCCACCAGGGAAGTGACGATGCTCCGTACATATTCGTTGGTCTTGTGCTCGCGGTACGAGATGCGGAGCAACTTCCTCAGGCACTTGTTCTCAAAGGCCTGGATTTTCTTTTCTGAGTCTGCAAGCAGTGTCCAAGTCTCACAGCCGTAGAGTAGAATAGACACTACGAGGGACTTGTAAAGCCTGTACTTGATGGTGAAGCTGATGGAGTTACTTCGCCATATCCTGTCCAGCCTGGCCATTGCGGATGTTGCTGTACCTATCCTGATACGGATCTCTGCTATGCAACTACCGTCTTTGGACAGGGTGGCTCCCAAGTACTTGAAGCTATTGACCTCTTCTAGCTTCTGGCCGTTCATGTGAATGTTGCTGCTGCTGTCGCTTGTGGTGTTGATCATCACTTTGCTTTTATCCGTACTGATCTCCATGCCATAAGACCCTGCGCTACTTGAAAGTTTGTCTGTCAGGTTTTGGAGCTCACTATTGCTGCCTGCCATGAGGTCAATGTCGTCTGCGAATCGAAGATTGCACAGGGATCTGCCACCAATAGAGATTGAAGTATGGTGGTCGTGGAGGGTTTCCTGCATGATCTTCTCCAGGAATATGTTGAAAAGGACAGGAGAGAGCAGGCATCCTTGACGGCCACCGATCGTCGTCCTGAAGAACTCGCCTGACTGATTGTTAAGTAGAACCGCGCTGCAGGCGTTCTTGTAAAGCGCTTCTATCATCGTTCAACATAGAGGAGGGACTGATCCAAATGATGATAAAAAACACCCATCTTTTTAATCATAAAATTCAAAGCAAATTCGACTTGTGCCTTTTTTCTTCTTTTTGTGGTGGTGGTTGTGTTACTGCTGTTATTTCTCACCAAGTTTTCTGCTACTGTGAGTAATCTTGTATTCCGAATTAATAACTTAATGCCGATTGGATAACAGCAAAAAAGAAAAATGAAATACTTTTTGAAAACAAAATCCAGCCAGTTGAGACGCTTTGTGTTTCCTTTGACAAGCAAAAACTAACTTTAATGTCACTGCTCAAATGAGTCACGAGTGACATTACTATATCATCTCTGCTCATGATCGGTTTGTTCACATCTATACTGAAACTGTTGTGTCAGATTGTGTTAGTATTACACAATAAATCCGTTCCGGACAAAATCTTCAATTTCTTGAGAGAATGCAATATTTTTACCAAGATCTGAGCATTCATAGACTATGTAAATATGTTTTATTTGCCCTTTTTGAGAGTCTGTATACGCTTCTTTTAAAGACTTGTGCGACATTTTAGCCTGACATTTAAGCTATATTTACATCATGTCTTAAGACCTTGCTTTTAGTCTGGCTGACCAGATTTTTACCCATCCCGCCGTGAGATGGCCTTAGTCGCCTGCTCGGCGTTAAACCCAAATAACTAACTAACCAATGAGTTCAAAATAGTTTGTTTGATCCAGGCTTATTGGGTATTGCATGTTACTTGTGACACGTGCTGAGTCAGCTATTGTCGCACATTATCTTTTGTCACCAGTAAGATAATGATGTGAAAAAGCTCGCTGTAGAAGTTTGCTGACTTCGTTTTCAAAGTTCCATCTTTATTTTTACACTGAGTTATCAATGTAGACAAAGTCATAATCTGAATATCACGATGCTTCTTTTGTCAAAGCAAACACACACACGCACACACACATCCCTTATGGCTCACGTGTATGACCGATTCACACATGTCTTACAATAAGTAAAGAGATGGCTTCTGCACTAATAAAATCCATGTTTTCTTAAAATTTAATCCGTTTTCACACATCTGTGAAACCCCCGTGACCCTTGACCTTTGCGACGAGTCGACTAAATTAGGATACATAGGAAGATCTTATCATCGGCTACCTTTATGCCAAATTTGATTGAAAAGTTTGCAAAAAATGTTGATAATAACTACTATTGGCATTTTATACACATTTGTCGACCTCTTGTGACCCATGACCTTTTCCGAGGGGTCATCCAAATTATTATGCATAGTTAGGTCTTACCATCAGGTATCTCTGTAGCAAGTTTGGGTTTGAAGTTGTCAATAGCAATTGAGACAAAATATCTTTTGTCAAAAACATTTCTAGTCAAAATGTAGCTATTTTGTACCTATTTCACGAGCTCTTGTGACCCTTGGCCTTTCCGAGGGGTCATACAAATTAGTATGCATGATAGGTCTTACCATCAATTAGTGTGCGTTTAAAGGTGGTTTTTTTATTTTTTATTTTTTTAAATTTCACATATGCAACATGCACATAAAACAATTACAATGTCACAACAGTTACAATAACCATAGAAAAAGACACAAAAAAGAAAGAAACAAAACAATGCAAACAAAACTCAAAACATTTAACCCGAAAACAAACACTAATACTTGTATCAAATTACATAAACAGAAGAAAAAAACACACAATTAAATAGACAAAAGGATCGCTATAGATATTTTAGACTAACACATTACCAACCTATCTGTTAATAAAATTTTCATAGTGTGCCCATTTTATTATAAAGTCTGCGTGTTCCATGTTCAGTTTTGCGTTGTGCTTTTCAATGTTATATCTGTCTTTCAGTTCTCTACGAAAAGCCGCATCGTTGGCATTCTCTTCCTTATTTTGCATTTATAAATATAGAATTTTGCCATCAGTATTATCAAATCAACAACTTTGTCTGTTTTAAAATTTGTATCGTTTCCCAAAAGTATAAATCTTTCGCTGAAACTGAAACGACCTACATTATCACATTTTTCACCCATAACGCTTGCTAGGTTTACCCAAAAGGATTTACATAACCACATTTCCAAAATATATGTTCAATGCTTTCTCTTTTGTTCACACAGAAAGTACACTTATCTGAACTTTGAATACCAACGTATTTGCATTATTATATTTGTGCCAATAATTCTATGAATAATTCTAGTCTGCAACCACTTCAGCGTATAAAGGTCTTACCATCAGGTATCTTTGTACCAAGTTTGTAAAAGGTTTGGGTTTGATGTTGTGAATAGTATTTGAGATAAAATTCAATACAATAAATACAATACAATACAATACAATACAATACAATACAATACAATACAATACAATACAATACAATACAATACAATACAATACAACACAATACAATACAATACAACTTTATTGTCTGTTCGAGTCAAAGTACGACAGAAATTTGCCTTTTGGCTCGTCATAAAACAACAAGACAAGAAACTAATAAGCACAATAAGAACATTCCATTAAAATAATCATTGCAGCAATCTGTCAAAGATGGGAGGTAATGTTAAGAAGATCACATATATCACGTCGTTATAAACAAGAGTTCAAAATCGAGACAGCAGTTGGAATAAAAGACTTCTTTAAAAAAATATTTTTGGCATAGCACGTCCGTTGAAAGGTCCTGGTAAATCAAAGTGGCACAGTTGCAGTGCGCCTGAATTGATCAGTGTCCAGGTCGTACTCCATAAGCAATAGATTTCCCTGTCCCCCATAAACCGCCCGTCAGGGCCGTCCATTATCACTTCGGTGCCGTGGACGTTAAACCCCGAACTAACCAACCAAATTATTTTTGGCAAGTGGCATGTTGAAACGTCTGCCTGATGGTAGCATTTGAAACTGATCAAATAGTGGGTGACGAGGATCACTGACAATGCTAGCAACTTTCCTTCGGACAACCCTATGGTAGAGATCACCTAATGGTAATGGGTACTGTCGTAGGCCAATGATCTTCCCAGCTGTTCTGACGATACGTGACAGTCTGCCCCTATTTATCATACTAAGGTTGCCATACGAATCAGAGATGTTAAAAGTCAATATGCTTTCAATCAGGTTTCTATAAACGGATTCTAAAATCTTGGAACTGACATCAAAACGTCTCAGTTTCCTAAGAAGGTACAACAAACCAAGGGGAATTACTCAGCGCTGGACAGACGAACAGTTAGATCCCCTGCCCCCGCCTATCAGGCACCCAATCGCCAGCCCACAGAGAAATACGCAGGTATACAATAAGACGATCATTTGCATCTTCAAAAAAGATGCATCAGGTCTCTTATATAACCCATGTCTTTCTCCGGAACTTAGGAAGTAGGCAGGGGAAACACACATACACAAACACGAAGGTGCATTACTATATGTGGTCGGGTAAATACCCTGAATTCCCACAGTAGATGCACAGAACATTACACAACAATGTAACGATACAAATTTGCCTCGAGTTATACTGAGATACTCACAAACCACATAGGTGAGGCTAGCGCTGGCAGAATTGTACAACAAACCAAGGGGAATTACTCAGCGCTGGACAGACGAACAGTTAGATCCCCCTGCCCCCGCCTATCAGGCACCCAATCGCCAGCCCACAGAGAAATACGCAGGTATAGAATAAGACGATCATTTGCATCTTCAAAAAAGATGCATCAGTACAGAAGGTACAGACGTTGGTTTGCTTTTTTTCACAATCAGATCAGTGTTTCCAGTAAAAGCTTACTATCCACAACTGTGCCAAGGTATTTAAATGCATTGACCACTTCTACAGGTTTATTATTAATTGAGACACGTACACACATATCAGTTAACTTTCCTGTCATAAATGACGAGTTCCTTGGTTTTCTGTACATTCATTTCCAGAAACCTGTCTTTGCACCATGACTAATACTGCTATCTGTGCCAAGAAAAATCCAAAAATAGCTATTTTGATATATTTTCGGATCCCCTGTGACCTTGACCTTTGTGAGAGGTCACTGAAATTGGTATATTTGAAAAGGTCTTGCCACAAAGTATCCTTGGGCCAAGTTTGAAGATTGTAGCTTGAATAGTCTCCGATTAAAATGCAAACGTTAAAGTTTACCACAAACGACGGACGACGGCGGACGGACGACAGACGACGGACGGACGACCGCTGGTCCAGACATACTCACTTTTGCTTCGCACGTGAGCCAACAAACAAGAAAAATGTAAATTGTGACGTCCATTATTCAAGCTGAATTCAAGCTGCAGAACTGACTGGCTACTATATTGCTATGTGTAACGAGGGTTAGCATAACATTCTACAAAAACGGTTGTCCAGTTTGCCATCTTACAACACTCACCCACACGTACAGTTTGAACATGTTCATGTAGATTACGATGTGAAAGTAATGCAGAAGCAAAGTGTGAGGCTGTACATATTCATGTATGTGTGCATGTGCACGGTACACTTTGTTTATGCATTAGGTTTACCTCATAATCTAAGTAAATGTACTTGTCAGCTTCAAACACACTCACACACATCCCAGCCGCCGCACAGGCATACACACTCACTCATACATACACTTTGTCTCTGCAGACAATGGCAGAGATATTTTTGTTAGTATCTGAGTAATACTGTACGAATCATCTAAATGTCTGAACAAAGAGGGTCGATCCAGCAGCGGACAAGCTCTGGCAAGACTGTCAGCCTAAACAGTTTCTCAGCTTTGCCAAGACCGAATCATCCTAGAACATTTGATTATGAAATATGTGAATCACTACCATGTAGCTACACTTGTCCATATTACAAAGTCACAATAGGATGTCTTGGTCAAAAAGAGGCCACCCTGCACCTGAGTCTAGTACGGGTGGCTTTGTTTTCAGGCTAAGACTTCTGTCAGTGCCTTAATATTTTACAGACCAAAGTTGGTGTCTATTACAGCTACAGTCCTGTTTGATGGATGAAGGGACACTTCACTTCTAGACACCCTGAAACATGGCATGTACAGCTGACAGTACAATCAAGGGAGGCCCCTATGCATGGAAACTAAGGTGGCACATGAAGTCCTGTGGCCAGTTGCATGAGCGAGCTTAGTCCTGCACCACGCACTAAGCAAGGTGCGCCGTTATAGCGGCGTACCTTGCTTAGTGGCTGGTGCAGGACTAAGATCTCTCATGCAACTGACCCCTGATATTTTAACAATGAAGCCAGCATGACTTTGTCCCATAATCTGCTGTAGTAGGCCTTCAAACCTGTGCAGTTTTCTTTTTTCTGGCGTTGACAAGGCATCAACAGCGAAGGCAAGAGCACACATGTATATATATATGGGTGTACATCTCATCCACACCAGCCATACATGTGCAGCGTGCATACAGAAACAGCTCCAACATTCATCATTCATTCAGTTCTCTCTGCGCCGTCTGGTGCTTGAGGCGACGGCAAGGGAGCGCCACTTTTGTCTGTCAGCTGCTATTTTGGGTGCTGTTTGCAGAGTAAGGCCTCTGTTCTTGAGCTCTCGCTCCACGGTTCGGCGCCACGTCTCCTTTGGTCGCCCACGGTTTCTCTTCCCCTGTGGTGTCCATCTCAGTGCCACCCTTGGTAATAAGTCGGGTGACATTCTGCAAACGTGGCCTAGCCATCTCCATCTTCATGTGGCGATGGTTTCAGCGATGCTGTCTGCGCCTGCTCTCTTCCGTAGTTCCTCGTTTGTAATCATGTTTGGCCAGAAGACCTTCATGATCCGTCGCAGGCACTTGTTCTGGAAGACTTCCAGCTTGCGTTCCGTAGCGGTAGCGGATTTCCAGCATTCTGACCCATAAAGAAGGACACTCAGCACGTTACTCTTAAAAATACGAAGCTTGGTGTGGATGCTCAGGTTTGTGGTCCTCCAGATGGGTTTCAGCATTGCGAAGGCTTGGTTGGCTTTGCTGATTCTTGTGGTGATCTCCCTTGTGCAGTCTCCATCTGTGGTAACCTTGCTGCCCAGGTACGTGAACTCGTCCACCTCTTGCAGAGGTTGGCCATTGATGACTTGAGTCTTCCTAATGTTGACCCCGAGACCTATGGAGCTTGCTGACTGTGTCAACTGTTGTGTCTTCTGTTGCATGTCCTGGTTTCTGCTTGCCAGCAGCCCGATATCATCGGCGTAGTCGAGGTCATCCAGCATTGAGGTTAGCGTCCACTGAATTCCCTGCCTCCTTCCCTCTGTGGTGCGGCGCATGATCCAATCAATTGCCATTGAGAAGAAACAGCTCCAACAGCAGATGTGATAAACAGTAGGGTAGTATTTCGCCTCCGTGAGTGGAGCCTCTGAAACAGTGCAGTCAAAGAAACATTTTTTTATATTGATCTATAACACCGACGGTCCTAAACAACTTGAGTCAATATTAGAGTTAGCAGGCAAGCAAATAGTCATCCACATCAGGTACACGGTACTTTATACGGTATTTCATTATCCAAGCCACATTGCCAACACCAGACACCCCTCAGTCGGCTCCAAAATGATGACCACAAAGCAACTCTGTCCACAAAAACTGGCAGTACACACACACACGATCACACTTTGGAAGCAAGAACTGACTAGCTTTTGCTTACCTTTGCAGTTGTAACTGCTGATGTTGTCGCAGCCGCTAATTAGGTCTTTACGAGCAAATGTCCCGCATCCAACCAGCAACAGGCATTTACTGGCTGATTCAGGCTCTTGTTGGCTCGAACTCTTCCTAGTGAGCGCTGTCTTTCGCTCAAAATAATTGACCATCGCCATTGTATCGTACACTTCTTGCACTCGGGATTTGCATACCACAAACGCTTTGGTATCTGATAAGGATTGATACCATTAATTGTATACCTGCTTTTCTGTATACATGCACTTCGCATCTGATCGCAGTTTGTCGGAATACTTGGCCGTGTTGACGTTTTCGCTATTATGTTGCCGAGGAGCTCGTTTACCGTATTCACGAAGGACAACTCGCGCAAACTTCCGATCGCAGCGGAGCACATTGTGCCACGTGTTGGGTTACAAGAGTTCTCCCCAATCCTGAAAGAAGAAGACCGAAATTCAAGGTACTGTTGATTGTGTTACAATCTTTTAATTAATCTGTGACGTTTATGGTGCTTATATATACATTTCACCCTTTGCGGCTGTCGGTAGCTGTTTTTGTCGAGATGATTTCTACAGATATCATCTCAACAAAATAACTACCAACAACCAAAGGGTTCAACCATTTTAGACTTTCAACTCTTTTAGCTTCCGGCATAGACGTTCGCCAGAAGACTGATACGAAACACACAAAATAGCACTAAACACGGTCCGAAACCGAAAAGATTTTGCAGACAAATCATCAGTTTAGATTTGCATTTAGATTAAAATCACTGTTCTTTGCCAGTTACGGTGGCTGTGTGAATGCTCATCGTACGAAGCCGTGTAGAATAAAGGTTAGATCTACAGTGGTGGGGTCCGTATTCTGCACACGAAATACTGAGGTGTATAGGCAGAAGAATGAACAGTAGACTGATGCAAAGTTGTGGTTATCATGTTTCGCAAAGTTCGGCTCCACTGGGGATGACTTCAGTATTGCACATAAATAGAGGTTTATAGAATGCACGCTTGAAAACTAAACGTTTTTGCAAAACACTGTACACACAAATCGCAAGATGAATTTGTACGCCAGCGCTACTCGTCATATTCATCTAGCGTATTTCTGTCATCAATATATGCCGCTGAGCAAATCGCTTCAACATTCGTGTACGAAATTTTTGAAACATGAGCGGAAAGATACTCTCAGCTAGAGAGCTTCCCAGTGCGCAAAGGCCATCGGGCTGGCGCGGCGTCCGCCGCCGTTGACCCGTGCACAGCCGTGCGCGGGCCAACGGCGGCAGACGTCGGGCCGATGGCCGTTTGCTCATGGCTTCCTCACACCGCAGAGAAACGAAACGAAACATTTCGTCGAAATGTCCGTATTTCAGACATTTCTCCAACATTTCACAGTTTCACGAAATACGAAACGGTACATTTCGAGCAGCAATAGAACCTGTCTCTATTCGCGAAACATTTCGCCGAAACATTTTTACCCGTTGCCCAATCAGCGTCGTCCGCTCGGTCACATGCTAAATCTGAAGTCATTCAAGCCAAAACACTGAGATGGCGGGTAAATCGATGCCGTGGATTCAGGTCTATTATGGCTAAAAACGCGTGAGGTGACGCACGATTCTGTAAGATTTAAGCCGGGGGATCATTTTCGAAATGGAATCTATAAAGTATCATCACTAAAGTACCACCAAAATATGATTTTAGGTC
>BTPG01000002.1:76753635-76921135 GCA_036245525.1 Semisulcospira habei | reverse complement strand
CACCTTTACAGTACATTATGAAATGGATCATTTTTAAATGGTTAGATCTTCATATTGATTTAAGCTAAGGTGAGGGAAAAAAAACCAACAACAGTGTTTCGTGATACATGTAGAGGTTTAGAAATTATAACAGAAATAAACCCTGTATTATTAGCTACATTATAAATTATTATATATGCCATGTTCTCAAATGGACAAGTGTTACGTGGTAGTCGTAGTCGTAGTATGATACAATCACAACAGACGTATGGTTCTTGTAAAGAAACTTCAATCAGCTGCAACTCGTCACACGTGGCACAAGGTTGTAGACTACACTGGAGTAACAGTTTCAACAATATTTTATTGCAGCGATGCAATCTCAGCACAATGCATTCACATATGCATCCACAGCTCGGTACACTGTCTCGTGCAATGCATCCACAATTCTGATACACTGCGTCTCCCATACAATGCACACATATTTCCTAACACCGTCTTTTATACTATTACAGATTTCCAGAACAATCTAGCAAATTCACACAACTCAACCAATCAGAAAAGAAAGCGTAACCAAACTCATTAATATACATTTTAAAAAAGGCCTCTCTACAATTAACTACAGCTTTCGACTAACATCCAGGCGTATTCTATACAATGTTACGAAATGTTCCCAACAACTTTGACGTCATATTTGGGTCACTAGAATAATCGCGCCGTTTCGAGAACGTTCTAGGTCAAACGAGGTCGAGCAAACATGTAACGAAAAGACGTCATGTTTTGCTACACAACAGGTCGATCGCAATTCTCCGTGCAAAAGAAAATGTATCATACTAAAAAGGTACGTAATTCTTATCCAAAATAACTGAAATGAATATCGGATCTTTCCTATGATTAACACACACACATGCTCTCAAAAGAACAACACAACCACAAACGTAACAAGTCGCCAAATGGTTTAATCTCCAGACAACATTAACTGCTCCCCCCCCTCCCCTCCCCCGACCCAAAATTCTTTAAAATGCTATAACAAATCCCTTTTGGGGGTGTTTGGGCCCTCTTCCGCGTCCGTTGTTTGAGAAGTAACACTATAACATTAACACGCAGGCATGTAAGCTCTAGCGTCGGAGAGGCCTTTTGTATCAGGTTGAACGTCACAAACAAAAAGTTGGAACCCCCTGATCCGCCCTGCTGCTGGAGGCAAATCGTGCAGCACCGAAACTTAGCACATTCAGCCCAGACATGGATGAGAAGCCATAGAATAAGTTTAATGTTCACTATCGATATGCACAATCGAAGTAAAGGCTGTGAAATCTGTTGTGTCAACGGTACTGAAATTTTTGCATGTGACGTCACGTCCCCGACTTTTTGGCAACATGCATAGTGATGACGCGGAATGAAATGCGGTTTCGATCCAAACCCGGTTCAACCTTGCTTCGGACCAGGGTTGAACTCTACCCTGCTCCAACCTGGGTTGGGTCAAGTGTAAACGCTCCAACCCAGGTTGTACTCGGGTTCAACCCGGGATTATGTGCAAGTGTAAACGGCCTCATAGACTCATTTTGTTTTGACAAAACAGTGTCTCTTCTCTGCGTCCTTAAGACCACATGCTTGTTCTATGGGTGACGTTTTCTGCACCGAACTGTCAAACTGTGCTCGCGGGTTTTGATGCTACGTCGTTACACAATATACATCCCACCTTAAAAAAAAAAAAAAAAAAAAAAAAAAAAAAAAAAAAAAAAAAAAAAAAAAATATATATATATATATATATATATATATATATATATATATATATATATATATATATATATATATATATATATATATATATATATATATATATATATATATATATATATAAAATGAATAGGTAAACAGGACGACGATCATATACATCCCTAGAGGGATGTATATAATCGTCTTGTTATTTACCTGCGTATTTTTTTCTGTGTGTACTATTCTGCCAGCGCTAACCTCGCCTATCCCGTTTGTGATTTTCAGCATTGACCATGCAGAAATCGCTGAAGTGTTTTCCTTTGATCCTAATTCCTCTTGGGTTCGTGTTGCTATATACAAACTTCTACAACTCCACAGGTAAGAAAACCGCCATTACTCGTGTTACATGTCAGGTGGAGCTTGTGGGTTAGGATTTTTAACCCATTTAACCCCTGGACCCTGCAGCAGGAGATGGATTGATCATGATAATTCAAGGGTAGTGCCAGATTAAGGCGCCAAGCTAATCTGGCACTACCCTTAAATTATCATGATCAATCTACCTCCTACAACTGGTACATAGTCGTTCAGTAACACTTCCAAGGTTTGGGAAAAGCACCCGTGGGGCTAAGAGGGTTAATTTTATTTTTACTCACGGCTTTTTTTAAAAAAAAAGAAGTATGTCTTTTGAAAAAATACGACGGATTGTTGAGATGTGTCGTGGTAGGGTGCGTTCCTTATAGCAAATTCATTCATGCGGGATGACGTCTAAACCGATTTGGCGTCAAGTTTAGAGAAAGACGCAAGAGAGTAAAAATGACGTCACACCGTCGGGGGACCACGCTGGTAAAAAACGGGGTTTTAAGTCCCTTCTATTTATCGAAGGGACCTTGTAGGATGCGTCGCGGTGGCACGAATTTAATAGCATATCCATGATGTCAAAGGCGGGCAGGCCTAAACCGTGGCCTCTAACAGCTGAAGTAACAAAATAAAAATTACGTCATGTGTAGATACGCTAACCTCGCTGCTGAAAGTACATTTGGCGCGAAAGGCCGCGCGCGTGTGTGTGTGTGTTAGTGTGTGTGTGTGTGTGTGTGTGTGTGTGTGTGTGTATGTGTGTGTGTGTGTGTGAGTATGTGTGTGTGTGTGTGTGTGTGTGTGTGTGTGTGAGTATGTGTGTGTGTGTGTGTGTGTGTGCGTGCGTGTGGGTGGGTGGGTGCGTGTGTGTGTGTGTGTGTGTGTGTGTGTGTGTGTGTGTGTGTGTGTGTGTGTGTGTAGACACGAGAATCTCAGATATTGCTGTAGTACAAGCTTGAAACTTTGCGAAATAGTTTATTTAAGGCGTGGCTAAGAGAGCCTCCGAGCATGTTGTAACTGGATGTCTCACTGAAGACATAAAGGACCGTTTATAGAAAGTCGGTTGACCCAGATTAGAGTCCGTAATTTGTGTTATATTTACTTTAAATTTTGGATGTAGCTAGTTTGGAGAAAGACATTGGATGAGTTTATTAGCCAGCTTTGTACCTGACTCTTCAACGTTTTGAAAAATAATTTATTTATTTGTGCAAGTTTTGGCTCCACTATATACTCTCATCAAACAGTCAGCCCTTGGAAGAGGCTGTGTGGAACAAAACAGTCAGCCATGGAAGAGGCTGCGTGCCTTTCGGATGAATGACGTGAAACATCAATTTCGTCATTGTGCACACGGCGTCGTGAGACCAAAGACAGTACATTAAAAGACAAATCACTCGGCCCGAGAGTGCGAGGACGCGTTTTGAGAGTTATTTCCCTTATAAACCTGCTGCGACGGGCTGACCGAGCAAAGGGAAGCATGGGGGAGACTCGCAAAGCAATTTCTTTCTCAAACGCAACAAGCGAAGTTGTATCGGCATATCATTCTTCCGCTTTCCCAAGGAAGAAAAAAGGTAAGCTAATCACTTTTAGCTCTTAGTTTAGACTAGAGAATAATTGAATGGCGTACAGGATGTGTAGTCTATCTGAGAGAAGAAAAAAAAAAAACGATTTTGAGATAGGGGTGCCGGGCGATACGCAAGCATAGATCTAGCATGTGACAAAGGTACATGAGTGATATGTGAACGAATAGCCGTTAAAAATAATTTTAATTATCTTTGGGTTTGAATCTGGGAATTTCTCCGTTCGGTTCTTCTTTGCATTTAGTGACACGCTTGGCAGTCACCTTTTTGGTCTGAAGTGGAAAACTGGTCTGATTGCAGTTAGACCCTAGCTCTCCACGAATTCCAAGAAACGCCTATCAGTTGGAAAGTGGTCTAACATTTAGATCCAAAGAAATTATACGTTCTTAGTACTTTCTTTTAAATGTAAAAGTGATCCATCTGTACATAGAATAGTTCTCCTCTCCACTAATGTTGGATTAACGCAAGATAGATCTAAATTCTATTCATGTATGCCGCTTGTGCACAGCTAATATTAATTTAGATATGGAGGGGGGGGGGGGGGGGGGACGTTGCAACCTGAACTGTTCTCACGAACTAGAAATACAGATTAAAGCGTTTAGGTGATGCATTCATACTTCAGTTTCACTTAGTGTTTGTTATTTTCCCAACAGATGTAATAAATAAATGCAGAACACTTGAAGGGAAGATTTGTTGAGACTGCCACCTGCAGAGCTGCATTCACGGGCCTTCAGGTATTGTAGTGTCCATTTTGAAGACAGCCAGTTTACGTGTCACGGAAATGCACAGTCTGTTGTGGGATACTGTGCCAACTTCGTTTCCTGTGTCCAACCCACTCCCAAAAGTGACGGCAAAGAGACAGTCACCCAGGAAGAGGGATCCTGCTACACGTGTCACTTCAGCCAGGTAATTTACATTAATAAATAAATTGTTAATATAATACGTAAACGTAAAACTCTCAAATATGTAAGTTTACCTCCCTACAAAAAAAAACAAAGAACAACAACGGCACAAGAGATGAGAGTTGTTTTCAGAACTGTAATCTTACCCTTTGCGTGTCGGTAGCAGTTTTAGCCGAGATGATTCATGTAGGACTAAAACCCTACCGACACGCAAAGGGTGAAAAAATTCAGTCGGCTGATCGGACATGCGGAATTTACATGCTTATGATTTTTCGATGACTTATATTTTTTTGTCTTGGTGTGTGCGTGTGTGTGTGTGTGCGCGCGCGCGTGCGTGTGTGTAAGTCAGTTACATAAAATAGGAACCGATTGTTTTGAGTTGTTGATTTGAGTAAAGGTGTGGTGGTTTATCAGTGTGTCATAAAATGATTTAATGCATGGTCGTTTTTATGTGTGCAGAGAAGGCCTGTGGAGAAACCAACACTGATGTGGGGGGAACAGCAGCAAACAGGGGCGGAGTGGGGGGGGGGGCACCCTCTCCCCCCCCACCCCCCCTCTCCCCCCCCCACCCCCCTTCAACAGGCGAGAAATTCTTTACCGGCAATGCTATAACAAAGTTCCTTTTTGTTTTCCATGGTCACCCTGGTCCCTGTTATTTGTTATTTCGGCGAGAGGTGAGAGCCGTACTCCTCTCTCTGTTGTCTGATTTTTCGGCCACTGGCAGTAAGGTCTAGTCGGGAGATCTTTCTGCATCAGGTTGAATGACCCAAACAAAAGCCGGGTTGGAACATCCCCCCCCCCCACCACCACCACTCCAGGTAACTAATACGCCCCTCACAAGAGGTGGTCAAGCCAGCGATTTACAAGAAGGAAGGCTTTCAAGAGGAATATGAAAACTGGGTGCAACAGACTGTACAACCAGAAGAAATATAAGCTGCAGGAGAATGACATACAAAAAGAAAAAACATTAACACCAAAAGAAGGATTAACAGTAAAGAATTTGTTTCATTTAAAAAGCCCAAATCAGTTCCTAGTCGTATTATTGAGAAGTAAATTGCTCTTCAAAAATACAGTTTCTGTGTGTGTGTGTGTGTGTGTGTGTGTGTGTGTGTGTGTGTGTGTGTGTGTGTGTGTGTGTTTCGGGGAAGGAGGGAGGGGGATTTGGAGATGGAGAGTGGGAAGGGGTGGGGGTTGGAGTACATATCATTGGTGATGTCTGTTTTATCAGTTTTCTGGTAATAACGTTCATCTGTAACTGATGGTATCGTCTGCTGTAAGTCATTATCAATAAACAAGTTGACCTACTATTTCATGGATGATGCATAATTCTGTCTTAAATTTGCATGCGTTTATATACGTTGGGTGGAGGGAGGAATGAGGAGGAAACCACAATCCTGATAGTGCACTCAAATACCCCGTTTATTCACAGGCCACGCTGTGTAAACACACTTTATGGCAAGAGAGGTCTTTAGAAATTCCTGTGTTGACACAGCCCGAGCATAATGGCATGTTATGACAAAAGCTATTTTATTGACTGTGTCACTGATGTAAAATGACACAAGTATCTCTTTTAAAACACAGGCCTTTTAAGTCTGGTTTCCACTGAAAGTTAGATTGACGGTATCTAGCCTTGTACATAGAGGGTTAGATTCACAGATTTACATGAGCCCCGTATTACAACTCTGCGGGGGAACTAACAGACGCATAACTCTCACTGTGTACACTTGTCTTGACAACCAGGTTCTAAATACATGCAGTACAGGACGCAGGCTTTGAAAAGTCTCAGCCCACAGCAGTGTTTCTATGTACGCTTACACTGACCGTAGCTACTGGCTTTATTTGTACATGAAAAGAACAGGTCCCCCCAGTGTACTGAAAAAATCAATTTACTTGCTTACATAGATCGATTTAACACAAACACAACCCTTGCATACGAAACATACACTATAGACCCAAAAAGATGTAGTCAAACCTCCTACACACACACACACACACTCACTAACACTCAAACAACACAGACACGCATACACAACTTACCGGTTTACAGAGCTGACGTCATACATCTCATCCGGTAAATGGTCCCATGAATACATTATAACAAAACCATCCGGTCAAATTAACACTAACTGGCAAGACTTAGTCCGATCCGGTCATGCCTGAAGCTAAAATAAGATCTTGGTCTTTCCAAAATGTTATGCATATCTAAATGAGGAAACAACCTGACGAGTCTTAACGCTACCCGACCAGACGTGTCGAGCAAGTTTTGTACACACCACCCATTACCCCCCACCCCTATCTGGGTGAACAGGTTTTGTGTGCCATGTAGAGTGCTATTTGCTTTCAGTTCCCAGCGAGGTGGGACCATGACACTACCCACCGTTTCAATTCCAGTGCCATGTGTGTCAACTGTCACTTTGAAAACATGCTATTTAAGCCAAACAGGTTTTGTTAGAGGTACATAACACACACACACACACACGCACTGACACACAGACAAACACACGCACGCACACACACACACACGCACACACTGACACACAGAACATGTATACACAAAAACACCAGACGCTAGTGTACGGCAATACTATACACAGCTTGTAGCTGAGTGACGCAATGCGTCGTCTGCTCTACTGAGTCTCTTCTATGAGAACATAAAAAACACATGTTTTATTGTACAAGAGGCTTACATTTTCAGTAGCCTACTCCATCACAGATTTTTATGAGCATGGCGAGATTCTCAAAGAACCACTGTTTTTATTGGGTTTGAGTCAACTGTAAAGATTTCTGAATCTCTGCATAATCCAATGACACACACACACACACACACACGAGACATGACACTGAGCTAAGCCTACAAGTGTACATACCTGAAATTACTATCCTTGCTACACACAAACAGGAACAATATCCTCAATGAATACTCCATTGCAAACACACTCACTCACAAATCTGTGACGCAATGTCATTTAAGCCCGTCAAGGCTATCATAGGGGTATGTCATATATAGTCTATGGGAGACAACTCTGTATAGTGGTTCAATCTTCCAGTGATTATGCCCCTTATGACATTGACCATAAGCAGGAAATACATAGTG
This sequence comes from Semisulcospira habei, assembly GCA_036245525.1. Taxonomy (NCBI): domain Eukaryota; kingdom Metazoa; phylum Mollusca; class Gastropoda; family Semisulcospiridae; genus Semisulcospira; species Semisulcospira habei. The sequence goes on along the minus strand of BTPG01000002.1, from coordinate 76,913,515 downwards.
TTTTATCCCTGAGTGAGTGTATCTGTGGTTTGAATCTAAATCCATTTAGCTCACATAGAAGCGGTAACACAGTGTAAACGTAAAACGTTACTGTCAATATTGTTGAATGGTGTAAACATATAAAATTACTATTCAGTGTAACTTCCTAGAAAAAACATGATTTTGCTTGATAACAATTTTAAAGTTGCCTGCAATTTTGATTTTATATAAAAAAAATTTAATTACATTATAAATGAATTCAGACGAATTACTTCTATTGAATGATATCAATGCTGTAGAAAACAAAGACTTAGACTCGAAAAAACAGTGCCTTCTTTCTGTAATTGTGTCAGGCAAATCAAAGGCTTATCTCGGGAAACAATACATGACAGAGGATATTGAATCTCTTACGGCTGACGAGCTAATCAAGCTTCATTCAAAATATGAAAACCACATCGCTTCACTAATGACACGTGATTTAAGCCGATCTCTAGTATGCCTATACACAAAAGCAGTGAGTCACTTTCTACCTGTGGATAGTGACAGTCTATCACACGACCTTGAAAGCAATCCTATTGTTTCAAGTTCAATAGGCAAATTAGCATGTGTCATGTTTTACAAGTTTGGAAATTACCTTGCACCTGTCGTAACTTTGCTCGTAACTGGGAGTCATATAGATTTTTCGAAAATAAATTTTCTAGAGAAAGAAAAAGAAGGATCAAATGGACGAGAACAAGATGACTACACAACAGAACCCCGACCCTGTTTTGACACAGGTTCAAACTGTGACTAAGGCTAAAAGTCCAGGTCGAATAGAGGCGGGGAAAAAATTAGCTGAATGGAACAGGCAAAAAAAATTACAGCTTCAAGCGCAAACAGAAAAGGCTCATGTGACTGACCCACCGTCAACACCGTTAGGACCGTCAGAACTGACAGGACTTTCAACACCCCTGTCACACCCACATCAAAGTGAAAGATCTTCAACCCAGTCTAATTCTGAAACAGCAAAATATGTAGTTGCCGGATTTGTTGTCGGATCTGGTTTTGTAGCTTATCAATTATACAAAAAATACAAGCCACAGACTCGTACAGTGACCAAAAAATCAGACACTCCAAAAACAAAACCAGAAGTCGCCACATTACCAGTAACACCCAAAGCCGTTGACCCATTTTATATGCAGTAAATAAAAATATTATTTTAATTTTTATTGCCTTAGAAAATGAGCAACACAAAGAACATAATGAACCTTGTGTATCATTCTGCCGTAATCAGCGGACTAGCAGTAGCGTATTCTATGCTAGGAAAAAATCTACTCAAAATGAAATCAGCAGACCTCAGTAGATTAGACTTTGAAGACAGCGCTAAGCTAATTGTAGTTGTAACAGCGTCGATTGCGACAAAAGATTTTCTTGTCAAGCAAGGAATTATTCCCGAAAATGTTTCTATGTAAATAAAATAAATATGGCGACAATAGCTATTATGATTGGAGGCGCGATGGTTAACGCCCTCACATTCAGTGGCTCTAATTATCTCTTTTCAAAAATGGGTAGAGAGGAATCTGCAGAAGAAATGAAACGTCATAATGAAGCGTCAGAAAAATTAGCACAGGCAGAACAGGCGTATGAAAAACAAAGAATTGAGAAACTTGATTTCATCAATGAAAGATTGAAGCTTGAAAGCCACGCACAACATATGTTTTCAAATACAGACGACGCAATCAGGGAATATTTTTTAGTCACAGGTGAAGACATGTCTATACCGAAACCAAAACTAAGTGACTATTACAAACCAAGCCCACAACAAAGAAATGGAGAGATAATTTTTGTTCTAGTGGGAATGACATTTGTTTATTTTACAGGAGTTTTCATTGCTAGAAAAAATGGCAGCCGAAAATAAACTATCGAAAATATATTACTCTCCATCAGGGTATTGGAAAGGAGCAACCGCTATTCAGAAATTACATGCCGCTGTGGGCGGAGATGTATCACTCAATCAAGTCAAACAATGGTTACAAAGACAAGCAATTTGGCAGATATATCTCCCTGCTCCAAGAAAAATATCTAGACCTCATTTTGAAAACACATCACCAAATGACACGCACCAAATGGACCTTTTGTTCCTACCACATGACACAATAAGAAAGAAACGATACAAATATGCACTGACTGTTGTAGACATTGCTTCAAGGTACAAAGAAGCTGAACCCATATCTGACAAAACTGCTACCACAGTTGCTACAGCATTAACAAAAATATATAGTCGAGGCCCTTTAAGATACCACAGACTAGTGCAAGTTGATGATGGATCTGAATTTAAGGGCGCAGTTAATCAGTTATTTGCTAAGCACGGCGTACTGGTCAGACGAGGCATTCCAGGTGTACACAGATCACAGGCAATTGTAGAGAACTTTAACAAACAGTTATCAAAAAGACTTTTCAGCTATCAGTATTCTAAGGAACTCATGCATGACACACGTAACACTGAGTGGGTTAAGAGATTACCACATGTGATAAAAGCAATGAACAATGAAGGTCATCCTAAGCCAGCTGATGCTATTAAATTGAAATCAATTGCAGAGCCAAAAACAGGACCAACCCCAACCCCTGCACCAGACACAAGTTTGTTTACTAAACAGGTGAGATATTTATATCAACCAGGGGAGGCTGAGAATGACGTCAGACGCAGGGCAACAGACCCCATCTGGTCAACGTCTGTACACAATATAAAAAAAATAATTCACGGTCCTGACGCAACAATATATTACCTGTATGACCCTGCACCCCAAAGGGCATTTGTCAGAGAAGAATTACAGATTATTCCCCCAGACACCGTTACTCATTTCAGTAACTAAGTCGTCAATTAATTCATCAACCAGTTCATCGGCTATGTCTTCAGATAACTTGAGCCTGTAATGGCCTGGTGCATAAGCTTTTTCTTTACTGAAAAACACTCGTTTCGTGTCCCCAACTGCAAGTGACTTCTTATTTGTTTGGATCATTTCAAGATTATGTTTGTTCGATCTCAGTGACTTGTTTGGATAATCAGGCATTAATGCACCATCTAACACTTGCTTATAATGTTCATGACGTATGTCTTTATTTTTTATTGCTGTTTTTTTGATACCTTTGGCTTTTGACTGACTTCCCTTCTGGTGCAGTATAGAATACATTTTTGATCTCAGTCCAACATACTCAACTATTGGCACACCATTTAGTTCATCTTTAAACTTCCCAGGCACTTTCTTGTTTTGTGTGCTAAACAGTGACTGTCCTTGGGATAGTCAGACGTGTCATACATGTGTAGTTCTGTTTTCATGTCTTCATAAAAGTCTTCAGTACACACATCAATGATCATAGAGTCAGTGTCAGTGTATAACAATCGACACTCAGGATATTTTGGTTTGAAGTAATCATAATAAAATTCAAGCATCAGCAATTTTGACAACTCAAGAATTGCCATACCAATGAATACTGGCTTGTCCAGTTTGACAATCTTTTTTTTGAGTGACACTGCATACAATGATGAATGAAACTCTTTGTACCCTGTGTACTGTGGCTTACCTGTAAGTTTAATAGCACCCAATTCAGTTGTGACCAGTCTCACATCTTTGCGGTGATGAGGATTTTCCATAGTCTTACCAAAACAGGCATTGTTCATAAGCTTAAAGAAGTCTTTGTCAAATGCAGTGTTGCCGTCTCTGGCATGCAATGTTGTGTTCTTCATTATGTAATCTTTCATGAAAGCACTTTGATCAAATTGAATACCCCTGTGAACTTTCTTTAGTACTAACCCGTGTCTGATGTAAAACTGTAACAAGCGATAGTGACAAACGTAATTGAATTTATCATTCAGATTTGGTACATGTTTAGTGTCTTCTTTTTTTCCTGTCATACTCATTTTCTCAACTGCCAACGGATAATCATTATGGTAATCATGTAGATGATGTGGGTACTCCAGGTCGACTTGAAAGATCCAACCCTTCGCGTCGTTTCGGTCAAGATTCATAATATTGTTTGTTAACCCTGACCCTGTTATGTCATACTGTGACAAATCATACAGACAAAAGTTTTTCAAGGGCAATAACTCACACATCGCCCAGCCATACAAATTGTTAGCGTCTACATAGGTAATGAATGACCTTGACCTTAAGGGGTCAAACCCAAGGTCACCATGTCCGTCCATATATTTATTATTTGCTCTGGCATAATTATTTGCTGCAATACTAATCCCTCCCCTCAATCCACGTTCCACCATTTCACCCATCGTACGATCAGACAACAGGTCTATAGATATCTTACTGGATTTCAAAAATGCATCCCATGTCATGCCAGGACTAGTTATGTAACAAGCAGGGTCAAGCTTGTAGTGCAACAAACCCTTTTCACGGTAACTTTCAAATACGTCTGCTAGCAAGCAAACGTCTGCTTTCAAGTACTGGTCATGATAGTCACCAATAGTCTGACATCCTAACTTCCCCCACGCATCAAGTGCGTGTTGATATTCAGAGTCAGAAATACCTTTACCAGTTAGTGTGGAATAAAATTTCTCTTTTGGTGGCAGTCTTGTTTCCTCAAACACAACCCAGTGATCAATGTACTCGTACGGATAAACACCTTTCTTGATTAAGTCTGGTTCAAAATATTTACTCGTTATTGGATACTCAGTCAGTCCTTCTGCAAGACTAGCCAACCCTAAAGATAAATGTTGCATGGAGTCATAAAATGCTAATTTTTTGTCCAATCTAAAAGTCAAGTATTTTTCAGTTGTCTGGGCAATGCAACTAATTTTTTTGTAAGACTCATCTACAGCCTGCATGATAATGTGTGAATCATATCCTTTGAGATTGTGGAAAAAGATTGGTAACTTATATGTCTTAGGATCTGTTTTTAATAACAAGTTACAATTGTTATGTGCAGCACCTCTGTAACGCCCAGTTTTGTGATCATGGTCACGAACTTTATCACATCCTAAAGGTTGTTCACAAACCCAACACGTCTCAGCTGTATCAAATTTTAGTTTGTCTTTTTCTGTCATCATCAAAGGCATCTGACATGTTGTGAGATATTGTACTACCTGACTATACAGATGTCTTATTTCTGTTAAAAACAGACATGCTGCATTTTCCCCTCTGTAGATAACAGGCTCTGAATGCTGTCCGTCTGACCTAACAATAATGTATCCAAAAGAACACACCACTTGGTCACTTAGTTTTATAGTCTTTGGTAATGATTCTGGAACAGGACCTTCATATGGTACAACCAGTGATTCAAAATCAGCATACACTACAAACGGCAACTTTAGTTGATTCCCATAGTTCTTAAAATATACTTGACTACCAGGATCTGGATACTTAAGTACAGTTTGTATGTCATCAGCTGATCAGCAGGACGTGTTTATGTGCTACTGCAATAGAAGAGAACCTTTGTAAACATTTCTTACACACTTCCTGTTTGCCATTGTGTTTTGTTGTATGCCCATGAATTAGACGTGACATATTTCTGATAATTGTGTAATGGAAGTTATTGTTATCACCTGCAGGGCCAATTAGCAACATGTCAACATGCTTATCTTCTGACTGCCCATAGGTTGGAGCAAGTGGTGATACTCTAATGGGTTGTAACTTGTCAACAGACTCATTATTCCACACAAACACATTTACAGATATGCCAGGATTTAGTTTTTCAAACAAATCTATGTCCTCTATTTTAACAGGGAACTCAATGCCACTGAAGTTGAGTTCATTTACAAATTTAAAGTAGTTAGATACACGTTCAGGTTTTGATTTTACAAAGTGTAGTTTAGCAAGCACACACCACATGAAACAGAAATTGTCATTGTTCTGTATATTAACTACAGCCTTTTTGTTTGCAACCTCTGTTGGCAGTGGCAACCATGATTTGCCTAGTATAGGATGATACCTTGACTGCTTTAATTGTAGTTCATGTACATGACCTTCGTGCCAACCAGACCCCTTCATTCTTGCACTGTCATTTGCTTGGAGGAAGTCAGGTAATAGTCTGTCTCTAAACACATTCTCTAATTCTCTTCTTGTGTTAACTGTGTGTTGTCTTGTTGATATGTACGATACAATCACTTCACCGTCTACTCTAGTAAATTCTATTTTTGCAACAATCTGAATCTTCACACTGCCTGTAAGAAGATTATCTTGTATGACAGAAAAAGAGTTTTCTATTGATTCATAAACATTGTTAGTATGTGAAACACGTTTCTTAAGCTTGATGAGCCTGATGAGCCATGGTTTTGAACATTGTCCGTCATTTTTATTTGTCCGACAAAATAATAAATGAAAAAATATTACCGCTGGCTCACCTTGTGTAATACTGTATTATCTGTAGTTATGATAAACAAGTCAACTACTTCCCTGGTGTTTGTCCTGCAGGTGTAATATCACTTTATTAAATGTAACACTTTCAATGTAACAATGTAGTTTTCTTAATTGAACAAATATGTCTTCACACAGTACCTCAAACCAACGCAAGTGGCCACTGTTAGCATTATAAACTTTAAAAGCATTTGTCTTATGATCAACAGTCTCATAATCATAACGTGGTAATCCATCTGAATATTCCAAAGTAACATTATATGTCATGTATATTCTTATTGTCGGTGTTGAGAGTTTAAAGCTGGGTCCAAACACACGTGATTTTAAGTCAGTAATGTGCATAACATCTTTGAAGCAGTGTGTAACATCAAACACTTGGGTTTGTCCGTCTGTCATTTTTATTGGACAAACAAATGTATAAATTAATTTACTAACCCATACCCTGTGGGCTGATCTGTCTTTAAAATAAGCTTTAGATGCTTAGTTGATTTCAGTTTATTTTTTACATCATCACGTTCATGTTTATTTGGTATGACATCATTTTCTCTGAGACAGTCTTCAAAGCTGTCACGATCCTTACAGTAAAACAAACAGATAAACTTTAACTGTTCTTGAAAATCTTTCAGTACAGCATTATATTTCTGAGTGAGAATCCATACACTGATGTTTGCATGTCTGCCACTGAAAGCAAGTTCTGCTAGAGTGTTTCTCTTCTTGACAATGTCTTTCTCTGCTGAACAGTCATCAACAATAAACAACGTTGGCTGTCCTTCAAATTGCTTGTAAAAATATTGTAGGTAGTCATTCAGTTTTTTCTCAGGGTCAACTAAGTAAATGTTGCTGTCAGTCCAAATAAATAAACGGTTGTGATAAGCTTTGTTGTGTTTGATTGTAGGACAAAATATTACAATGTTTTCAAAGTGGTGTATGTATCTTGTTTGTAAGAGGTTAAGTACAAATTCAGTTTTCCCACACCGTCAAGGGTCAAGGGTCATTAAGCTACGGTTCATTTTAATACACAATATAATTTTAATATATGTGTCCACTCAGTCTACTGTCTTGTATATTGAGTTGTGCGTCATATATCAGGTACAAATATATATTTATTGCTGCAGCAGTTTCAACCTTTTTTTGTATCTGAATTGTTATTCCATCACTGCCGTTCTCAACAGTTCTACCTGACCCATGAAGATAGTCGTCATCTGTACTACGAAGGTCTAACCACATTGCGTATTTGTTTGTAAGGTATTGACCAATTCTTATGTCATACAGATGTAAATCTTTACACACAATGTTTGCAGGTTTATCTCTAATCCTTCCACCCGCAAAATACTTTGTGATCTCATCGTAGTGTTGGTATGGTAACAAACCTGAAGCGTACACTTGATTAGGGCGGCCTTCAATTGTGCAAGACAAATGTGTAATCTTAGGATTGTAGAATTTTTCTGAATCTCTTTTGTATGGACTCACCGGTTCAATAAACAACATAAAAATACCTTTCAGTGACCTGGCAGGCGTGTTTAAGTTTATATTCCACATTGGGTCGCTCTTGTCTTTGGGTATTAAACTATGTCTAATCACACGGTCATAATAAATTGGAAGTCTTGACTGGTATTGATTTTGAATGAGTCTGGCTAGTTCAGTGTGTGTGACAATTTCATATTCCAAGGAAATGTTAGAGATCTTATATGTTGCATCTGTGGCAGATGATTTTATAACTTTGGAGTAGTCATTGAAAGTTAGTTCAAAGCTCAGACGGTCATTCAGTGCCCCTTGATAATAAGGCAAATGAGCTGTTAGGATTTCAAACTCAAGTGGAATGTAAAATCTGGTTCCATATGTTTCTGCTAATATAACATCCTGGGCTGCTGACGTTGATTTATCTCCAGCATTGATTCAAAGTTTACCAACATTATCAGATTGTATGCCTTGATAAATATGGTCTTCTCGTTCTTCTCTTGTGAGCCAAAGGTCTTTGTAACAGTAGAATACATCGGAGTCATCAAGACTAAACACTTCCTGTCCTTCAAGTTTTACTTTAATAGTTCTAACAATTGCTCTGCCAAGATTGTCAACCAGTGTTCTGTTTACATCTGCGTCTGATGATAGTTTGATATTAAATGCTAGGCGTGCAGTGCCAGGAACAATAACGTCACTGGGACCTAGGTTTGGAAACTTAACTGTAAGTGTTTGGTTCTGGTCTATGGTACTTGGATTGTTTGTGATGACGATTGATTGTCTTATGCCCTTAACACCCAGAGGCTCACGTAGTTTTCTGTATGGGTCTAACTTTGATCCGTAAGACTGTGTCATTTTTATTATGCACAATAAAAAATAATAAATTAATAAAACAATGGCAGCGGGAGGATTTAATCATGAAGATTTTGAAATGGATGACACGTATGATTTTGGTAATACAACAGATATGACAGATATGACAGATATGACTGGTACAAGAAATATTTACAGTTTACGTCATGAACTTTTAGAAACCAAAGTGAACTCATTTTATGATCATGTTGGTGGCCACCCAGACAACATAGATTCTAATCAGTTTGAAATTGATGGCAAGGGTCATTTATATTTAAATACTGTTGACAAAGGAAAAGTACTATTGACTAATAAAAAAGACTCTGGTAAGTTTAGGGCATTAAGTACAATAAAAAATGAAGGTGGTGTTGGTGCCTTGCGCCAACTTGGAATTGGAGGGTCTCCTGTCATGCCAAGACTGGTTAGTGTTCTTCACGACACGCAAACAAAGTTGCCAACAGGGCAACAAATTGAAATGGCACCAGTAACAAGCCTACCAGAAATAGCAAACACAGTGATACAAGAAACTTCATTTACTGAAGGACAAATAAATGACGCTATGGAAACAATAGAAGACCCACCTTTGTCAATGCGGGAGATTATAGGGTTGGATAAATCATTGCAGACAATAAGAGGTGAGATGGTAAACAATGTTGCCAAACTAGGTGAGCTTGATAAACACATAGAACGTGAAAAAGAGAAACTGGCTACAGCAGTCAATGGGAATCTTGACACAGAAATGAAAGAAAGAATACAACACAGATTAAATGATTTACAGATAGAAAGATCAGGAAGGTTAGAAACAATTAGTATTGGGAGACAAAAACTGAAATCACAGGTCAACAGAATTAGAGAAACTATTCAGAAAATACTTCACGAAGACACTACTCTGGCTGAGAGACTTAAAACACTTTTCAGAGAGCAGGGTATTACAATTGCTAGTTTAATTACTGCTCTTGGATTTATTATTAGTACTGTTGTGTTAGCTGTCTCCGGTGCTGGTGGACCCGGAGGTTCTCCACCTCCAGCACCACCAACCCCGGGCCCACCGACTCCAACAGACCCAAAAGATTTACAGTCATGGGTAAAGAAACAACTGTCTCTCATATCAGACTTGCTTAAGAAATTGGCTCTGAAAGCAGTGGATGCTTTGCCTGGCATAATTGGCACTGTTGTCAGTTGGATGATTACTACAGCAGCAAAGGCAGTAGGGTTTATGGCAGAGCATGTGTGGGTCTTTTTGGTTACAGTAGGAGGGTTGATGGTGGGTTATTTAATGAAACAGATAAAGAAGTAATACCACTAATCCTGTTAGACCTATTACCAATGCAGTTCTTTATGACTCATGTGTGTCAGGGGTTGTCTGTACTGGTTGTATGAGTGCCGGTGTTGGGGCCGGGGCCGGGGGTGTTACCGTCTGTAATGATTTTAATGACTGAACATGTGTGGCTGTTGCTCCTACGTTTACAGATTGATTGAGTCCTAATTTTTGATCACGACCTGCAACAATGATTTCATTATTATAATTTGTTATTGTCCCCATTTGGAGTTGAAGGTCAGATGGCAACATGTATAACCCGATGCCAACTACAAAGTCAACTTTTGATCTGGCATATCTGAGAACGTCTTGGTAGCACTGTATGCTTGATGGGAGATCAACCACTGAATTAATTGAATCTTCAAGATTTGCAAGAAATTGTTTTTGTGCTTCAAATTTACCACTTCCATTTAAAATATTCGATTTTGTTAATGATTGTGCTCCTAGTAAACACCAGACATATGTTCTGATTGACTCATTGACGCGCTCGACTCCTGCTTGAGTAAACCCGTCAGTTTTATCTAAAATAAATGTGGTCCAGGCGTTAGACTGTTTCTGCTCTATTGATCCTAACCAGACTTCAGATTTAGATGAGAATGAAGTGTACCCAGGGTAGTAATCTTGAGGGTATTGTCTGTGACTCATAGCATAATACAATGTGCCCATACCATTGTGATCATCAAGTTTTTGTGTGAAGTCATACTTTGTACTGATGTTAAATTCATTACATATGCGTTCAAACGCTTTCATATCCATGGGGTTGTTAAACCTATTGAAACTGGATTCAGTTGGTAGTGGTGTATGAAGTTCTGACAAAATACGTCTAAGCTGGTAATAAACATGGAAACGATAGACAGACTTAATTAGTTTGTTTGAGTGATTCAAGTGGTCTGTGAATGAAACACCACAGCCTGTAGTAGAACACAGTATGGCAAAGTTAAGTTGATTTTGAAACATCTGTAGTGGACTTGAGGACCACTTTCTTGCAGTTGAGTCGTCTGTTATTGGAGGGTTTAGGTAATGATCAAATGGATTTGGTACTTTGACTTGGAATAGATCTCGTTCAGACACAGCAATATCAAGCTGGTTTAGTTGAATTATTTTCTGTTCATAAGTTGGTGCAACATTATATTTGGCATTCACATTAAATTGAAATGCGTTTGTAGTGGTAATGGTCGGTGATTTAAATTCCATCCTTTTTTATATGAGATAATAAAAATGTTTATTACCTTAACAAATCTTGACACAAGCAAACCAGTGTGGTTAACTAATGGGATTGATAATCGTGATGGTAGCAAGTCTGTAGCTATCCATGAAATGTTTTACACTGTAAAGTGGTTTAATATAGAAGATGATATATATAATAAAGTAAATCTTGATAATAAAACTGAAGCTTTACCACCTGGGTATTATGACTTTTGTACTATAGCTGAATGGTTTCAAAGTAATTTTAAAATTAAAGCAACTTTAAATCCAGCTAACCTACTTGTTACATTAGAATTTCCGACACAAAATTGGTTAAGGATCTCAGATAGATTTGCATATTTACTTGGATTTTATATTGACGAAGATTGGTGGAGATCAGATGATTTAGATGAAGCTATGTTTGGTATTATAACAATGAAGACCAAAAAACTTAAAATAACTGGGAAACGCCCTGTCAATTTGTCAGTACACACAGTATTTAATGTTTATTTGAAAGAACTGAACACAACTGAGAATGTACACAATGGAAAGCCTTCAACTTTGTTGAGATGTGTGCCAGCTGGAACTGCACCCTATTGTGAAAGTGTGGTTGTTAGATTTCCTGCGCAGTTTAAGAAATTAGGTTCTAGTTTCTTTGAGTCACTGTGTATATCTGTAACTAATCAAGATGACAAACCAGTTGTTATGCATGATTTTAGTGTAGTGTTAGAAGTTAAATAATTTTATTTTTGTTTATAAAAAATGAGTGGTGGTCCAAAACGAACAATCATACCAGCTGCGTGTCCTGTAACAGAGTTGAAAGATTTGGCTGACGTCCAGGATTTTGAGAAGGAGGGAGAGGTGGGGGAGGTGTATGGTTTTGAACTTGATTCAACTGCCATGTACAAGAGAAAAGTAATTGTTGACATGAAAAATGGTGAAAAACAGATTCCTAAACTTGGTCAGCTACGTGATGTTACTGTACCTACTCCGCCTGTAAATAATGCGCCCTACAACTTAATACATGTGGGAAATAAGTGGGTAGTTTCACCTGTGCCTGTTCCACCACCCACAATTGACTGGAACATAAAGTTGGAATTTATTAGTCCTTATGTATACACTGATGATGAAAGTGCCTTAGTGTTTAGGAAGGTTGTTAACTCTGGGCCGCTTATTGTAAGCCTTGTTCCAAGTTTTGCCCCAGACAACAATAGCAGAGATAAACTGAAAGTTGAAAATTATGAGAGACGGCGGTATCTTCTTACAACTAGAAAGGGTAGATCAGATACTTCTGTTGTGTTTATGCCAGCAAGCTTAGTCATGGCTAGAGAAGCGACAATAGTATTTGAAATTATCATGAAATCTGTAACTTCTGCAAAAGAGGCAAATATTGCACAGGGAATAAAACTTACATGGGATGAAACAGTATCAGAATCATCAAAGGTCTTTATTGCTATTACAAAAAATGTTGATGTTATTAATGTTTCAAGCAATATTCCCTCTGTCAAGGTGGTGGTCGACAAAACAACTTTTGTTCGTCTAAGTTACATAAACCTTGAACACATTGATCTTGTTGCATTTTATTATGGTAGCAAATTGTATACTTTTGAAGAGTTGCAAAATGTAATTGATGATTAAATAAAAAAATATTTGTCAATAAAAAAATATGGTAAAATTTTATCCAATACTACCGACGCTTGAGCCGACTGAATCAATTGCGATGACTAAAACAACGCTTGCGCCTGATCCGCATGTGACAGCTGTGCCAATTGCATCAGATAAAACATTACAGGCAGACGCATTTCGTTTAATGAATATTACAGAAGCAATTAAATATTTGGAAAGTGAAAAGGCGAGGTACTCCAGATGTAAGAGACGGTATAAGACCGTTTTTAATTCTGTTCAAAACACTTCTATGGCTATTGGTGCAGTTTCAGCTGGATGTTCTGTAGGAGGTATTGTTCTGTTTGCCACGAGAATTGGAAGTTTGGCTGGAATAGCAGTTGAGGGTGTTAGCGTTGCTACATGCCTGGCTTGCTTTGGTTTGGAGGCCTTGAACAAGAGGTTTCACACGAAATTACAGAAACATGAAGCGTTGAGTACGCTTGCTGGTGCAAAGCTGAGCAGTATGAAACTTATTATCAGTAAGGCATTGAATGATAATTTTATTGACGACGAAGAATTTAAGCGAGTCCAGGATGATTTAAATAATTACAAAAAACAGAAGTCTGAAATACAAAATAAGATGCGTAGTCAATCTCCTGTGAATGTTGAAGAGCTAAAAGCCAGTTTTTTAGAGATGGGAAAACAGATCGGTGTTCAGGAAACCACAGAAAAACTACACAATCTTTTAAACAAATAAAAATCAGATTTGGTAATCAATCAATATTTTGGTCATATGCTTCGCAGAGAGATGACACGTCATTTACACCACTTGTGCCTGATTGTTTAGCCCCATCAGCACCACCACCAGAGTACTACTGAGAAAAAAAAGTTTTTTTATTGTCCTTGTATCTTGACAAATCTGTCTCAGTATCTTGGGACTTGAGTCAAGTTGTTGTAAGAACTTAGGGTAAGTACTTTTAAAAACTTAGGGTAAGTACTTGTAAGAACTTAGGGTAAGTAATTAATAAGTTCTTATGGCAACACACTTAAAGGTTACCTCTGCAGGTTCCTAAAAGTTAGTTGCAACTTGTTAATAAGTATTAAGTTTCACTTGGCATCACTTGATCAGGTAAATGATTAGGTATTGACAGAGACAATAGTTATAGAGAGAGACAATAGGAGACCCGTAAGATAATTAGATTAATAAAGCCACATCAGTCATGCTCGTCAGTTTTTTAAAATCAAAGGGTTGATTGGGTAATAACGGGGGCGTAATGGGGTCAAAAATTTTATTATTAAAAATGACGTAATTTAATGACTGATGTGGCTTTATTGAATTCATTGTCTTACGGGTCTCCTATTGTCTCTATCTTCTGTCTTATAATATATTGTCTTTGGTGAGACTAGCGATGCCATGCTGCTCGTGCTATTCTTCTTCAGAATTCCTGTCGCTACTCCAGCCCACAGAGCATCTGTGCCCGTTTTTATTTGTGCGTGCAGGCGTGTGTTGATCAGAGCTTGGCTTGGAGAGGAGGGAAATGGATCAGAAGGATAAGCTTACAAATATGAAAACTGTACAAGACAGACACAGAACATTCACAGGGGTGGGGTGGGGGGGAGGCGGGGGGTGGGGGGGGGGGAGAGAGAGAGAGAGAGAGGGGGGGGGGGGTCAGCTCAGCTACTGAGGTTTCGGATTTTTTTTTCCCGTTTGCATTTGAAATGTATGAAGTTGTCTGAAACCGGTACCAAATATCACACACATGTGCATCGGTCATACACGTGAGCCATACGGGGCTTGCCTTTCTTGTTTTCAGGGAATATGACAAAACGTACGGATCAACCGACTTTTTATAAACCTCATTTAACTCATCAGTGAGATAATCCAAGTTTAGTATGCTAGAAAGCGCGCTTAGACACCCACTTAAAGAATCCTTTTAATCAATTTTCAAGATTGTACGTATACAAACATCGGAGATCCTTGTGTTTACATATGTATACATACGCACGCGCAGACACCACACCGCACGTATGCACGCACACTATTTTTGGTTTATATCAATGGTAGGTAACGTCCAGACGCAATGCTGCGAAAATGGTGTCGCCCAGACGCTGCTACAGCAGAGGAACAGTGTATCCCAGCTGCTGAACCGTATGAGGCGGGACATGCTGCAGCTGCACTGTGAGATGCTTGAACGTGATCAGGTCAGTTCTGCTGTAGCACCATAGGGATACGTACAAGTTACATCAAGCGTGGCGGTGATTTGCGAGCCAAAACTTGCTTTTGACAGACAAGTTCTCGCTCCAAGGGGAGGCAGAACTGTGGCTCAAAAGCAACTCATAGAGGCTCGCGGCAAAGATTCACCATCCACGGTTTAACCTTTTGGTGTCGGTAGCGGTTTTAGTCGCGATGATTCCGGCAGGAATCATCGCGACTAAAACCGCTACCGACACCAGAAGGGTAAACGTATCTATCACAATGACCTGTGATTCATTTTTTATGTCAAGCCAGTTGTGTTGACGATGTGACCGTGTCATCCCCGCGTTATTGATTTTAAGTTTATTTGTTTTGTTTGTCCGTATTTCCATGTTGTCACTTTGCTGACTCTGTATGTACTTAATTCTCTCCTCTTTTCTTCCCCCCTTTCCCAGTCTGCACACTTGTGCTCTCCCCTTTCTCTTCTCTATGTCACCCTCCCCTCTACGTTCACCGGTCTTCACTTAGTAGCCGGACGGCAGGGTAGATAACTCTTACACTGGCCTTGATTGTCGCCCTTGTTCCGTTTGGGCATGCGGGTATTTAATGGAAACCTTTATAATACCGTTCGATCTCTGTTGGCAAATACATGTACTAGTTTGCTGCTGTCTATCAGTCCTAGCCATTAAGATATATAATGATCAGCAAAAGAAACACATTTTTTTCGCCATAGCACTTTTCTTCATAAACATAATAATAATAGTCGGGGGTTCTTTCTCCGGGTACTCCGGCTCTTCCTCCCCCTACACTTTGGTATCAGTTTCAGCCAACTTAATAAAATTTCAAATACAAACGATTTTGAATTTCCAAAAACTACAGTAGCTCGCTTGAGCTTGCCCTTAGCACCACGTGAATGTTCTGTGTTTATGTACAGTGTGTGAGTAAATGCGCGTGATTCACGTGAGCGTGCTTGTTGGGTTCAGTTCGCGGCGGCGCTTTGAGCCGATTTTCAATTGGGATAAAGCGCCTATTTAATGCGCTTATTATTATTATTATTAATAATATAACTCTTCTATAGCGCAATATCCCCACAAAGAAAGGCTCAGAGCGCTTTACATCAAGATAATCTAACTAATTGAAATTAACTAACTAAAGTACCGACAAGGTACAGAAACACAATCATTCATAGGTCCAAATGCACACTGACACAATACTAAAATAATCAACATAACATTTCAAGAGCCTGATCAGGTATATACATGTTGATGGGAAAACGTAGGGTTGATCAATCCCTTTCAAAGGCCAGATTGAAAAAAAAAATGTTTTCAATCTAGCCCTGAAAATGGCCAAAGATGTGCATAGCGAATATCATGGGGAAGACCATTCCACACTTTGGGAGCTTGGAAAGAAAAGGACCGCTGTCCAAAGGTTTTTAAGGACACTCTGGGGATAGTCAATATTCTATCGTCAGTGCTGGAGCGCAATACTATGCCTGGTGTATAGACAGGGAGACTGGAGGACAATTATACCGGGAGTATATCAAAGGCCTGAAAAACGAGGGAAGCAATTTTGTATTCAATTCTGAACTTCACAGGAAACCAGTGTAACTGCCAGTGTAAGGGGGTGATATGCTTTAATCCGGTTTATTTTGACGTCATTTATTAGAAAATGTTATGAAGAGTGTGTTTTGTCGTGTGCAAATAGAACGTTTAGTCTTAAAAATAGCACATCGATGACTTATGACGTCATCAGTGACACTACCATAACAGGATATTGAAAGTGAAGAGAACACAGCTGAAAGCCAACCAATGTGCAGTGTCATTAGGGTCCGTGTGCATGAAAATTCGGCCTGTTTGTCAACGGCACCTAAATAATCAACATGAACTATAAACATGAAATCAAAAAGTTCTTTAATTTTAGGTTAGCGGCCATATTTACCTGATCAAATGGATATGGATGTATTCTTTATCTCTGTGTCAGTCACTGGAGAATAAAAATTGGTTTGAAAGTAATTCACATTAAAAAAATAAGATTTATTAAGAAAATTATGTGCACCGGAAGTTCTGGTTCTCTAATGAATTTTTCGAGTCAAATTTCATTTGAGGCAGTTAATAACATCATAAGCAGTCCACACAACTTGTGTGTTAAAACATATCACAGGAAACTTGCTTCACAGAGTGTGTCCAGGTTTGCTTATTTCACCACTAATGAAACCCTGTGTCCTCCAAGGTAGACATGGGCGATAACTCATCCAATTTTTGTGTGAAGGTAGCTCAGACAGTAGGCTGAACATCTGAAGTAAGCAGCAAATAAAATGTTCTTGTTTTGCTGTCAGGGTGGCTTTTTGTTTGCGGGTACACTTACAGACACTTTTCGCGTTTTTACTAGAATGGAAGTCAGTATAAATTGTGTTGTAACTGTCTTTTCTAAGCGCGTTTCTTTCGCCGGCGTTGGGTTCTTCTCTACGCATCGACAATCCCATTACCGATGGTCCCATAATTCAGTTATTTCAATACTCCTATGTACAGATCAGCCTAGTTCTTTATGCAGTTAGTCCTACAGTTTCATCCAATATTATCGAGCACATTGAAGTATCGTACCTAGAGCATCCCTCTCGCCATTTGCCCGCGTAGTTTGATACCCCGTGACCTTACAGAGTTTAGCAAGGTCCAGATCCACGCTAAGGCTATGTCATAAAGCTGTGCCGGATGATCCATGCCCGATCATATGCATATGCCCGATTACTTGGAAGCGATACACGTGCCGCAGTTGGTGCTGCCGTGTGTCAGAGTGTATGCATGTGTTCGCGTCTTCGGCACCAGCCCCACTGCTATGGGTAGCTCAGCTAAAGCATTTCCAATGCGCAAAAGACCATCGGGCCGACAGCGGCTGACGTCGGCCCGATGGCTTTTTGCGCACTGGGTTGTAGTTTATTAGTGTCGATGTCACTGACTATAACGTTAAACAAGATGAGGATTTCATCCCAAAGCCTACCGTATTGTTTGGAGCTCAGATGCGTTTATCTTTTAGGAACATTCAGAATTGTTCATATTTTTAGGCTTATTATGCTGATCGATTTCCCGCCACTCTAAGCCAACCTCTGATCAACACACACGTCGGCGCACACAAATAAAGACGGACACGCGGCGCTTCCTGCCATTAGTACGCTCTGTGGGCTCGTGTATCGACAGAAATCCATCTCCTTCTACTCTAACCCACCCTCTGATTCACACACACTAGCACACAGAAATAAAGACGGACATACGGCCCTTTCCGCCATTCGTAAGCTCTGTGGTCTGGCGTAGCATAGCTATTCTGAAGAAGACTGAATAATAGCACGAGCAGCGAAATGACGTCACTTCAAGCCTCACGTCATGGCATCATTAGTCCCACGACACCGTGTTCATAGTGACGACTCGATGTTATACGTCACTCATCTCAGTATTAACATTTGACATATTAGAGGATCAAACTTTGTAATTTTCTTGCTGATTTTCACACCTAGGGCTTACAGGTCACAATTTGACCTAATCCAACCCATAAAACAGCAGGTTTATGCGAACACTGTTTATGAAAATCTTGGAGGTATTAATGCGAAGATATTTTTTTTTAGTAAAAGAAAAATTAAAGTTATGTTAGTTGTTTTTTAAATGACTCCAAAAAAGTGGTGCAGAAAATTGTCTGATTTTCACACCTAGGGTTTACAGGTCACAATTGACCAAATCGTACCTAGCTCGTAGACCAAGCGCACACCAAGGAACAGCGCGTGGAGTCCCTGCTAAAAACGTGTAGGAGTGGTGTCGCGCAAATACCTGACAAAGGAGGAAGTAAATAAGGCCTATGTAGTAAAACTGTTGCCGCTAGGGTTTCACGTGAAAGAAAAACAGAAGATAGTGGTAGAACTAAACCCTTTAAAATAGAAACAAATAACGACGTTTCGGATCAAAGATCCTTCCTCAGGTGACATGGAAACAAACGTAGAACAGAAAAGAACACGACATAAAGAAAAGACGTCATCCTGTATAGAGAGAATTTAGAATGACGTATAAAAAGAAATAAAAAAAAAACACACACACACACACACACATAATGACGCAAATACACATGCACAAAACACGTACCACAAAACTTACGTCTATATACATACACGTCACTGCATACATTCGCATTCACTCGTGCTTGCTGCAGCTCACGCACACACACACACACACACACACACACACACACACACACACACACACACACACACACACACACACACACACACACACACACACACACACACACACACACTCACACACACTCAAAAGTAGCATCCAGTATCAACAGTGAGGTCAAGTCTGGCACCAACTACCCATCAGGCCGAGCATACCCCTAGGGGCGAATGTTCAAGCCGCGCGGATGGTAAGTGCCAAGCCTGTCCGCGAAAAAGGATTCTGTCATTTTGCGGCGGATGAAGTGGGATGTATTTTGCCAAAGGATGCGTATGCTGAAATGTGTGAGGCTATGAGGAGGTTCGTTGAAATGACGTCCAACCTGGTTGTTGTATCCGAGGCGGATCGAACGAACATGCTCCTCGCAGCGTTCAGGGAGTGTACGGTATGTCTCCCCCACATACAACATCTTTGGGCAGTGAGAACATGAGATGACATAGACAATATCCGATGACTGGCATGTGAATGATCGGTGGACATGAAAAGATGACAGGGGTCCGGTGATGACGGGGGATGTGTTGATGTAGGCTCAGGAAAAATTTCCTGAGCCTCCGCTGGTCGCTTACAAACGTGACACTAACCTACGGATCATCTTGTTCACAGTTCACTTCGCGCATCTAACACCTTACCACCTGGCACACACCCTTGTCAGCAACCACACTGCAAAGCATGTCCGTCCGTACATTTCAACGAACCTCCTCATAGCCTCACACATTTCAGCATACGCATCCTTTGGCAAAATACATCCCACTTCATCCGCCGCAAAATGACAGAATCCTTTTTCGCGGACAGGCTAGGCACTTACCATCCGCGCGGCTTAGGGGTATGCTCGGCCTGATGGGTAGTTGGTGCCAGACTTGACCTCACTGTTGATACTGGATGCTACCTTTGAGTGTGTGTGTGTGTGTGTGTGTGTGTGTGTGTGTGTGTGTGTGTGTGTGTGTGTGTGTGTGTGTGTGTGTGTGTGTGTGTGTGTGTGTGTGTGTGCGTGAGCTGCAGCAGGCACGAGTGAATGCGAATGTATGCAGTGACGTGTATGTATATAGACGTAAGTTTTGTGGTACGTGTTTTGTGCATGTGTATTTGCGTCATTATGTGTGTGTGTGTGTGTTTTTTTTTTATTTTTTTTTATTTTTTTTTATACGCCATTCTAAATTCTCTCTATACAGGATGACGTCTTTTCTTTATGTCGTGTTCTTTTCTGTTCTACGTTTGTTTCCATGTCACCTGAGGAAGGATCTTTGATCCGAAACGTCGTTATTTGTTTCTATTTTAAAGGGTTTTCTACCATTCTACCACTATCTTCTGTTTTTCTAAATAAGGCCTAATATTAATGCTATACTGTGTCCAAAGCTGTTTTGCTAGCTGAAAGTAAGTCGCAACTTTGAAGCAAAGCTTCATCGTTTGACGCTTGTCTTCGAATCGACCCACTCGGGACCGGATCCCATGTTGGTTTTGTATATTTGCGGTGAAAAACACTTCAGGTGAAATCATGAGACCTGTCTTAGAATAGTAACGCGCGTGCGAATGGAAATAAGTTCGTGCACACGGAATCGAAAGAGCAGACGACAATAAAGATAATGCGTTTTCAAATACATCTGATTGTCTGTTGTTTACCATTGTACGTGTGTGTATGTGTGTGTACTGGCCTCTTGTGCCTACTGTTGCAGTAGCCCGTAGACCAAGCACATAACAAGGAACAGCGCTTGGAGTCCCTGCCGTATGTTAAAAACGTGTAGGCGTCGTGGCGCGGCGCTAAACGACAGAATTATAAAGAAAAAAAAGAAGGGAAGGAACCAGAGAAGCAACCTACCTGGAGCTCCTTTGTCACCATAAACTCATGTAGAAGGTTTTATTAAATACACAAGCCATTGTCAGCTACTGCTACATAAAAGATTTCAGACTCCCGCCATTTTGTCCACAAGAAATTGAAGAATTTGGGCGGATAACTAGATTCCACGTCATTAGCATATATGATGGTAACAAGAAAACATTTACGTCACTCGACAGCAAGATGACGTCATATAGTTCTTGTTTATTATTCCTTTGACGCCTTATTCTTGCAGTACATATGAAAACACTGTACTCTTTGGGAAGGCTCTTTACGGGAAGAAAAAAAAAGTAATACTGCTTCACCAGCTAATACTTTTACAAAGACAACTCTTCGGCGGAGATACAAGCATCACGTGTTTTTTTTTCCCTCTCAAATACTATTCACAACCCAAACTTGCTACAGAGATACCCGATGGTAAGGCCTATCTATGCATACTAATTTGAATGACCCATCGGAAAGGTCAAGGGTCACACGAGCTCAGGAAATAGGTAAAAAAGATGGGATGAACCATAACCCACAACAGTCAATGGTCAATGGTCTCTACCTTTTGTCTTTGACCTGATTCTGATGTTGAATTATCTCCTATTGAAAAAGTCTCGCAGATCTGCCAATGCGTCAGTGAGTTCTATAAGGGGCGCAGGACATACGCGTCATTGATTTGTCAAACGTTATTTGTCATGACGTAAGTTTTAGTTTTTACGTAATTTTATATTTTACGTGATATGAGTTTCACGTTCGCTTCATAGGCTTGAGAAATTGTTTTTTTAAAAAAATAGAACTTCACAGTACAATTTCAGTCTTGCTATAATTTGTGTGAAAACAGGTTGACTTTACCTAGCTACATGATATACTAAGTACACAGGTCACATGCATACTCTTCTGAAAGCGCGTCGATGTGTGTGTACTTGTTAGTGCGTGCATGTACACGGGTCACATGCATACTCTTCTGAAAGCGCGTCGATGTGTGTCAGTGTACGTGTTAGTGCGTGCATGCGCGCGCGCTCTAAACATCTCTTAGAGGCATAGATCCTATTCCTCATGGAGATGCGCCCATGTTTGCGTAAGATAGAGAGAGAGTGAGAGAGAGATAGAGAGAGAGAGAGAGAGAGAGAGAGAGAGAGAGAGAGAGAGAGAGAGAGAGAGAGAGAGAGAGAGAGAGAGAGATCCGCGCGCGCGCGAGAGAATGACGTCATATTTAGAGTATTATGTCGGTGTCTGAGTGGTGACTGAGTTACCTCTTTTACGTCACTGCCACTGTGTGACTTTCTCTGGAAGTAAAGTTTTTTTTTTTTTTTTAGTGTCTTAATTCTTTTCTGAAAAGAATTAATTTTTACTGAAGAAGATACAAAGCTGGCTAACGAACTCATCCAATGTCTTTCTCCAAACTAGCTATATGCAAATGTTTAAGTAAATGTGACTCTGACGCATTGGCAGATCTGAGAGATAATTCAACATCAGAATCAGGTCAAAGACAAAAGTAGAGACCATTGACAGCGAGGACAGCTCTCATTTAGAAGGGACTTTGTAGGTTATGTTTCATTCCATCTTGTTTAGTTTAGCAGATGCCCTTCATAGACGATCAGCCGTTTACGAGATAGTGAAAACGTGAAACGTTTAGGGCTTAACGTCCTTTGTCCACCGCGAAGGTGATTTCAAAGACGGGGCACTGAAAATAGGTCTGTACAAATTTTGACCTTGCTGGGTTCGAACCCACGACCTTTCGGACGAGAGCAGAACGCTCTACCAACTGAGCTACCCAGCTCCCCGTTTACAAGATAATGATTGTCTTCAGAGTAACAAAGGTTTGGGTATATAAAAAGGAAGTATAGTATGAATAAAAACAATGCGCACTCATTTTAAACTGCCGGAGGATGGAGACATTTTTCTGTGGCACATTTTGTTTCCAGTACGTCTGCAGACGAAACCAGGACTGTCGAAGCCATGTTCACAGGGGCTCAGTAGTTTACAGGGGCCTCATTGTTCCTGTATTCAGTTGTACTATGCAATATATGTTACTTAATAGGATTTCAATTTAAATTTTTACATATTTCTTGGCTTGACTTCGCGAACGAAGATTTTATAGGAGTTGCCCACGACGTCTGCAGGCTTGTTCGTGGCTGCGTAGGCCAATCCGAGACAGGCAGGTTCGACCGCAGTGGCTGCAGGGGAAGGTATGGCCGGGGTTCTGAGCTGCGGCATCTCTGTTTTTTCTCCTGAGCCGCTTGTCCTTAAGGCTAGCTCTGTGAGAGTCCTCAAAGGAGACAGCTGCCTTGTAAATGGTGGAGCGCCACGTGTCACGGTCCGCAGCAAGCGAAGACCACTGGTGGTGGTCGATTTGGCAAGAAATAAGTGACTTCTTGAGACAGTCTTTGTATATATTTTCACAATTAATTATATTAAGAGAAGAAACAGTTGCGAAAAAGCATGCATTGAGCTCAAATATCGTTACTCAACAATCAGATATCCCTAATCACGTGATCGTCACATGATACAATATGCACGCGGACTCGTTGCCGTGTATTTCGGTATGCCGACGATTTCTTTCGATTTGTTCTACATAAGCTTGTTTTTTTCCCCAAGAAAAGCAACGTGCAAAGTCGCTTTGTGCATTTTTACGTCTTATTAAAGGTTTGTCACGTTTATTTCCATTCACTTTACCATCCTTTGCCCACGGATTTCATTTTTCGACACCACAGCACCAAAACAAAACGCAACCCACAAAAACAAACGCTATCTTCGAAACCGATGTCCGAAGTGCAACATACTGCATGCTGTAAAAGAGAAATAGTGCCACACCATTTGGTTTTAACTGTCATGGCTGAACAAAGTTTTGGAACTTGATTAATTTTATATTACTGTAACATTTTATTCAATCAGTAAGCAGTGTTGTGGTGTGTTATCACTGCCAATGCAGTCTCAGTGATCACTGATGGTACAGTACACTACACTTTGAAAGAATACACAGCACAATGTGAACACGCTTGGAAGTTAATGCCTGGCAATGCTTTGTTTAAAGTTAAACCCTATCTCGCTAGCAGTAGCCTAGCTGCACAAAAGAAGAAATGTGTTTTGCTGCTGCGTAATTTGCAGTTTGTCTGCATATTGACATTTGAAGTTCGCTGCATGGAGAGAGCGAGCGAGAGCCGCGCGCGAGAGAGAGAGAGAGAATGACGTCATATTTAAAGTGTTATTATAAGTTCAAGTAAATATGACAAAAATTACGGACTCTAATCTGGGTCAACCGACTTCCTATAAACGGTTGTTTATGTCTTTAATGAGACATTCAATTACAATATGCTCGGAGGCTCTCTTAGCCACCCACTTAAGAAAGTATTTCGCCACGTTCAAGCTTGTGTGTACAGAAATATTGGAGATTCTCTTGTTTATATACATACGCACACACATACGCATGTACATACATACGCACATACGGCGCGTTCGCGCCAAATGTACGTTCAGCAACGAGGTTAGCGTAACTAGACATGACGTAATTACTTCAATTGTTAGAGGTTTAGCCCGCCCGCCTTTGACATCATGGACATGCTATTAAATTCGCCCCACCGCGACCCGTCCTAAAAACTGAGTCTCTTCTATAAATAGAAAGGAATTAAAAATAGCCATATTTGACCAAAAAAAAAAATGTTTTTTTTCAATTACTATTCACAACTTCAAACCCAAACTTGCTACAGAGATACCTAATGGTAAGACCGAATAGTTTATGGGTCGCAAGAGGTCGACAAATGTGTATAAAATGCCAATAATTGTAGTTATTATCAACATTTTTGCAAACCTTTTAATCAAATGTAGCACAAAGGTAGCTGATGATAAGACCTTCCTATGTATCCTAATTAAAATTTTAGTCGACTCATCGCAAAGGTCACGGGGGTTTCACAGATGTGTGAAAACTGATTAAATTTTGAGAAAACATGGATTTTGTTGGTGCAGATGCCATCCTTTTACGTATTGTTATACATGTGTGGATCGGTCATACACTGACGTGAGCCATAAGAGCTTTGCCTTTCTCGTTATTCAATATGATCACCTGTACGCGTGAGCCTCTCTAACATCTTGGGCTCTATAGAACCTTTTAAGACCCGTTTTACAAGGAAACGCCCCAACACCATGTCATAGTCTTACCGCGCTGAGCTTTCTGGGATATCCTGGTGAACCTGTAGCCAGTTTGCAAACTAGAGTGTGTGATTGTTCACCAAATCAACACATATTCCACATTTAAATGACTAAAGCTCAGTCCCTACACGTAGAAAGGCCACGCACAGTCCGAAAATATACTCATTTTCCCATCATTTATTTCAAAATAAGAAGTTTAGATCGCGCTGAGTACGTGAGAGGTTTACATACGGAAATACCACAACAATACGAGAAAAACAACATCGTCACGTTTGCACTATAATGTAGATTTCGGTTTATAGATACCGAGTTCAAAATAGTTTCGTATTACACTTTGTTGTTTCATATGCTGCAATTTAAATGTCATCCCATTTTTGTTGTGCAAAATGGACCTTTGCTATGAATTTTATTTGATCATTCAGCTGTTGAGTTGGAGTTATTATATACTATTTACGAAAATAAACGCGTCGCAGGAGTTCAAATGAACGGGCTTCGATCTACATCGCTATTCTGCGATTGTGAAAGGTTCTAAAAGGCATAGAAGAGGAGTGTTCGTATGCTATCATCAAAGACAATACATTATAAATAATATACTGTCTTTGCTATCATCTCGCGGCTGACACTTTTGCAGCTGTTTGATCAATAGTCACCGAGCGCAGAAACACAGATCCGTTCTCTGGCACTGATATAATAATAATAATAATAATAATAATAATAATAATAATAATAATGTATATTTATACAGCGCTTAACCTCCAAATGAATGGTGCTCTAAGCGCTTTACAAGATCAAAAATCACAGAACAAAAAGTACAAGAAAGAAAACGCTACAATAAGTGAAACACATTAAAAGCTCACACTCACACATACACACACACCGTTACAAGAACAGTTACTGCCAAAGATTGCTAACGCACTGAAAATGCATCCAACTATACGCATAAGAAAACAGATAGGTCTTGAGCAGTGATTTGAAAGCAGACAGAGTTGGAGCATGTCTGACATTGGCTGGAAGGTCGTTCCAGGTGACTGGACCGACATAAAAAAAAGGCACGCTGGCCCTGGCTAGACTTCTTTCGCCTAGGAACCCTGAAAATGCGCGTGTCTGATGCTGAACGGAGGGATCTTGAAGGCGTGTAAATATGAACCAGGTCCGGTAAATATGGGGAAGCAAAACCGGTAATGGCATTGTAACAAATAATAGAAACTTCAGTTGTACACAATTCGTTGAGATACAGGCAGCCAGTGCAGGTCAACAAGTAAGAGTGTTGTGTGCTCACCTTTCGGCACTCTGTAAATTAGTAAATAATTTTTTTGAAGTTTATGAAGAAGATTTTGACGAACACCAGCCAAAAGGGAATTACAAAAATCAATACGGGCAAGAACAAGGGAGGTAACACGCGTTTTAGTTGCTCCGGTAGTGAGAAGGTGTATCGAACTGATCTTCCTCAATTCAAAAAAGGAACATTGGCAAACCTTGTTGACATGCTCTCTCATCGTCAGCCTATTGTCAACAATAACACCAAGATTACGGGCCGACTCGTAAAAGGGGATACTGCTCTGACCAACCCTGGTCGAGTCTGGGTGATCAGCGGGAGGTTGAACAAGAAAATCTTAAAGCCTCAGTTTTGTCACTATTCATTTGCAATTTGTTCTGTGTGGTCTAATTCTGAACGTCTGTGACACAGGACTCTAAAGACTGGAACATCTGACTAACATGTTTACGTTGGGCACAGGCATACAGCTCTGTGTCATCAGCATAAAAATGGTGAGAAACAGAGTGACATTTGATAACACTAGATAAAGGCTGGGTATACAATGTGAAAAGGATCAGTTAACGGTTTAAAGTATTACAGCAGTGAAGACGTACTGTTGGCTGTCCGCTTAACTATTTTTGCCGATGTTTTTCGTACCTGTTTTCGATTTATAAACTATTGATAGTGAATCAAAACAAATTAACTATATTTACGACACCTTAGGGCGCACCAATCATCATCAGTCGTCATCGAGCTGCCGGCGATGACGACGACAAAAGTAGGGCATATAGTTACATGATCTAAAATCTTGATAATAAATAAATAAAACAGGTTGGTGTCCCACAATGCTTCATTCATACGATATTATATTATATTGAACAACATTTTTCTTGATATAATGCCGATAACAGGCAGATGTGATTACGAGACCAGAATTAAAGTGTCCGAGTTGTTTCGGGTCAAGTAATCACATCTGTCGGTTATCGGCACTATATCAAGCAAAATGTTGCTCAATAATATTTATGTACCCAGTCCAGAACAAAACTGTGCCTCGCGTCATTCATTTTGCGGCTGACTGCGGTGTTCAGACAAAACACATCGGAATGGCAGACGACTGCATATCACTGTCGACTCGCCGCGTAGTAATACATTTCGTCTGACTTTGATTCATCAGTGCTTTGTATTACTGTGCGTGTCACTGAGTAAATTCTACTTGTAAATAGATCACGCATAATTGTGGAAAATGCCAGCAGGTTTGTTTATTTTAGTTATTTTCTCAGGTTGTCGATATCACCAGCTGACATTTCGTCAATTTCACTGGCGTCTGTTTCCGTTCGTGTGTGTTCAATGATAGGATATAAATGTCGAGCGTCCGTACGCACTAAGAAAAACGTTAAACGTTTTGTCCACCACGAAGGTGAATTCAAAGACGGGGCACCGAAGAGAGGTCTGAACAAATTTTGACCCCAACTGGGTTCGAACCCACGACCTTTCAGACGAGAGTCGAACGCTCTACCAACTGAAAAACCCAGCTCCCCTACGCAGTAAGAAGTATTTGATTACCACTGCACATAAAGAGCTTGTTAATGTTGCAGGATGAAAATATTTCGCGTTTCCGTTTTGAAAAATGCAAATATCACCAAGATAGTCTGTTTGGCGCGCAAGGGATTTTGGGAAGGAAAATATATAAAGCAAAATCCTCAATATTAATTTGCTTGTTATACAATATATAAATACATGTGTAAAAGAAGGACGAACTTTATGGAGTAACTCGTCGATAAGATAGGACTGCTGTGGCCTCACTACAGTTCTACCTTTTTGGGGAGGTATGGCCGCGAGCGACGAATAATTTCATCGGTTAGCGGACGCTCACATGCCTCACGCCTGTTGAAAATAGAGCACGTTCTATCTCCATGGAGCATACGACAGGCCTGATCGTAACATCAGATTCAGCCCGTCCCCTTAGCAACTCGCATGATCCGTCACCATCGTAAGGCACGGCCTTAGCGTGGATCATATTCTAGCCTCACGTAGGGCACAACCATGACGTCATATTCAGTCTGTTTTCCCATAGCAACTCGTGCGATCTGTCATCACCATACATATTTGCATTATCGTCGATCGACCCAATGCGCAAAAAAGCCATCGGCCGACGTCGGGCGCCGTTGGTGCTGTGCGCGGGCCAACGGCAGCCGACGTCGTCCCGATGGCCTTTGCGCACTAGGAAGAGCCTCGAGAGTCTGGTTTTACAGGGTCGTAACAGGGCCATGCCGGCTTCGTTCACTTTTCACCTGTGAAAGGCGCAGCAAACAAAACACACAGTGTTCGTCTCTAGTAGGGACTGTACGTCTAGTCTCTGTCGTCATAGATCTAGCGTTGTGTGCAGGTCAAAACTGCGGTGTCTTTCAGCGGAGGCTGGTGCAAGAAGGTGTCTCAACAAGACTCCAGTCAACACGCAACCGATTACCGCCTGGCTGAATCTATCAGCGCATTCTTGAAAGGTTCTCTCTCTCTCTCTCTCTCTCTCTCTCTCTCTCTCTCTCTCTCTCTCTCTCTCTCTCTGTCTGTCTGTCTGTCTGTCTCTCTCTCTGTTCGAGCTCACGAATGTAGCACACCCAAAAAAGTTCAAGGACAATTAGCGAAGCAAAACTAACTTAGGCGATTTCGGCGCTAATCAAGCTTCTACTGTTTGGATTTTACCACCAGTGTCTTGGCCTATCTACGCTGATCATAACGGTGTAAATTTGGACTTTGTGCGACCACAGACTTCTGCCATCTGACTGGTTTTCCTGTATCGCCATTGAACTGAGTACGGCGATCGTCGGTGTGACTGTTAGTACAACACTGCTAGCTACGTGTACTGTGTATTACTGTGTAGCACTGTTGTGTCAATCGAACTGTGCTACGATGGCAGACAAAGAAACTCCATCCGCAGGGATTCACCCGAGGTCTCTGGAAACTGGGGTCTCTTCGTGCTGACCTTGGTGATGTGTTGACCTCCATACAATCGATTGGCACCGACATTGCTGACTTGAAGCAACGCGCTCGCAGCCTGGAGGACTCCTGCAAGGAACTGACTGAGCAGTAGGAGGTTTCCGAGTTAGTAGAAGACTTGCAGGAGGACATGGAAGATCTGCGGAAACGCTACGAGGAAGAACTAGACAAGTTAGAGGCGTTCTCACGTAGGGACAACCTGCGATTTTTTTGGAATCGTGGAAACGCCAGGCGAGACCTTTGATTCCTGTGCCACCAAAGTACTGGAATGTCTGCAGGGCACTTTGCCAAATAAAACCTGGACCGAGGACGATTTGGTACGCGCACACCGGGTGGGGAAGAAACCGGACTTTGCAGCTGTAGCAGCCAACCGTGCCAGAGCCAATAACAAGCCCCGCCCCATGATCGTGAAGTTCGCGAGATGGAGGGACAAGATGGACGTCCTGACCAAGGGTCGTGCTGCACTCAAGCAAATGGGGGTCAACGTTGCTGGCGACTTAACCAACCGGCAACACGAACAGATCAGACTGCACCGGGAGAAAGGCCTGCGGGCATACAAGGGGAACAAGCTGGTCGTCGCTGGACCCCTTGAGCAACGGAACTACGACACCGACAACTTTGGCCGCCGCCATGCGACAGCGGAGAACAGCGTCAACAGAAGACCGGACAACCGGCGTATCCAAGGACTCGGCGGCCGCCGCAGCTACAGGTCAGCAGGTCAGCGCAACACAGGCACGTGCGTCACACTCGGTTTTCCCCGCTACAGCCTTTACCTAAACCAGCGAAACGGCGCCGGCCACGCAGTTCTCCTACAATTGAGGTCGGGGACGAATTCAGTGACCCGTGATATGTCGGCCAAGCCGCGTCTCCCACCTCAATTGCACGGGATGTGTCACCGATGCGCGCGTGTGTTGCGGAGCAGCCAGTAGACAATACACTTACCTTTCTGTCATGGAATGTTGATGGACTGTGGGGCAAGCTATCTGACCCAGCCTTCTACAATATGTAAGTAATTATGACATTGTGTGTTTGTTTGAAACATTTTTGGACAATGCTTTCGTCCCGCCTGACTGCTGGTCTGATGTCACGTGTTTTTCCTTACCTGCAGTCAAACTGTCACGTCAAGGAAGAAGCTCTGGAGATGTTGTTGTGTTAGTAAAAGATGTGTATGCCAAGTTTGTTTTCAAAGTGAATATGACATGCGCTCAAAGTGTCTTTCTCAAACTTGACAGATCATTGTTTTGGTACTGAATGCGATGAGCATTTGGTCGCGCGCTATGTTCTGCCCAAGGACTCACCATTTTGATAGACAATTACAGTACGACTGCTTGATAGAAGAATTAGAACAGTGTCTTGCTAGTGCCCTCGAGCAATTTGGAGACATTCATTTCCTAATGTATGGTGATTTTAATGGTAGAACTGGGGATTTGCAGCCTAATCCATATTTGTTTCAGCTTGATCCTTATGAAACGCTACTAATACCACTTTTTTTGAACCTTCACGGTTTACTGAAGATATGACTGTAAATATATTTGAAAGAAAACTATTGGATTTGTGTGCATGTTTTGAACTGATGATTTTGAATGGGTTCTGTAGCCCTGATCTGTCAAAGCATCTGACATTTATCTGTCCCACTGGTTGTAGTATTAATGATTATTTTGTTGCATTTCCTGACTTTATTTGTTTGTGTGACAAACTTGAAGTTGGCGAGAGGATAGAGTCTGTGCACATGCCGTTGGTCCTTACTGTGTCTTGTGTACGTGTATCACCTAACAACGATGTTTCTGATGACGATACGCAGTGTTTTTCATTTGATAAAATTATCTGGGAACCTGCTAAGGCCCAAACACTCAGCGACAGGTTAGCTACTCCTGCATTCCAGGATGCTCTAGTAGCTGCTACTGCTGAGATCGATCATGATATTAATGGTGCATTAGAAATTTTCACATGTGCTATCAAAGACGCTGCTAGTTGCATAACAAAACAATTTCACTCCCCCACAGGCAACACAGACAAAACAAACACCGCTAGTCACCTTTGGTTTGACCAGGGATGGAGAAATGCAAAAATGAGAACGCGTAAAGCCTTACGTACATACACAAAGAACAAAACCATGGAAAATAAAGCAACGTTTGTTAACGAGAGAAAACAATACAAGAAATTACTTAGAGCTAAAGAAGTTAATTTTAAGAGGGAAACTGTTGACAAAATTCTTGAGTATAGACATAACTCTCAGGCATTTTGGAAGAAAATAAAGAAATGGAAAATAAAACGTCGTTTAAGAAACAATTATAACAAAGAAGCAGTGGTTTGATCACTTCTCTAGCATTTTAAATGAAAACATAGCACAGCAAGAGTATAATGATGATGTATTTTTTTCAGAAGACTCTGAGTCTGATGAAGCCGTATTTCATGATCTAGATATTAACATAGAAGAAGCAGAAGTTAATACTGCTTTAAAACATGCCAAAGCAGGAAAGGCCCCCGGGCCTGATGGAATTATAAATGAAGTTCTTAAAGTCTCCAACCCAGCTATCATCTCCTTCCTCACTAAGTATTTTAATGCTTTATTCAACAAAGGGTTGTTCCCCAGCGAATGGTCTAAAGCTATTATTTTCCCACTTCACAAGAAAGGAGATGTAAATAATCCAGATAATTATCGTGGTATTGCTCTGATTAGCTGTGTTAGTAAACTGTATACTTACATTTGAACAGACGGTTAACAGACTGGGCTGAGGAACATAATATTCTGTCTGAAACACAAGCCGGGTTTAGGAAATCCTATTCTACTGTGGACCATATATTTACACTTTATGCTATTGTTCAAAAACAACTTTTACAAAATAAGAAAGTTTATGTGGCTTTTGTTGTCTTCCGCAAAGCCTTCGATACTGTTAAAAGAGGTGTTGCTTTGGAATATTTTACTGAAGGCTGGAGTGCGCGGCAAAATGCTTTCAGCTATGAAGACAATGTATGACTCAGTGAAATTTTATGTTAGAGACAGCCTGAATTGTACAGCGTATTTTGAGTGTTTCCAAGATTTAAAAAAAAAGATGTTTAGCATCGCCGATATTGTTCTCCATTTTGATTAACGAGCTTGCTGTGTACATTATTGAAAATGGTAAACATGGCTTCCAACTAAAAACCGATGCAGCAGAACTGTTTTTGCTGATGTTTGCAGATGACATTGCTTTGTTTTCATCAACCTCCAATGGCCTTCAGACTCAGCTGAACAATTTATACAAAGAAGCATTTAAACTTGGTTTGTCTGTTAACCTAGACAAGACGAAAATAATTGTGTTTCGAAATGGTGGGTATTTGTCAAAATATGAAAAATGGATTTACGGGGGAACGAGGGTAGAAGTTGTCAATATGTATAAGTACCTTGGATTAAACTTTACCACACGTTTGAGTCTAAACACATCCGTCGATGACTTAGTCACTAAGACAAAAAAATGTGTAATCGATATTTTCTGTATGTTGAAGAAAATCAACTGCGCTAGTCCTGATGTTTTTTTCAACCTGTTTGATGCGCAGGTTGTCGCAATTTTGTTGTGTGCCTCGGAAATTTGGGGTATAAACGAGTGTGCCGAAATTGAAAGAGTCCATACATTTGCATGTAAACGGTTTCTTAATGTCAACTTGATGGTTTATGGTGAACTTGGTCGATATCCCCTGTCAGTATTAACGTCAGTAAGATGTGTTTCCTACTGGATTCGACTCTGTGCTTTACCTGTTACTAGATTTGCAAGTATGGCTTATCATATGCTTAAGGATTTAGACGATAAAGGGAAAGAAACATGGGTGTCAAAGATAAAGAATTTGCTTTTTCGAAATGGGTTTGGTCATGTGTGGATTTGACAAGGTGTTGGAAACAGGAATGCTTTTATAAACAAGTTTAAACAAAGGATGGTTGATTGTTCCAAACAAAACTGGTCATCAAAGCTTTCTGAGAGTGAACGTTTTACTGTGTATCGTAGTTTTAAACATACACTTGTACAAGAAAATTATTTTGAACTGGTTAAGCCAACTTATGTCAAAAATCTATACATCAAATTTAGACTTGGCATAACCGAATTGCAAAGTAACGAACAAAGATATAGTACTCCCAATGCTGTAACGAAAGTGTGTCCATTGTGTGCCAAAGCTGTGGAAGATGAAATTCACTTTATATTTTATTGTCCATTCTATGATGAACTGCGTGTCAAATACCTATGTAAGTTTGACCTTATGGAACTCAAAAAGAAAGAATTGTGTATCCTAGACCTACTAACCCGCAGTCTATTGCCGATTTAGCAAGATTTGTATTCCATGCATTTAAACTCCGTAGCAGCGTGCTTGTATGATTCCACGTGCAAACTGTGGTTCTTACTCCGACCTGGTCTGTGTAGTACACGGCTGTGGCCTGGATTTGGATACCGCATTTTACATGTAGGTCAAAAGTGGCCATTATATGCTGGCGTAGATGAAATGTGTATGTGTGTGTGTGTGTGTGTATGGCTTTTATATACACCTGAATTATAAATTATGTAATGTCTCACTCCATTGTATGGACATTTTGTCTGAACAATAAACTGAGTCTGAGTCTTTCTCTCTGTCTCTCGTCTCTCGTCTCTCTCTCTCTCTCTCTCTCTCTCTCTCTCTCTCTCTTGTTATATTTAACATGTTATTAAGGACAGACGTGCCTGCGTGCCTACTGTCTTCTCCACCTTAAAAAATAAAGGTTCAGTTCAGCTCTCTCAGTCTCTCTCTCTCTCTCTCTCTCTCTCTCTCTCTCTCTCTCGCCGGCCGCTCGCTTACACACGCACGCACGCACGCACGCACGCACGCACGCACGCACGCACACACACACACACACACACACACACACACACACGCGCACACTGTGGACTCTGACGGGATATATCTAGCTTCTTTTTCTTCAGAGAAATTATCAAGACAGAAACTAACACGCATAACAGCATTTTTCTTCAAAGCGTGTTTCATTCTTGGCTGATTGCTTGTTTGCACGTGACTGACACGCTAGGCAGTCCTGTGCTTAGGCCGGGCCTGATTTCTGTGTCTTCAGGTCAGCGGGTGGCTGGTTTTGGCGACGGACCAGGACTCTACAAACGACATCACGATGCAAAGAAACTGATAACCGTGTACGATGCTTACGACGGTAAGTATAGGCACGCCACAGGGGCTCGATGACAGTAGCTTTGACTAATACAAATCCACTGCGCCACCGCGTGCGCGCCAGCGCCTAAGCTCAAGACAAAATACAAGGGAGGAAACGAACACGCCCGCGAATCGACGAAGCACTGTGTTTCCAGAGCAGTTTTCAACCCTCAAAGCAACCATCCGCCTGAAACCTCGAACTGAAAAGACTCGGTAGATATTTTGCCACAAACCTATATCAGCCTTGTCCTCCGATCGAAACTGATAGTTTAGTATCAAGGCTTTTTGAAAGTCAAACACCATTCATAGCAGACGGTTTTAGATGCGGCCGGAAAGCGTCTTACTGTCGACATGAACTTGTGATCCGGGCTGCACGCAGCAGTCGCTTTAGTAGTCCAAGAGCCAACTCGATGTACCGTGCACCCCCCCCCCCCCCCCAATGCCCCAGTACTCAATAAGATGGGTTTCAAAGTGTACCTTAGTATGTCCTGTGATGTTTAAGCAATGTTCCCCTAAAATCCTTAGGACCAGAGATATAGCCGATGACGCAAGGATACCCCCCATTCACGCTCTTCGTGGATGCTAAAATGAGCTTGAGAAACATTTTCCTCTAAATAAATCTGAATTCATTTCAGAAGTCCAAATCAGGCATTATTATGTTAAGGCACATCTTCTGCGTCCTCTGCAAAAAAAAAAACAACAAACAAACAAACAAAAAACCAGAATAAAATATATTTAATCTGTGGCTCATAGAGAAGGTATTTGTGCACCTAGTAAATGGCTATATCTGCAAAATCACAAGAAAGACAAAAATAATGTGTCAGATGCCTTCAGACATTTTCTGTAGCACTGGCAGTCCATTTTCAGACTTACATCATTAAGACAGGATGTCACAATTATTATAAACTTGACTAGGTGATGCTGTGATCACTATGAGTGCCACATTGATTGATTTTGTATCCCTACCCCCAAGTTGTAAAAATACACAAAATTAATTAGAAAAAAATACTAAAGTTATTCCATTTCATTTTGACCCTCTTTACCTATTAAGTTTCGATAATTTGAGCATAAAGTGCAAGAAAATGAAGACATTCGGCACCCTTTATGATACGTTTGTGGTGAATGATAGCTTTTTACAATTTAAATTTGCCAAATTGGGAAACGTACGTTGTATCCGATACCCTCAGAAATTTTGTATACAACTGATAGTCTTTTTTAGGTTTTAATGGTTAGGATAGAGTACTGCAGTTACTCCAAACCTGATTTTATGATGCTGTGATTCATTTAGGAGCCACAGTGGCTCAATCTGCTGCCCTACCAGTACGCAAGGGAACACAAAATGATCATAAAAATTGATTATGTCATACTCCTCTGTTTAAATATTTTGTTGCCAGTTTTCTTAACAAAGTATGCACATTGAGCATAAAATTTGTGATCATTTCATTAATTTCAATGTGACCCATCAATTTAATTGTAATTTTTTTTTGTTTTGTTAAGCATAAAAAGGGGGAAATGTCTGTAAACAGGGGCTGCTGTTGAAGAACTTCCTCTTTAAAAAAAACAGCAAGACACATGGCACATTCAGCAGTCTTGTCAAACTCAGGGAAGGTGTACCTCAGGGATGTGATGTGTCTGATGCTGTTCTTGGTCTACATTATTGACATCAGTACATTACAGCAGTACCACAGTTCATCTTGAACATCCTCCATGCGGATGACTTTGCAGTGTGGAGCGCAGCAAAACATACTGAAATAGCATCCTGCAGAATCCAGGATGCTGTCAATAGAGTCAGCAGCTGGACTGAAAGATGGCCAGGCAAACTGAGCTAAACCATCTCTTTCAATCAGATGGAAGAGGTCACCTTGAAAACTGGAGACCTTCCAGTACCAAAGACAGACAGGCCAACTTTACTGGCAACAAATAAATTACTGGATTCAGGTGGAGGCCTCACATCAAAGCCATGGAAGCTAGAGTTGCGGGAAAAAAGTCTCTGATGAAGAAACTGGTGGGGACCACGTTTGCGCAAATTACAGCAACATCCTGGTGCAAGCAAACACCAGTTCGGTCAGACCAGTAGTGGGGTACCAAGATACTTCAACAATATGAAACACTCCCTCCAAAACCAAAAATGCCAGGCTTGACAAGATGCAGAACATGGGTCATTCTCATGATGCAGTGACATTCTTAGAGCTATCTGGAGTATTTCTTAGCATTGTTTTCCCTGTTAGGAATGAAACTTTAACCTTTCTAGACGAAAATAAATGAGAAGAAAAGACCATACTAGACCCGCCTTACGCTGGGTAAAACATCTCCTAAAAGACCAGCTAGTTTTACTCGTTCAGTCCATCATATTTGCTTTTATCTCCAATAAACAAACATCACACAAATTGATTGGTCACTTTTTGATCAGAATACAGTCCAAAGTTCCACATATTTTACGGGAATTAAAGGGATCTGAGACACGACACCTCTTTGAGAGAAATCTTCCCTGAGTTTGACAACACTGCTGAGTGTGCCGTTGACTTTGATCATGCAATTCTGTTGAAGAGGAAATCGTTCAGCCATCAGTACATCATGCCTCCAAATCCAGACAGTAGAAGCTTTAGCAGCAGCCCCTATTTACAGACCCCCCCCCCCCCAATGTTCTTAATCCAAAATAGTTACAATTAAATTGATGGGTCACAAATTGATGGGTCACATTGAAATTAATGAAATGATCACAGATTTTTATACTCAGTATGCATACTTTGTTAAGAAAACTGGAAACAAAAATATTTAAACAGAGGAGTTTGTCGTAAGCAATGTTTTGGATCATTTTGCGTTCCTATGCATACTGGTAAAATGGGGGTAGTAAGGCAGCAGATTCAGCCACTGTGGACCTAAATGCATTACAGCATCATAAAATCAGGTTGGGAGTAACTGTGGTACTCTATCCTAACCAATAAACCTTTTAAAAAAAAGACCTAGCAGTTGTATACAAAATTTCTAAGGGCATACATTATTTTATTATTTGTTTTCGATTTCGCGGAAATGGCCATTTACTGGGTGCACAGATACCAACACTGTGAGCCACAGATTCAATATTTTTTCATTCTTTTTTTTTGCTGATGACGCAGAAGGTATGTCTTAACATAATATTGCCTGATTTGGGCTCCTGTAATAAATTCTGATTTATTTAGAGGAAAATGTTTCTCAAGCTCACTTTAGGATCCGCGAAGAGCGTGAATGGGGGTACCCTTGCGCCATCGGCTATATCTCTGGTGTGTTCCTAAGCATTTTAGGGGAAACATTGCTCAGGACATTCTAAGGTACACTTTGAAACCCATTTTATTGAGTATTGTGGGGGGAGAGGGGGGGGGGGTGCGCGGTAGCTAAGACTGGCTTATGGAGTATAGGTACGTATTCCCACCCCCCCACCCCCCCCCCCCCCACCCCCAAGCCCAAAAAGGTCTAATTTAATGGAGTCTGGTTTAAACACTGCTCAGTTGTCAATATCTTTTCGAGTAATTAAACACGGCAGAAAACAATGGATGCACTGCAGTGCATAG
Organism: Semisulcospira habei; assembly: GCA_036245525.1. Classification (NCBI taxonomy): domain Eukaryota; kingdom Metazoa; phylum Mollusca; class Gastropoda; family Semisulcospiridae; genus Semisulcospira; species Semisulcospira habei. Next base: position 76,875,447 of record BTPG01000002.1, on the reverse strand, counting down.
AGGCCTCTTTCACGGCTCTCTACTAAAGCGTTTAACGTTCAACTCTAGATGTTGAGAAAGAGGTCCGTGCATGCTGGGATACTTTGGTATGAGCTTCAGCCCACTTAATCAAATTTCAAATACAAACGATCTTAAATTTCCAAAAACTACAGTAGCTCGCTTGAGCTTGCCCTTAGCACCACGTGAATGTTCTGTGTTTACGTACTGTGTGTGGGTCACGTGAGCGTGCTTGTTGGGTTCAGTTCGCGGCGGCGCTTTGAGCCGATTTTCAATTGGGATAAAGCGCCTATTTAATGCGCTTATTATTATTATTATTATACTCTGGCCACATCTAAAATTACGCGGGCGTGTTCGTTTCCTCCCTTGTATTTTGTCTTGAGCTTAGTATGGGCGTTGGCGCGCACGCGGTGGCGCAGTGGATTTGCATTAGTCAAAGCTACAGTCATCGAGCCCCTATGAGGCACGCTGCCGTGTGCTGTACACTGAATTACGAAGGGAAAGAACTCGACGCTGGCCAAACACGGTTAGATCTCTGAACTTATTCGAGACTTGCCGCCTCCGGATACGCGGCTTAACCTCCGGTTACGCGACTTAAGCCGCGTATCCGGAGGCGGCACGTCTTTAATGAGTGTTACGTGGTGGAGTTGTATAGTCATAGTATGATAAACACACCTGACGCACGCACGTAAGGTTCTTTTAAATAAACTTCATTCAGCTGCAATCCGTCACACTGGAGTAACAGTTCCAACAATATTTTAATTCAGCGATGCGATCTCCACCAAATGCATTTCCAAATGCACAAACACTGATACAAAGTCTCTTCTGCAATGTCCACACTCAGACACAAAGTTTCTCATACACAGCGTCTCGCACAATGTACACCCTATACGGGCCACGTACCTACGATAAACTGCATGTCTCTACTACTGACAATGCAAGGCAATGTACGAACGTGCTTTCCTAGCGCCCTTTTTATATACACAATCACTTTCCAGAACACTCCAAGAAAATCATACAACGCAACCAATCCAAACAAAACACTCAACTGAAACTCATAAATAAGAATTTTCTGGAATCACTAAAATAGGCTACAAAAACTCGGCTGCTCATTTCAGCTCTAAACCCTAATGTGTAATGAAGTCACTTAAAAGTATGGTAGCCCTATCACGACCTTGCATATCCGCTCTAGAAGATTCTCGACCTTTCACAAAACAAAACAAAAAAGACTGCTCAGTTCACGCGCACAGAAAAACAAAATGTTGCGAAATGCCGCGAATTTACCGACGTCACACATACGAGGTCACTAGACAGTGCGACCTTTCTAGAACGTTCTGGACTAAACGTATCATAACGAAGTAAATCCCGCTCTGCGCGACCGAAAGAAAATGTTACTTAAAAAGATACGTGAATCATAACCATGATAGCTCAAATAAATATCGGATCGTTTCCTACGATTAACACATGTATGCTCTCACAGGACAACACAACCACAATTGTAACAATGAGTTAACCCGTTCAGTGCCAGCTGATTCTGCAGTCTTCGTTAAAGGCCCACTACGGCCGTAACTGTTCAAAGATACACTTCTGTAACAGATGGTTACGAAACGGTGCACGTAGGTCTGGTTATGGACACAAGGGAATCCAGTTCAGCACACGTCGTCATTATATCAAGTAACTTGACAATGACTCCACTCCGTTCTAGAAATACAACGCTATCAGTACGAGAAACAGATAAAAATAGATTGACACGCTAATGGCTGTGCAGAATAAATAAGTACGATTACGCATGTGCCGCTTTTGCTGCGTGTACCAACTGCTGATATAAGTTCATTGGGTGTGTCAACGATGCATAATAAACACGAATGGTACGGAAATGTGTCTTTAAATTTTTGCGTATTGGTACTTAAATTCAAGACCAAAAAAAAAAAAAAAACCCTAATGTCCCAGGACCACGGATTCAAAGTGGTGTCAACAAGAGGCATAGATCCCCATGAGCCCCCGCAGTTGCGGGGCTAACTGAACTGAACGGTTAACTCCCTTTTTTCAGCGCCAAATCGCAAGCTCACAATAAATGGGCTTGTTTTCATCCAATACGTCACACGACCAATCACTTTAGCGCAAACCGTACCATATGACCTCGCTACAAAAAAAACCCCTTGTAGTGACTAATAGCGGACTTCTTTTAGTCCGCTGTATACGTGTTATGACCTCGTTTTCGACTCTCGAGTATCAGTTTTTTTTTTCCCCGACAAAAACAAAAAAAAACAACAACACGACAAACAACAAAGCTTCTTCTCATAGTTCGAAACAATACGCAGACTAGAATTGTTTTAAAGTCGACAGCATCACGTTTTGAACAATATTTTCGTGGAAACGCGAGAGACTACAATAGAGCATGGCATCCCCTGATCGAAAATGACGCACCAAGGTCACCGTCACATGATCGTCGCTTTAATGCCGTATATCAAATTCTGAACTTTTTTTTTTTTTAGTGAACGAAAAGTGGAAAAACGCCTGCTCATTGTTAAATCGCATTACTCTGACAATTATGTAGACAGTGTGACTCAAAAAGCGCTTTCCAAAAGTCAAAACTGAAATTGACAAGCTGTCGGAAAGAGCGTTGTTTTTGCGCATGATCGTGACCCCTTGCAACTGCAGGGGCTCGCTCGCAACATGTATTGAGGTCAACTGTAGGCGATGCCACAGGGCGTTCAAAGGTTGATCAACTTGTCTAATGTTATCAAATTAGCCGAGGAATGAAAACAAATACGTTATTGGTTGCAGGGGCTCAGTGCTGCACAGACATTTGTATGCCAGAGGGAGGTCAAGGTATCCATTGTGCCCCAAAGGCCTTCGGGGTACAAGTCGGGGTACAGACTTTGACCTTCCTCAGACCCACGGACCCTTCACCGTGTAGCAAACCCCTGCTATCAATAACGTATTTGTTTTCATTCCTCGGCTAATTTGATAACATTAGACAAGTTGATCAACCTTTGTCTCGATTCAGACGTGACGTCACGTGAGCGCCATGAAGGAAGGCAAGTAGAAATATAGAATCAGGTCGCATGGACTGCGTATGGCCAGAATGGCCTTGCCCTTGAAACTCGCAATGATATATAGCCTACTTTTCTGTTCACACACAGCATACACTAGTTTGGTCGACCCGTCGCACGGATCGCGCGAGGTTCACAAATCTGAGAAAATGCAGACATTTTGAGAAAACGATGATGTCGCTGGTACGGGAGCCAGGGCACGATGTTAACCCTTTGGCTGTCTGAAGCGCTGTTTGTCGCGATGATTTCTACAGAAATCATCGCGACAAACAGCGCTGCCGACAGCCAGAGGGTTAAGGCACTGTAACGCATGCTCATTTCAGTGACCATTTGGAAAGGTCAAGGTCGCATAGGTCAGACTATTCGTGTGGATCGGTTGTTAGCGCGTGAACGATATGAGCTTTACCAGTCTTGTTAATAATTTAAGCTGAACACACAGTGTTCCTTAATTTTTGAGAGCACTACATGTCACTATATATGACGTTACTGTGATCGGGTCACCCATGCTAAGTTCGCTATTAACTTCTAGAACCTTTCAAGACCACTTTTACATAGATAGCATCCCCACACTATATCTGATAGTTTTACCGCGCTAAGGTGTCGGATATATCATGGTGAACATGTAGGCAGTTGCAAGCTAGTGTGTGCTACTGTTTGCATAAAAACGCATATTCCACACATGTTTGAATGGCTTACGCTACGCACAATCCGAAAATATACTAATTTACTCATTATTTATTTTGAAATAAGACGTTTACAAGGGTGAAATCAGTTACCTCGTAGGAAGAGTCAATTATTTATTTTTTATTTGTTTTTTCGGGGGGGGGGGGGGGGTGCCTTCAACCTGATACAAAAGGCCTCCCCGACGCTAGACCTTGCTTCCAGGGGCCGAAAAAGAGAGAGAGAAGGCGTGTGTGTTAAGACCATCACCATTCGCCAAAACTGGGGTGGGGGTGGGGGGGGGGGGGAGCAAGGCAAACACCTGAAAAAAGGCTTTGTTATAACATTTTTTAAGAATTGGGTCTGGAAGAGGGGGGGGGGGGGGGGTCCGAAAAAAACTGTAACACCAACACCTCCCCCCCCCCCCAATCCGCCCCTGGTTTAGATCTCAAATCGTACGTAAAATGTCTACACACCGAAATACCACAAGAATGCGAGAAATACCACAGGAATGCAACAATGTTGGTAACAAGGAACACAACTTCACATTTACATTTTAATGTAGATTTCAGTTTATAGACACTCGGTTCAAAATAGTTTGGTATTTTACTTTGTTGTTTCATATTTCGCAAGTTAAATTTCATCCTATTTTGTTGTGCAAAAGGACATTTGTTACGAGTTTTATTCTTGATTCAACTGTTGAGTTTGAGTTATTGTGTACTATTTACGAAACTCGCTCCTGTTCAAAAGATGGCTTCGACCTACATCGCTATTCTGCGGTTGTGAAAGGTTCTATAAAACTTAGAAGTGGAGTATTCGTATACTATAATTTCTGGACAGACCTCGCGGCTGACACTTCTGCAGCTGTTTGATCCATAGTTACCGAGCGCGTTGACTATGGATCAAACAGTTGCAGAATTGTCTGCCGCGAGGTTTGTCTAGAAATGATAGATACGAACACTCCACTTCTATGCTATATCATACAGTATATATACATCTGACGGATCATTTTCACTCTTTCTGATTGATGTAAGGTATCGCTTTACCTCATAAAATCTACAGTTCGTGTGTCGTTGCTGTTGTTGTAGGTGGTGGTGGTGGTGTTTTGGCTCACGTGCGAAGCAAAAGAGAGTCTATGTTTTGGGCCAGTAGTCGTCCGTCCGCCGTCGTCCGTGGTAAACTTTAACGTTGGCATTTTCTCGGAGACTATTCAAGTCACAGTCTTTAAACTTTGGCCCAATGATACTTTCTAGCAAGACCTTTCTAAACATACCAATTTCAGTGACCTCTAACCAAGGTCAAGGTCACAGGGGATCAGGAAATAGTTCAGAAATAGCTATATTTTGACATAATTTATTTTTCTCAAATACTATTTATAACTTCAAACCCAAATTTGGTACAGAGATACCTGATGGTAAGACCTATCTGTGCACACTAATTTGGATGACCCCTCAGAAATGTCAAGGGTCACAAGAGGCCCACAAATGTGTGTAAAATGCCAATTTTGATAAAATGGTAGGTATTATCAACGTTTATGCAAATGTTTCAAACAAATTTGGCACAAAGGTAGCTGATGATAAGACCTTCCTATGCATACTAATTTAGTCCACTCATCGCAAAGGTCAAAGGTTGACAGATGTGTGAAAAATGCTTACATTTTGAGCGAACATGGATTTTGCTGGTACAGAAAGAAGCCAGCCCTTTACTTAGTGTCACAAAGGTCACAAATATGTAAATAGGTCATACACGTGAGCCATACTGGCTTTGCCTTTCTTGGGTTTAAATTTTTTTAACCCCCTTATCCTTAAATGAACTGGCGAAAATAAATAGTTTTTATTATTTATTTATTTTTTAGTTCCCCCCCCCCCCCCCCCCCCTTATTCAGAACACATTCTAACCCAGGACCGAAAGCCCCAAATCTTGAAGTTGTCCTCTGAAGGACTGTATGACAATTCTAGAGACAGATCGATCATGATAGTTCCAGGGTGGTGCCAGAATAGCTTGGCGCCTATGGGCGCCAAGCTATTCTGGCACCACCCTTGAACTATCACGCTCGATCCATGTCTTGCTGTGGCGTGTCGGGGCTGAATGAGTTGCATGAACTAGCGATCAGAATAAGGGTCTCAGTTTGAAGATCCTACCTACCCTTGAACTATCACGCTCGATCCATGTCTTGCTGTGGTGTGTCGGGGCTGAATCAGAACAAGGGTCTCGGTTTGAAGATCCTACCTACCCGTTTTAGTTGCAATGAATCGATGAGTTTTAGTAGAGAAGGCTCCAGTGATTCTACATAAAAACGGACTAAATTAATCAATTCGCTCGTAATAGCAATGGCTGTTCATTTCTTCAAAGTCACACAAACAGCTACATCTTGGAGACATGCAGGGGTGTATCCTTCGGAATCCGTTATCTTAACAACCGTTTGTCGTAGGCACTTAAACGTTTGTGTCGGTTTAACCGTGATGTTTACTTAGAAATTGCATTTGCAGACCCTGCTCTTTCTCTTTAACCCCTTCACTGCCGAGAAAAACGCGAACACGATCCATCCGCAAGAGACATAGATGCTCATGAGCCCTCGCGACTGCGGGGGCTCATGAGGATCTACGCCTCTTGCTGAGACCAATTTGTATCCATGTTTCTTGGACGGCATTGGCTTTTGGTCGTTGAATGAACCGAGATTTCAGAAACAGAAATGTAGGTACAGTGGCAGGGACGGGGTTAAGAGCATTTATATGTATATATTGAGCGCCCTTCCTGTTACCTGTGTTTTCAGGCTCTCCTTACATCGAGAGTATAACCGGCGGCTCTGTGAAATTCATGGATCTCTCCCTGCCTCAGTACGGCTTGCCGCTGTATGACTGGATCGTCTGCCTAGAGGTCAGTTAACCCCTTTGTGCTTGCAGCCGCCGGTAGTTTACAGTGCCAGTGGCTGTATGCTCACGAGGGTTAAATAATAGGGTTCCTCCGTACTGATAAAACAAGCGCACCACAGCTGATTGCTTTCCCTCAGTCGTTGTCCGTTCGGGCCCTTTGTGTTCAGGACACTTTTCACTCTGTTACTGTTACCACAGGCGCCTCTACCAGTATAGGATACTTTCATCTATAACCAGCCAGCCATCGGTCCGTTCATCCATCCATCCAACCAACCATCCATCCAACCATCCATCCGTCCACCCGCCCATGCATCCCTGCATCCGTGCATGTATCCGTCCGTCCGTTTGTCCATATCCTTGCATCCGTGTGTCTGTCCGTCCATCCGTCCATCTGTTCATACATCCATACGTCCATACATCCATGCATCCGTGCATGCATCTGTCAGTCTGTCTGTCCATCCTTCCATCCATCCATCGGTCCGTCAGTCAATCGATCCATCCATCCGTCAATCCATCAACCCATCCATCCACCAGCTCACGTACTCGTTCATTCACCTACTCACCCATATAGCCCTATACCCATCAATCCCTTCATTCATCCCCCACCCGGGTCTGCCCTGGGGGACTTGGGTGGGGTTAACTATTTTTAGTTCCCAGGGTCACCCTGGTCAGCCCCACAGGGTGCGTTTTCCCTTCTATTCTGGGGCATGTGTTTCTGTCTACCCTTGGTCCATTCACCTGTATTTTCCTTTTTAAAACTCTCCCTACTGTCTGCGCTGCCTGTAGCTCTTGATATTGGATTGTGTGTTGCTAAATGGTCTTAGGTTTATTTAGCGTATTAGACCGGCTGGTGACATACATTCAATATTCTGTTTATTTATTTTTTCCACAAGCAGTGCAGGCACGTCGTGAGAAAGTCTTGTTGCTGTCGGGACGTTAAGCAATGTACAACCAACCAACCTTCCTCCATCGTTAATGTGTGTGTGTGTATGTGCGTGTGTGTGTGCGCGCGTGTGTGTGCGTGTGTGTTTGTGTGTGTGATGTGTGAGTGTGCGCGTGTGTGTGCGCACGTGTGTGTGTGTGTGTGTGATGGTGTGTGTGTGTGTGTGTGTGTGTGTGTGTGTGTGTGTGTGTGTGCGTATGTGCGCGTGTGTGTGCAGGTGGCAGAGCACATTCCCCACGAGTACCAAGACATTTTCATAGACAACATCGCGCGCCACGCCAGGACTGGTGTCATTCTCAGCTGGGCCCATCTGGGTCAAGACGGCCTGAGTCACGTCAACAACCAAAAGCCCGAGGACGTTGAGCGCATCATGCTGAAAGCCGGGTTTGCCCTGGACCCCGTCTCGAGCAAGCTGCTGGCTAATGCTTCAGAGTTGAGCTGGTTGAGAGACAACGTGAGGGTGTACCACCGCATTAGTAGCATGTCTGTGAATGAGAGAGACGCGTGAGGTTAAGGTTGTAGGATCACAGAGATGGTGAAACTTAAGTTATAAACGGTAAACTCATTGACAGAAATATACGTAATTTACAAACATGCTACTAGCAATGCACAGAAGGAAAAAGAAAGAGAACATGTATAGAAGGCATTATCAGTACATATTGTATGTCGATACAGTTCATGAATACACTAAGAATGAACACGAACACTATTCACACAAAACAAAATCATTATATTCAGGGGAGGGAACAAAATACAAGACATTATTATTATATCTGACACACTTATACATGTACCCATAATAAAATCTGCACATAAAATCAAAACAAAAATTTAACACTCTTGACATCTGACTAGACAATAAGCATTATTTGCAGAAAAATCAGACAAAACGACGACAAAAAAACAACCCAAATCAACAACACTAAACGAACTAAAGGAAGTAATCATGTATACGTACGTGTATGTTTCATCTGCACATCACGTTCATGTATACTGACGAGCAAAAGAAATGCGACATTTTTGGAATCATCGGAAACACATTAGTGTTTCCGATGATTCCAAACAAACGAAAAACAACAACAAAAATGCCGCATTTCTTTCACTCGTCAGTATAGTAGCTTTTCTTTAAAATGTTTGCTGAAACGTTATAATTTTAATATCTCAAGACTGGTTTTAACTCATTTGAGATGTGCCGCATATCCGCGTATCCGTATGGGGCACGTCTCCAAAGAGTTAACTCATTCGCGGCCAGCCGCATCCGGATGCGCGGCTTATGCCGCGCAACCGGTTGCGGCTGGCCGCGAATGAGTTAAACAAGTAAAAACAAATACGGGGTAGAGCAGAAGTAGTATTATACAGTATCTTACATGAGAGACGCAACCACTAACACACTTAAATGCCATCGTAACGGGCGGGGTAGAGCAGAAGTAGTATTATACAATATCTTACAAGAGAGACGCAACCACTAACACACTTAAATGCCATCGTAACGGGCGGGGTAGAGCAGAAGTAGTATTATACAGTATCTTACAAGAGAGACGCAACCACTAACACACTTAAATGCCATCGTAATGGCAAAGCAGCAGGGCCAGATGGCATCCCAGCGGAGTCTCTGAAAGCAGACCTAGAGACAACAGTGGAGATGCTGTACCCACTGTTTGGAAAGATCTGGGAAGAGGAGGTGATGCCAGCTGACTGGAAGGAGGGGTACCTAATCAAGCTTCCCAAGAAAGGCGACCTCAGCAAGTGTTCCAACTACAGAGGAATCACCTTGCTGTCAGTACCAGGAAAGGTCTTCAACAGGATAATCCTAGAGAGAATGAAGAGCTCCGTTGACCCCCAGTTGAGAGACCAGCAAGCAGGATTCAGGAAGAACCGATCATGTACAGACCAGATCGCCACTCTCCGCATCATCGTGAAACAGTCTCTGGAGTGGAGCTCCCCGCTGTACGTCAACTTTGTGGATTATGAGAAAGCATTTGACAGCGTGGACCGAGAGACTCTGTGGAAACTCCTACGACACTACGGTGTACCCACAAAGCTCGTCCGCCTGATCAAGAGCAGCTATGATGGCATGACATGTCGCGTGATCCACGAAGGGCAGTTCACCATAGAGCTCCAGGTCAGAACTGGTGTCAGGCAAGGGTGTCTGCTGTCTCCGTTCCTCTTCCTACTGGCCATAGACTGGGTCATGAAGATGACCACAGAGCACAGACGAAGTGGAATACAGTGGACACTGTGGACACAGCTTGACGACCTCGATTTTGCAGACGACTTGGCATTACTGTCCCACACTCATCAACAAATGCAGGACAAGACCACAAGGCTTGCTGACATCTCGTCCCAAGTGGGCCTCACCATTCACAAACAGAAAACAAAGACAATGAGGCTGAACACAACCAGGGAAGAACCAATCTTGCTTGCTGGCACCCCGTTGGAGGAGGTGGAGTCCTTCACCTATCTCGGGAGCGTCATAGACAAAAAAGGCGGCACTGATGCAGATGTCAGAGCACGAATCGGTAAAGCCAGAGCAGCCTTTCTCCAGTTGAAAAAAGTGTGGAGTTCCAGAGAGCTGTCACAACACACCAAAGTCCGGATTTTCAACTCCAATGTAAAAGCAGTTCTCCTATATGGAGCAGAGACTTGGAGATTGACAAAAACCACAGTCAACAGAGTACAGACCTTCATGAACAGTTGCCTTAGAAGAATTTTGAAAATCCACTGGCCAGAGAAGATCAGCAACGTCAGACTCTGGGACAGAACAGAGCAGATAACAGCAGAGAATGAAATTGGGCGAAGAAGATGGGGATGGATCGGTCACAGTCTGAGAAAGCCAGCTTCCAGTATCACTAGGCAGGCATTGTCATGGAACCCCCAGGGAAAGAGGGAAAGAGGTAGGCCGAGAAACTCCTGGCGTCGAGACCTCCAAGCTGACATCAAGAGACTGGGAACCACCTGGAGCAGAATCGAAGGAGAAGCACAGGACAGGAGTTGCTGGAGGTCTCTCGTCGACGGCCTATACCTGGGTAGGGGTGACAGGCGTAAGTAAGTAAGTACACTGTGCAGGCTGGTACAGGTGTTGGCCGTTTGACATCGGAGCGCACACCGTTTTTCAGTCGAAAATATATCTATTTAAGGCACCGAAAATAGATTTTTCTTGTTTTTTCACCAAATTTTACGAATGTACGGCACAATCGACAAATCATAGGAGTTAAGTAAAAAATATTCCATATTAGGTTAGTTGGCACTAAATGATGTTTGTTCTTAAAGTGATACAGAAAAGTGTTTCTTTGCGGAGATATTTATTAAAAAAAACACTTTGTGCTCTCCGATGTCAAACGGCCTATAGGTTCAGTCTAAAGTTTGAGCGCCTGCACACTGTGTACCGAGTTTGGAGGTGTGCACTCTGCGGGATGTAATAATGAATGATGTATTTTAGTTTTATTCTGTTGTGCGTACACGTCACGTGCCTACATACAAATCACACCCAAACTAATAAGTGCCAAACTAAGTCTCCTTTAGCTCCCTGGGTCACCCTGGTGAGCCCCACATGGTGGGTTTATCTCTATTTTCTGGGGCACATGTTTCTCGCTACCGTTGGTCCTCTCACCTGCATTTTCCTGTTTTAAACTACCCCTACTGTCTGCGCTGTCTGTAGCTCTTGATATTGGATGTGTGTTGCTAAATGGTCTACTGTACCTAAGAGATGATTAGTTATGTGTTTGCGGTTAATGCACTTAAAAAAAAATATAATTATCATTTCCCTGTACAAATTTTGCAATCGAAATGCGTATTTTCTACTCTTTTATTTGGTAAACTAGGGTACGATAAATTAGCATGAAGGTGCAGCGTCCTTGCCACGTCTTAGGTTTATTTAGCACATTAGACCGGCTGGCGACATACATTCAGTATTCTGTTTGGGTTTTCTTTCACAAGCAGTGCAGGCACGTCCTGAGAAAGTCTTGCTGCTGTCAGGACGTTAAGCAATCCTTTCCGACTTCACATCTATGTTGATTGTCATTCAGGACGTTCAAGTACATTTTTTTTTCATGATATGACCTTTTGTGACAGTCTCCCCAATGCGCTAAAGGAAATCGGGCCGACATCGGCCCAATGGCCTTTGCGCACTGGGTCATGGCACGCTATGCAAAAATCATGAAAAAAGGATCACTTATAGACCTTTGGCCCTCCATAGACCCCTTCCCTTCCCACTAGATGGAAACTAAAGCTATGATAACTACAAGAAAATACTTATTATTTGGTATCGATATGTTCGTCCTTTATCGGTACATTCAGAAAATAATAAACTTTATTATATTCTTCTTTTTATACATGATGACGTCACAACATTCCATATTTGGACCGTATGAATATGGCACCATTTTCAGGATCGGTGTTCTGATGCACTTCTTCCATGATTAATGGAATTACATGTGCACAAAGACTTTTTATGTGCTACAATACTTCCAGTAATATATGTGCACTTCATATTTACACAGTTTGTAAAATCTGGTGACGTCTTATAATAGAACCTTGAGCTTAAAGTGGATTGATTTTCATTACGTTTCACGAATATGAATTTTTACAGTAGAAGGTTTTGTAATTTTTCAGGCTTTGAAGTGTGGTGGAAATTAGTCAGTTTATGCTAAGAGTATGAGTGCTACCGTCGTCTATGCTGGGAATAAATTTAAAAAATGGAGGCAGGTGGGTGAGAATGTGTGTGTGGGAGGGGGGGGGGGGGCAATAAACACACACAGAGCTTGCAGTATGTTTCTAATTAGTGTAAGACTGAGACTACAATTATGTATGCCTACAGTTGTGCTGCCCCAATCGGAATAAAATGAAAGAATATTACTGTGCTAAAAGGCATTTAGCCCTTTTTAAAATATCACAATTGGTGGGCCAACGGCCGAGCAGACCAAACAGCCACATGCATGAGACAACTTTTGTGACGATCTAAGTCAGGAGCACATTAAATTACAGCGCGTTTGATAATCATTGTGTACGGTATCGTAGATTGTTAACAGTTTCCCATCAAATCACTTGTGTACGCTGTTTGGGCGTTTGAAAACACACACACACACACACACACACACACACACACACACACACACACACACACACACACACACACACACACACACACACACACACACCATCACACACACACACACACACACACACACACACACACACACACACACACACACACACACACACCAGGGGCGGAACAGTTACCTCAGGGGTGGTTCCAACTATTTCTTTGGGCCCATCAACCTGGCACAAAAGGTCTCCCGACGCTACACCTTGCTTCCAGTGGTCGAAAACTTTACCAGTCGCCGACATATCAAACAACAAGGGGTGTGTGTGGGGTGGGGGGGGGGGGGGGGGGTGTCGGGACTCTCACTGCTCGTCAAAATATACCCGGTCAGGGTCCAAAACTGCCTATAAAGGTACTTTGTTATAGCGTCATAAAGAATATTGTACAACAACAAAAGCAAATTAACTTTGCATTGCTTTCCTGTGGTCTGAGAAACGTCTTTTCTCTCAGTGTTACTACTCACATGACCAGTAAACCTCAATCCGCTTGCAGGCGCCATGTTTCAAACTAACACGTACATTCCTTGCGAACACTCATATCTTGAACATTGTTTTGTGTCATCAGCCTCATACACTGACTTGATGGTAGTGCGAACAATCCAGATAGCTTAATGTTTCAATGTTATTTCCAGTTCAAGTGTTTCTTGCGAAGGGGTCGGTGTGGCGTGAGGAGGGGACGGGGGGAGGGGGGCGGGAGAGAAACAACATGACTACCGTCTTACCGGTTTAAGTTACTGATCTGTTGACTTGCATATTACTTGCCAGGGCTACAGGCTCTGCAGAAGTTCCATACTTATCAGAATGGACCATACATAAACAATAAATGAGATCCTTTTCTTTTCTACTACCTATATTAGATTCTTTATCTTTGTGTGTATGTGTGTGTGTGTGTGAGAGAGAGAGAGAGAGAGAATTTCAGGACCATGGAACAGTTAACTTAGATTGAGTACACAGTTGTACATATTATGTGACCTTGACCTTAATTATAAAGGGTATCTATATTATAATGTTCCTGATAATCTCAACTCAGCAAAATATAATTCATTAGTAGGAGATCCTATAGGTGTGAGCAAATATTCCTAAAATCAGAGCACATGTTTGGCCCCTATTGTAAACTGAATATTCTTACGAACTTTTCGAAAACTGCGACCTTGACCTTCGCGAAGGTCACGTCTAATCGTTTTTCAACTATTCATAGCAATTCCTTACATGTTATTACTTTTAATAAGATTTTTTATCACATTTTCAAAAATATGTTGTTTTTCATAAAGTACAACTTTAGGTGACCTTGACGTTAAATAACACCTTTCAAGGTCACCAGTGGAAAACATTGAATCGTTTACGTTTCCACTGATGATATATTATAACATTGGTATATGTTTTCATCATAGTATGTCAAAGATTGGACACCTATTCTTTTGGTAAGAAGGCTATTTCGCGGATAATGAAAGGTAAAAAATATGGCGCCGCAATGAGTCACCATTTTGCTTTTTAGACATTGAATTATTGTAAATTGTAGGTAAATGCATCTGTTTTCAAAGATACCAGTCATTTAGTTCTGTGTGCTTTGTTACGGGAACTGCATCTTTAACACCAACCCTACCCTACCAAAAGCAAAATATAGGGCCCAAAGAAAGAAAATATGACCATAGTACATGCCCTCCTATATTCAATACTGTATTTATTTTTGGCAAACACCTACGGTTCGTCTTCATAGGTGACAGGCTTACGAAAAAATGTCTCCGATCCCTCGCAAGAAGGGGGGGGGGGGGTGTTCTCTTCCTATCTGACGGACTATTACGGAAGACTCGCTGCACAGCGACTGTTGCGATCCAAGTGGTTCGAGTCCCAATGCGCAAAAGGCCATCGGGCCGACATCGGCCGCCGTTGGCCCGCGCACGTTAGTGCGCTGGCAACGGCCGCCGCGTCGGCCCGATGACCTTTGCGAATTGGGTTGCTGTTGTATCAGAAGTGACGGTCTCTCTCGTAAAGTACGTTGTTCCGCCGATGAAACTGTGGGTCCGTTGGAAGTGTAGCCACACCTTGCCCGTTGAAGCAGCTGCACAGCCTGTTTACCTCGCCTTGCTGAGCTTCCTGTTTGTTTCGCCGCGCCAATAGGCCCCCAAGCTTTCTGCTCTGTGACAAAAACAAGACATGATCAAAATTATTTTCTTTACAAATGAAAGTATGACCAAATTACAGTCTTTAGAGAAATAAATGGGCCATTCAAAGGCCAACAGCTTCTAAACATGTTGGACAAGTGCATTGTTACCAATAAATAAAGCATTGGTGTTTGATTATCACTGTAGCGTAAGTTCTGTCCTTGTCAGAATGGAAGAGTGTCCTAAATGTGCATCAGTGTGGGTTTTTTTTCTTTCTTTAACCGCGTTGTGCGTGGAACCACTGGTACTTTTCACACACTGCTTACACTCCGGTGTTGTTTCAGTACAGTTGTCTACAGTACAGTACAGGTGGCTCTATGGGGTGGGGTGGGCAGGGGTGGGGTGGGTTGGGGGGTTACCGCACAGAAGTGTGCAGAGTATTCAGTGACAAAACAATATCGCCTTCACAGCAGGAGACTCCTACTTAGTTGAGTAGAGCGAGAAAAGAGAAACTTGAAATATCACTCACTAATAATACTCGCTATTCTATCTACTTCAAATACTGTAGATTCAGTACATACACATACAACTTTGTTCACAAAAAAGAAAGCCTGTTTCAAATGCTACACACACGCGCGCGCGCACGCACGCACACACACCGAGCGACTAAAACACTTGCAATTTACAGTTGCACAAAACATTTGAGAATGGTTGAACGCAAAAGTCGACTACCATAAACATCCATTTCATTTGGAATTCCTTCTCCAGCTCTCCATGCTCACATGCAGGGAAGTGGGGACCGGGAAGGTCAGAGTGGATGTCCTGTATATGATAAAGCAGAGACAACCACTTGGCCTTATTCGTCTCGCCACAGTCGCTGGGAGTTGACACAGCTGCCCAATATAGGTGGTTGCGGATTGCCTTCTTCCATAGGCCAACATCCTCCCATCCTTTCACCTGACTCAGCTTGTCAAGTTTCTTCCACACCCCTGGAATTAAAACAGAAGTACAAAACTCATTAATATTCATGAAAAAGAAGACCTGACTAAATGTCATTTGCAAAATGTTGCCAACGATTATTACTGACACAACTTTGGCGTCATATTTGAGGTCACTAGAACAGCCGCGACCCTTCCCGAGCCTTCCAGTCTAATGTAGGTCAGACTTTACAACATTGTAGCGAAAATACGCGTCACACCAAAAATTGATCGCAATTCCCCATTCAAAAGAAAACGATCATACTAAAAAGGTTCGTAATTCTTATCTAAAATAACTCAAAGGAATTTCGGATATTTTCTATGATCAACACACACATGCTCTCAAAAGAATAACACAACCACAAACGTAAAACATTGACTCATCGAGACGTGCCGCATGGCATAAAGCCGTGTATTCGGATGCGACATGTCTTGAATGATTTTTTTATGTCCGGCGTATGCGGATGCGGCACGCCATTCTCAAATGAGTTAGAGACACCTTCTAAAGTTTAGTCTTAAAATCTGTATAAGGTGTGCGCGTGTGTACGCGCGTGCGTGCGTGTGCCGTGTGTGTGTGTGTGTGTGTGTGTGTGTGTGTGTGTGTGTGTGTGTGTGTGTGTGTGTGTGTGATATAACACATTCTGTCTCAGGACCAAAAACCGCAAATTTTGAATTTCCCCTCTGAAGGACTGTATTACAATTCTAGAGACAGATCGAGCATGATAGTTCAAGGGTGGTGCCAGAATAGCTTGGCGCCTATGGGCGCCAAGCTATTCTGGCACCACCCTTGAACTATCATGCTCGATCCATGTCTTGCTGTGGTGTGTCGGGGCTGAATGAGTTAATTTGCGAATTTGGATAAAATCGAAAGGGTTAGATCACCCAGCCAACACCCCCCTCGGTCATAATTCTCCACTTCCACCGCCACAACAACCGCACCGCCTCTCCTAACAATTTTTTTTTTATACGGTTTCATAATCATGTCTTTGGAAGGTTGAAGAGAAATTCAGGTGGTTCCTTTCAAAGTCTTTGAACTGAATCGTGTGATAAAAGTCGACATTCTCTGACTGACTGCTGTAATAGACCATAGGTTTCTCAACTAGGCAGCACAGATATAAACGTTCTGAGCAAGAGGTATAGATTTTCATGAGCCCACTGCAATGCGGTGGCTCATGCGGATCTATACCTCGTGCAATATTTGGCGTACACCTTCGTGTCAGTGCTATGTACCAGGACTAACTGAACCAGGGCTGTAGAAATCACCCTTGTCCACAGTTTCAATGGCTGCTCAGTTTTGCTTCGTGACTATGCAGACTTCAGAGACTGCAGCCATGCGAATCCGTTCAGTGTGCCACAAACCGTACAGAGTCTACACTAACCAACGTTCTTTTCACAAGTTGTGACGAGAGAGGATCTTTAAAAAAAAAATTCACTAAGGGAGACGTTTTGAATGTACACCTTTTACTAGGCATTCAAACTCGAAGCCACGCTATCGCGATAACCGGTTCTTCTTGGCAGGTAATTTTTCATTTCGGTTTTCATTTTGTAGTCTTGTCGGCTTCGCCTGATGTCAGCTGTGGGTCAGAGTCTGCTGGTGGTCTGTTTTGAACTATTACAGATTTCCAAAACAATCCCGCTAACTACACAACTCAACCAATCAGAAAAGAAAACGTAAATAAAACTCATTAATATTCATGAAAAAGAAGACTCTAGATCTGACTAAATGTCATTTGCAAAATATTGCCAACGATTACTACTGACACAACTTTGGCGTCATATTTGTGGTCACTAGAACAGCCGCGATCCTTCCCGAGCCTTCCAGTCTAATGTAGGTCAGACTTTACAACATTGTAGCGAAAATACGCTTCACACCAAAAATTGATCGCAATTTTCCATTCAAAAGAAAACGATCATACTAAAAAGGTTCGTAATTCTTATCTAAAATAACTCAAATGAATTTCGGATATTTTCTATGATCAACACACACATGCTCTCAAAAGAATAACACAACCACAAACGTAAAACGTTGACTCATCGAGACGTGCCGCATGGCATAAAGCCGCGTATTCGGATGCGACATGTCTTGAATGATTTTTTTATGTTGGGTATGCGGATGCGGGCACGTCATTCTCGAATGAGTTAGAGACACCTTCTAAAGTTTAGTCTTAAAATCTGTATAAGGTGTACGCGCGTGCGTGCGTGTGTGGTGTGTGTGTGTGTGTGTGTGTGTGTGTGTGTGTGTGTGTGTGTGTGTGTGTGTGTGTGTGTGTGTGTGATATAACACATTCTGTCTCAGGACCAAAAACCGCAAATTTTGAATTTCCCCTCTGAAGGACTGTATTACAATTCTAGAGACAGATCGAGCATGATAGTTCAAGGGTGGTGCCAGAATAGCTTGGCGCCTATGGGCGCCAAGCTATTCTGGCACCACCCTTGAACTATCATGCTCGATCCATGTCTTGCTGTGGTGTGTCGGGGCTGAATGAGTTAATTTGCGAATTTGGATAAAATCGAAAGGGTTAGATCACCCAGCCAACACCCCCCTCGGTCATAATTCTCCACTTCCACCGCCACAACAACCGCACCGCCTCTCCTAACAATTTTTTTTTATACGGTTTCATAATCATGTCTTTGGAAGGTTGAAGAGAAATTCAGGTGGTTCCTTTCAAAGTCTTTGAACTGAATCGTGTGATAAAAGTCGACATTCTCTGACTGACTGCTGTAATAGACCGTAAGTTTCTCAACTAGGCAGCACAGATATAAACGTTCTGAGCAAGAGGTATAGATCTTCATGAGCTCACTGCAGTGCGGTGACTCATGTGGATCTATACCTCGTGCAATATTTGGCGTACACCTTCGTGTCAGTGCTATGTACCAGGACTAACTGAACCAGGGCAGGAAAAATCACCCTTGTCCACAGTTTCAATGGCTGCTCAGTTTTGCCGCGTGACTATGCAGACTTCAGAGACTGCAGCCATGCGAATCTGTTCAGTGTGCCACCAACCGTACAGAGTCTACACTAACCAACGTTCTTTTCACAAGTTGTGACGAGAGAGGATCTTTAAAAAAAAAAATCACTAAGGGAGACGTTTTGAATGTACACCTTTTACTAGGCATTCAAACTCGAAGCCACGCTATCGCGATAACCGGTTCTTCTTGGCAGGTAATTTTTCATTTCGGTTTTCATTTTGTAGTCTTGTCGGCTTCGCCTGGTGTCAGCTGTGGGTCAGAGTCTGCTGGTGGTCTGTTTTGAACTATTACAGATTTCCAGAACAATCCCGCTAACTACACAACTCAACCAATCAAAAAAGAAAACGTAAACAAAACTCATTAATATTCATGAAAAAGAAGACTCTAGATCTGACTAAATGTCAGTTGCAAAATGTTGCCAACGATTACTACTGACACAACTCTGGCGTCATATTTGAGGTCACTAGAACAGCCGCGACCCTTCCCGAGCCTTCCAGTCTAATGTAGGTCAGACTTTATAACATTGTAGCGAAAATACGCGTCACACCAAAAATTGATCGCAATTCCCCATTCAAAAGAAAACGATCAAACTAAAAAGGCTCGTAATTCTTATCTAAAATAACTAAAATGAATTTCGTATATTGTCTATGATCAACACACACATGCTCTCAAAAGAATAACACAACCACAAACGTAAAACATTGACTCATCGAGACGTGCCGCATGGCATAAAGCCGCGTATTCGGATGCGACATGTCCTGAATGATTTTTTTATGTCGCGGATGCGGCACGTCATTCTCGAATGAGTTAGAGACACCTTCTAAAGTTTAGTCTTAAAATCTGTATAAGGTGTGTGCGTGCGTACGCGCGTGCGCGCGCGTGTGTGTGTGTGTGTGTGTGTGTGTGTGTGTGTGTGTGTGTGTGTGTGATATAACACATTCTGTCTCAGGACCAAAAACAGCAAATTTTGAATTTCCCCTCTGAAGGACTGTATTACAATTCTAGAGACAGATCGAGCATAATAGTTCAAGGGTGGTGCCAGAATAGCTTGGCGCCTATGGGCGCCAAGCTATTCTAGCACCACCCTTGAACTATCATGCTCGATCCATGTCTTGCTGTGGTGTGTCGGGGCTGAATGAGTTAATTTGCGAATTTGGATAAAATCGAAAGGGTTAGATCACCCAGCCAACACCCCCTCGGTCACAATTCTCCACTTCCACCGCCACAACAACCGCACCGCCTCTCCTAACAATTTTTTTTTACGGTTTCATAATCATGTCTTTGGAAGGTTGAAGAGAAATTCAGGTGGTTCCTTTTAAAGTCTTTGAACTGAATCGTGTGATAAAAGTCGACATTCTCTGACTGACTGCTGTAATAGACCGTAAGTTTCTCAACTAGGCAGCACAGATATAAACGTTCTGAGCAAGAGGTATAGATCTTCATGAGCCCACTGCAGTGCGGTGGCTCATGCGGATCTATACCTCGTGCAATATTTGGCGTACACCTTCGTGTCAGTGCTATGTACCAGGACTAACTGAACCAGGGCAGTAAAAATCACCCCTGTCCACAGTTTCAATGGCTGCTCAGTTTTGCTGCGTGACTATGCAGATTTCAGAGACTGCAGCCATGCGAATCTGTTCAGTGTGCCACAAACCGTACAGAGTCTACACTAACCAACTTTCTTTTCACAAGTTGTGACGAGAGAGGATCTTTAAAAAAAAAAATTCACTAAGGGAGACGTTTTGAATGTACACCTTTTACTAGGCATTCAAACTCGAAGCCACGCTATCGCGATAACCGGTTCTTCTTGGCAGGTAATTTTTCATTTCGGTTTTCATTTTGTAGTCTTGTCGGCTTCGCCTGGTGTCAGCTGTGGGTCAGAGTCTGCTGGTGGTCTGTTTTGAACTATTACAGATTTCCAGAACAATCCCGCTAACTACACAACTCAACCAATCAAAAAAGAAAACGTAAACAAAACTCATTAATATTCATGAAAAAGAAGACTCTAGATCTGACTAAATGTCAGTTGCAAAATGTTGCCAACGATTACTACTGACACAACTCTGGCGTCATATTTGAGGTCACTAGAACAGCCGCGACCCTTCCCGAGCCTTCCAGTCTAATGTAGGTCAGACTTTATAACATTGTAGCGAAAATACGCGTCACACCAAAAATTGATCGCAATTCCCCATTCAAAAGAAAACGATCAAACTAAAAAGGCTCGTAATTCTTATCTAAAATAACTAAAATGAATTTCGGATATTTTCTATGATCAACACACACATGCTCTCAAAAGAATAACACAACCACAAACGTAAAACATTGACTCATCGAGACGTGCCGCATGGCATAAAGCCGCGTATTCGGATGCGACATGTCCTGAATGATTTTTTTATGTCGCGGATGCGGCACGTCATTCTCGAATGAGTTAGAGACACCTTCTAAAGTTTAGTCTTAAAATCTGTATAAGGTGTGTGCGTGCGTACGCGCGTGCGCGCGCGCGCGCGCGTGTGTGTGTGTGTGTGTGTGTGTGTGTGTGTGTGTGTGTGTGTGTGTGTGTGTGTGTGATATAACACATTCTGTCTCAGGACCAAAAACAGCAAATTTTGAATTTCCCCTCTGAAGGACTGTATTACAATTCTAGAGACAGATCGAGCATAATAGTTCAAGGGTGGTGCCAGAATAGCTTGGCGCCTATGGGCGCCAAGCTATTCTAGCACCACCCTTGAACTATCATGCTCGATCCATGTCTTGCTGTGGTGTGTCGGGGCTGAATGAGTTAATTTGCGAATTTGGATAAAATCGAAAGGGTTAGATCAGCCAACACCCCCTCGGTCACAATTCTCCACTTCCACCGCCACAACAACCGCACCGCCTCTCCTAACAATTTTTTTTTACGGTTTCATAATCATGTCTTTGGAAGGTTGAAGAGAAATTCAGGTGGTTCCTTTTAAAGTCTTTGAACTGAATCGTGTGATAAAAGTCGACATTCTCTGACTGACTGCTGTAATAGACCGTAAGTTTCTCAACTAGGTAGCACAGATATAAACGTTCTGAGCAAGAGGTATTGATCTTCTTCATGAGCCCACTGCAGTGCGGTGGCTCATGCGGATCTATACATCGTGCAATATTTGGCGTACACCTTCGTGTCAGTGCTATGTACCAGGACTAACTGAACCAGGGCAGTAAAAATCACCCCTGTCCACAGTTTCAATGGCTGCTCAGTTTTGCTGCGTGACTATGCAGATTTCAGAGACTGCAGCCATGCGAATCTGTTCAGTGTGCCACAAACCGTACAGAGTCAACACTAACCAACTTTCTTTTCACAAGTTGTGACGAGAGAGGATCTTTAAAAAAAAAAATTCACTAAGGGAGACGTTTTGAATGTACACCTTTTACTAGGCATTCAAACTCGATGCCACGCTATCGCGATAACCGGTTCTTCTTGGCAGGTAATTTTTCATTTTGGTTTTCATTTGGTAGTCTTGTCGGCTTCGCCTGATGTCAGCTGTGGGTCAGAGTCTGCTGGTGGTCTGTTTTGAACTATTACAGATTTCCAGAACAATCCCGCTAACTACACAACCAATCAAAAAAGAAAACGTAAACAAAACTCATTAATATTCATGAAAAAGAAGACTCTAGATCTGACTAAATGTCAGTTGCAAAATGTTGCCAACGATTACTACTGACACAACTCTGGCGTCATATTTGAGGTCACTAGAACAGCCGCGACCCTTCCCGAGCCTTCCAGTCTAATGTAGGTCAGACTTTATAACATTGTAGCGAAAATACGCGTCACACCAAAAATTGATCGCAATTCCCCATTCAAAAGAAAACGATCAAACTAAAAAGGCTCGTAATTCTTATCTAAAATAACTAAAATGAATTTCGGATATTTTCTATGATCAACACACACATGCTCTCAAAAGAATAACACAACCACAAACGTAAAACATTGACTCATCGAGACGTGCCGCATGGCATAAAGCCGCGTATTCGGATGCGACATGTCCTGAATGATTTTTTTATGTCGCGGATGCGGCACGTCATTCTCGAATGAGTTAGAGACACCTTCTAAAGTTTAGTCTTAAAATCTGTATAAGGTGTGTGCGTGCGTACGCGCGTGCGCGCGCGCGCGCGCGCGTGTGTGTGTGTGTGTGTGTGTGTGTGTGTGTGTGTGTGTGTGTGTGTGTGTGTGTGTGTGTGTGTGATATAACACATTCTGTCTCAGGACCAAAAACAGCAAATTTTGAATTTCCCCTCTGAAGGACTGTATTACAATTCTAGAGACAGATCGAGCATAATAGTTCAAGGGTGGTGCCAGAATAGCTTGGCGCCTATGGGCGCCAAGCTATTCTAGCACCACCCTTGAACTATCATGCTCGATCCATGTCTTGCTGTGGTGTGTCGGGGCTGAATGAGTTAATTTGCGAATTTGGATAAAATCGAAAGGGTTAGATCACCCAGCCAACACCCCCTCGGTCACAATTCTCCACTTCCACCGCCACAACAACCGCACCGCCTCTCCTAACATTTTTTTTTTTAATACGGTTTCATAATCATGTCTTTGGAAGGTTGAAGAGAAATTCAGGTGGTTCCTTTCAAAGTCTTTGAACTGAATCGTGTGATAAAAGTCGACATTCTCTGACTGACTGCTGTAATAGACCGTAAGTTTCTCAACTAGGCAGCACAGATATAAACGTTCTGAGCAAGAGGTATAGATTTTCATGAGCCCACTGCAGTGCGGTGGCTCATGCGGATCTATACCTCGTGCAATATTTGGCGTACACCTTCGTGTCAGTGCTATGTACCAGGACTAACTGAACCAGGGCAGTAAAAATCACCCTTGTCCACAGTTTCAATGGCTGCTCAGTTTTGCTGCGTGACTATGCAGACTTCAGAGACTGCAGCCATGCGAATCTGTTCAGTGTGCCACAAACCGTACAGAGTCTACACTAATGAACGTTCTTTTCACAAGTTGTGACGAGAGAGGATCTTTAAAAAAAAAATTCACTAAGGGAGACGTTTTGAATGTACACCTTTTACTAGGCATTCAAACTCGAAGCCATGCTATCACGATAACCGGTTCTTCTTGGCAGGTAATTTTTCATTTCGGTTTTCATTTTGTAGTCTTGTCGGCTTCACCAGATGTCAGCTGTGGGTCAGAGTCTGCTGGTGGTCTGTTTTGAACTATTACAGATTTCCAAAACAATCCCGCTAACTACACAACTCAACCAATCAGAAAAGAAAACGTAAACAAAACTCATTAATATTCATGAAAAAGAAGACTCTAGATCTGACTAAATGTCAGTTGCAAAATGTTGCCAACGATTATTACTGACAACTTTGGCGTCATATCTGAGGTCACTAGAACAGCCGCGAGCCTTCCAGTCTAATGTAGGTCAGACTTTACAACATTGTAGCGAAAATACGCGTCACACCAAAAATTGATCGCAATTCCCCATTCAAAAGAAAACGATCATACTAAAAAGGTCCGTAATTCTTATCTAAAATAACTCAAATGAATTTCGGATATTTTCTATGATCAACACACACATGCTCTCAAAAGAATAACACAACCACAAACGTAAAACATTGACTCATCGTGACGTGCCGCATGGCATAAAGCCGTGTATTCGGATGCGACATGTCTTGAATGATTTTTTTATGTCCGGCGTATGCGGATGCGGCACGCCATTCTCAAATGAGTTAGAGACACCTTCTAAAGTTTAGTCTTAAAATCTGTATAAGGTGTGCGCGTGTGTACGCGCGTGCGTGCGTGTGCCGTGTGTGTGTGTGTGTGTGTGTGTGTGTGTGTGTGTGTGTGTGTGTGTGTGTGTGTGTGTGTGTGTGTGTGTGATATAACACATTCTGTATCAGGACCAACAACCGCAAATTTTGAATTTCCCCTCTGAAGGACTGTATTACAATTCTAGAGACAGATCGAGCATGATAGTTCAAGGGTGGTGACAGAATAGCTTGGCGCCTATGGGCGCCACGCTATTCTGGCACCACCCTTGAACTATCATGCTCGATCCATGTCTTGCTGTGGTGTGTCGGGGCTGAATGAGTTAATTTGCGAATTTGGATAAAATCGAAAGGGTTAGATCACCCAGCCAACACCCCCTCGGTCACAATTCTCCACTTCCACCGCCACAACAACCGCACCGCCTCTCCTAACAAATTTTTTTATACGGTTTCATAATCATGTCTTTGGAAGGTTGAAGAGAAATTCAGGTGGTTCCTTTCAAAGTCTTTGAACTGAATCGTGTGATAAAAGTCGACATTCTCTGACTGACTGCTGTAATAGACCATAGGTTTCTCAACTAGGCAGCACAGATATAAACGTTCTGAGCAAGAGGTATAGATCTTCTTCATGAGCCCACTGCAATGCGGTGGCTCATGCGGATCTATACCTCGTGCAATATTTGGCGTACACCTTCGTGTCAGTGCTATGTACCAGGACTAACTGAACCAGGGCAGTAAAAATCACCCTTGTCCACAGTTTCAATGGCTGCTCAGTTTTGCTGCGTGACTATGCAGATTTCAGAGACTGCAGCCATGCGAATCTGTTCAGTGTGCCACAAACCGTACTGAGTCTACACTAACCAACTTTCTTTTCACAAGTTGTGACGAGAGAGGATCTTTTAAAAAAAAAATTCACTAAGGGAGACGTTTTGAATGTACACCTTTTACTAGGCATTCAAACTCGAAGCCACGCTATCGCGATAACCGGTTCTTCTTGGCAGGTAATTTTTTATTTTGGTTTTCATTTGGTAGGCTTGTCGGTTCGCCTGATGTCAGCTGTGGGTCAGAGTCTGCTGGTGGTCTGTTTTGAACTATTACAGATTTCCAGAACAATCCCGCTAACTACACAACTCAACCAATCAAAAAAGAAAACGTAAACAAAACTCATTAATATTCATGAAAAAGAAGACTCTAGATCTGACTAAATGTCAGTTGCAAAATGTTGCCAACGATTACTACTGACACAACTCTGGCGTCATATTTGAGGTCACTAGAACAGCCGCGACCCTTCCCGAGCCTTCCAGTCTAATGTAGGTCAGACTTTATAACATTGTAGCGAAAATACGCGTCACACCAAAAATTGATCGCAATTCCCCATTCAAAAGAAAACGATCAAACTAAAAAGGCTCGTAATTCTTATCTAAAATAACTAAAATGAATTTCGGATATTTTCTATGATCAACACACACATGCTCTCAAAAGAATAACACAACCACAAACGTAAAACATTGACTCATCGAGACGTGCCGCATGGCATAAAGCCGCGTATTCGGATGCGACATGTCCTGAATGATTTTTTTATGTCGCGGATGCGGCACGTCATTCTCGAATGAGTTAGAGACACCTTCTAAAGTTTAGTCTTAAAATCTGTATAAGGTGTGTGCGTGCGTACGCGCGTGCGCGCGCGTGTGTGTGTGTGTGTGTGTGTGTGTGTGTGTGTGTGTGTGTGTGTGTGTGTGTGTGTGTGTGTGTGTGTGTGTGATATAACACATTCTGTCTCAGGACCAAAAACAGCAAATTTTGAATTTCCCCTCTGAAGGACTGTATTACAATTCTAGAGACAGATCGAGCATAATAGTTCAAGGGTGGTGCCAGAATAGCTTGGCGCCTATGGGCGCCAAGCTATTCTAGCACCACCCTTGAACTATCATGCTCGATCCATGTCTTGCTGTGGTGTGTCGGGGCTGAATGAGTTAATTTGCGAATTTGGATAAAATCGAAAGGGTTAGATCAGCCAACACCCCCTCGGTCACAATTCTCCACTTCCACCGCCACAACAACCGCACCGCCTTTCCTAACAATTTTTTTTTTACGGTTTCATAATCATGTCTTTGGAAGGTTGAAGAGAAATTCAGGTGGTTCCTTTTAAAGTCTTTGAACTGAATCGTGTGATAAAAGTCGACATTCTCTGACTGACTGCTGTAATAGACCGTAAGTTTCTCAACTAGGCAGCACAGATATAAACGTTCTGAGCAAGAGGTATAGATTTTCATTAGCCCACTGCAATGCGGTGGCTCATGCGGATCTATACATCGTGCAATATTTGGAGTACACCTTCGTGTCAGTGCTATGTACCAGGACTAACTGAACCAGGGCAGTAAAAATCACCCTTGTCCACAGTTTTAATGGCTGCTCAGTTTTGCCGCGTGACTATGCAGACTTCGGAGACTGCAGCCATGCGAATCTGTTCAGTGTGCCACCAACCGTACAGTCTACACTAATGAACGTTCTTTTCACAAGTTGTGACGAGAGAGGATCTTTAAAGAAACAAAAATTCACTAAGGAAGACGTTTTGAATGTACACCTTTTACTAGGCATTCAAACTCGAAGCCACGCTATCGCGATAACCGGTTCTTCTTGGTAGGTAATTTTTCATTTTGGTTTTCATTTGGTAGTCTTGTCGGCTTCGCCTGATGTCAGCTGTGGGTCAGAGTCTGCTGGTGGTCTGTTTTGAACTATTACAGATTTCCAAAACAATACCGCTAACTACACAACTCAACCAATCAGAAAAGAAAACGTAAACAAAACTCATTAATATTCATGAAAAAGAAGACTCTAGATCTGACTAAATGTCAGTTGCAAAATGTTGCCAACGATTACTACTGACACAACTTTGGCGTCATATTTGTGGTCACTAGAACAGCCGCGACCCTTCCCGAGCCTTCCAGTCTAATGAAGGTCAGACTTTACAACATTGTAGCGAAAATACGCATCACACCAAAAATTGATTGCAATT
This sequence comes from Semisulcospira habei, assembly GCA_036245525.1. Taxonomy (NCBI): domain Eukaryota; kingdom Metazoa; phylum Mollusca; class Gastropoda; family Semisulcospiridae; genus Semisulcospira; species Semisulcospira habei. Next base: position 76,848,005 of record BTPG01000002.1, on the reverse strand, counting down.
CCCCATTCAAAAGAAAACGATCATACTAAAAAGGTCCGTAATTCTTATCTAAAATAACTCAAAGGAATTTCGGATATTTTCTATGATCAACACACACATGCTCTCAAAAGAATAACACAACCACAAACGTAAAACATTGACTCATGGAGACGTGCCGCATGGCATAAAGCCGCGTATTCGGATGCGACACGTCTTGAATGATTTTTTTATGTCGGGTATGCGGATGCGGCACGCCATTCTCGAATGAGTTAGAGACACCTTCTAAAGTTTAGTCTTAAAATCTGTATAAGGTGTGTGCGTGTGCGCGTGCGTACGCGCGTGCATGCGTGCGTGCGTGTGTGTGTGTGTGTGTGTGTGTGTGTGTGTGTGTGTGTGTGTTTGTGTGTGTGTGTGATATAACACATTCTGTCTCAGGACCAAAAACCGCAAATTTTGAATTTCCCCTCTGAAGGACTGTATTACAATTCTAGAGACAGATCGAGCATGATAGTTCAAGGGTGGTGACATAATAGCTTGGCGCCTATGGGCGCCAAGCTATTCTGGCACCACCCTTGAACTATCATGCTCGATCCATGTCTTGCTGTGGTGTGTCGGGGCTGAATGAGTTAATTTGCGAATTTGGATAAAATCGAAAGGGTTAGATCACCCAGCCAACACCCCCTCGGTCACAATTCTCCACTTCCACCGCCACAACAACCGCACCGCCTCTCCTAACATTTTTTTTTAAATACGGTTTCATAATCATGTCTTTGGAAGGTTGAAGAGAAATTCAGGTGGTTCCTTTCAAAGTCTTTGAACTGAATCGTGTGATAAAAGTCGACATTCTCTGACTGACTCCTGTAATAGACCATAGGTTTCTCAACTAGGCAGCACAGATATAAACGTTCTGAGCAAGAGGTATAGATTTTCATGAGCCCACCACAAAGCGGTGGCTCATGCGGATCTATACATCGTGCAATATTTGGAGTACACCTTCGTGTCAGTGCTATGTACCAGGACTAACTGAACCAGTGCAGTAAAAAATCACCCTTGTCCACAGTTTCAATGGCTGCTCAGTTTTGCTGCGGGACTATGCAGACTTCAGAGACTGCAGCCATGCGAATCTGTTCAGTGTGCCACAAACCGTACAGAGTCTACACTAACCAACGTTCTTTTCACAAGTTGTGACGAGAGAGGATCTTAAAAAAAAAATTCACTAAGGGAGACGTTTTGAATGTACACCTTTTACTAGGCATTCAAACTCGAAGCCACGCTATCACGATAACCGGTTCTTCTTGGCAGGTAATTTTTCATTTCGGTTTTCATTTTGTAGTCTTGTCGGCTTCGCCTGATGTCAGCTGTGGGTCAGAGTCTGCTGGTGGTCTGTTTTGAACTATTACAGATTTCCAGAACAATCCCGCTAACTACACAACTCAACCAATCAGAAAAGAAAACGTAAACAAAACTCATTAATATTCATGAAAAAAAAGACTCTAGATCTGACTAAATATCAGTTGCAAAATGTTGCCAACGATTATTACTGACACAACTTTGGCGTCATATTTGAGGTCACTAGAACAGCCGCGACCCTTCCCGAGCCTTCCAGTCTAATGTAGGTCAGACTTTACAACATTGTAGCGAAAATACGCGTCACACCAAAAATTGATCACAATTCCCCATTCAAAAGAAAACGATCATACTAAAAAGGTCCGTAATTCTTATCTAAAATAACTCAAATGAATTTCGGATATTTTCTATGATCAACACACACACATGCTCTCAAAAGAATAACACAAACACAAACGTAAAACATCGACTCATCGAGACGTGCCGCATGGCATAAAGCCGCGTATTCGGATGCGACATGTCTTGAATGATTTTTTTATGTCGCGTATGCGGATGCGGCACGTCATTCTCCAATGAGTTAGAGACACCTTCTAAAGTTTAGTCTTAAAATCTGTATAAGGTGTGTGCGTGTGATCGTGCGTACGCGCGTGCGTGCGTGTGTGTGTGTGTGTGTGTGTGTGTGTGTGTGTGTGTGTGTGCGTGCGTGTGTGTGTGTGTGTGTGTGTGTGTGTGTGTGTGTGTGTGTGTGTGTGTGTGTGTGTGTGATATAACACATTCTGTCTCAGGACCAAAAACAGCAAATTTTGAATTTCCCCTCTGAAGGACTGTATTACAATTCTAGAGACAGATCGAGCATGATAGTCTACGGGCGCCAAGCTATTCTGGCACCACCCTTGAACTATCATGCTCGATCCATGTCTTGCTGTAGTGTGTCGGGGCTGAATGAGTTAATTTGCGAATTTGGATAAAATCGAAAGGGTTAGATCACCCAGCCAACACCCCCTCGGTCACAATTCTCCACTTCCACCGCCACAACAACCGCACCGCCTCTCCTAACAATTTTTTTTTTACGGTTTCATAATCATGTCTTTGGAAGGTTGAAGAGAAATTCAGGTGGTTCCTTTCAAAGTCTTTGAACTGAATCGTGTGATAAAAGTCGACATTCTCTGACTGACTGCTGTAATAGACCGTAAGTTTCTCAACTAGGCAGCACAGATATAAACGTTCTGAGCAAGAGGTATAGATCTTCATGAGCCCACTGCAGTGCGGTGGCTCATGCGGATCTATACCTCGTGCAATATTTGGCGTACACCTTCGTGTCAGTGCTATGTACCAGGACTAACTGAACCAGGGCAGTAGAAATCACCCTTGTCCACAGTTTCAATGGCTGCTCAGTTTTGCTTCGTGACTATGCAGACTTCAGAGACTGCAGCCATGCGAATCTGTTCAGTGTGCCACCAACCGTACCGAGTCTACACTAATGAACGTTCTTTTCACAAGTTGTGACGAGAGAGGATCTTTAAAAAAAGAAAAAAATCACTAAGGAAGACGTTTTGAATGTACACCTTTTACTAGGCATTCAAACTCGAAGCCACGCTATCGCGATAACCGGTTCTTCTTGGCAGGTAATTTTTCATTTCGGTTTTCATGTAGTCTTGTCGGCTTCGCCTGATGTCAGCTGTGGGTCAGAGTCTGCTGGTGGTCTGTTTTGAACTATTATAGATTTCCAAAACAATCCCGCTAACTACACAACTCAACCAATCAGAAAAGAAAACGTAAATAAAACTCATTAATATTCATGAAAAAGAAGACTCTAGATCTGACTAAATGTCATTTGCAAAATATTGCCAACGATTACTACTGACACAACTTTGGCGTCATATTTGTGGTCACTAGAACAGCCGCGATCCTTCCCGAGCCTTCCAGTCTAATGTAGGTCAGACTTTACAACATTGTAGCGAAAATACGCTTCACACCAAAAATTGATCGCAATTTTCCATTCAAAAGAAAACGATCATACTAAAAAGGTTCGTAATTCTTATCTAAAATAACTCAAATGAATTTCGGATATTTTCTATGATCAACACACACATGCTCTCAAAAGAATAACACAACCACAAACGTAAAACGTTGACTCATCGAGACGTGCCGCATGGCATAAAGCCGCGTATTCGGATGCGACATGTCTTGAATGATTTTTTTATGTCGGGTATGCGGATGCGGCACGTCATTCTCGAATGAGTTAGAGACACCTTCTAAAGTTCAGTCTTAAAATCTGTATAAGGTGTGTGCGTGTGCGCGTGCGTGCGTGTGTGGTGTGTGTGTGTGTGTGTGTGTGTGTGTGTGTGTGTGTGTGTGTGTGTGTGTGTGTGTGTGTGTGTGTGTGATATAACACATTCTGTCTCAGGATCAAAAACCGCAAATTTTGAATTTCCCCTCTGAAGGACTGTATTACAATTCTAGAGACAGATCGAGCATGACAGTTCAAGGGTGGTGCCAGAATAGCTTGGCGCTTATGGGCGCCAAGTATTCTGGCACCACCCTTGAACTATCATGCTCGATCCATGTCTTGCTGTGGTGTGTTGGGGCTGAATGAGTTAATTTGCGAATATGGATAAAATCGAAAGGGTTAGATCACCCAGCAAACACCCCTTCGGTCACAATTCTCCACTTCTACCGCCAAAACAACCGCACCGCCTCTCCTAACAATTTTTTTTTATTACGGTTTCATAATCATGTCTTTGGAAGGTTGAAGAGAAATTCAGGTGGTTCCTTTTAAAGTCTTTGAACTGAATCGTGTGATAAAAGTCGACATTCTCTGACTGACTGCTGTAATAGACCGTAAGTTTCTCAACTAGGCAGCACAGATATAAACGTTCTGAGCAAGAGGTATAGATTTTCATGAGCCCACTGCAGTGCGGTGGCTCATGCGGATCTATACCTCGTGCAATATTTGGCGTACACCTTCGTGTCAGTGCTATGTACCAGGACTAACTGAACCAGGGCAGTAGAAATCACCCTTGTCCACAGTTTCAATGGCTGCTCAGTTTTGCCGCGTGACTATGCAGACTTCGGAGACTGCAGCCATGCGAATCTGTTCAGTGTGCCACCAACCGTACAGTCTACACTAATGAACGTTCTTTTCACAAGTTGTGACGAGAGAGGATCTTTAAAGAAACAAAAATTCACTAAGGAAGACGTTTTGAATGTACACCTTTTACTAGGCATTCAAACTCGAAGCCACGCTATCGCGATAACCGGTTCTTCTTGGTAGGTAATTTTTCATTTTGGTTTTCATTTGGTAGTCTTGTCGGCTTCGCCTGATGTCAGCTGTGGGTCAGAGTCTGCTGGTGGTCTGTTTTGAACTATTACAGATTTCCAAAACAATCCCGCTAACTACACAACTCAACCAATCATAAAAGAAAACGTAAACAAAACTCATTAATATTCATGAAAAAAAAGACTCTAGATCTGACTAAATATCAGTTGCAAAATGTTGCCAACGATTATTACTGACACAACTTTGGCGTCATATTTGAGGTCACTAGAACAGCCGCGACCCTTCCCGAGCCTTCCAGTCTAATGTAGGTCAGACTTTACAACATTGTAGCGAAAATACGCGTCACACCAAAAATTGATCACAATTCCCCATTCAAAAGAAAACGATCATACTAAAAAGGTCCGTAATTCTTATCTAAAATAACTCAAATGAATTTCGGATATTTTCTATGATCAACACACACACATGCTCTCAAAAGAATAACACAAACACAAACGTAAAACATCGACTCATCGAGACGTGCCGCATGGCATAAAGCCGCGTATTCGGATGCGACATGTCTTGAATGATTTTTTTATGTCGCGTATGCGGATGCGGCACGTCATTCTCCAATGAGTTAGAGACACCTTCTAAAGTTTAGTCTTAAAATCTGTATAAGGTGTGTGCGTGTGATCGTGCGTACGCGCGTGCGTGCGTGTGTGTGTGTGTGTGTGTGTGTGTGTGTGTGTGTGTGTGTGTGTGTGTGTGTGTGTGTGTGTGTGTGTGTGTGTGTGTGTGTGTGTGTGTGTGTGTGTGTGTGTGTGTGTGTGTGTGTGATATAACACATTCTGTCTCAGGACCAAAAACAGCAAATTTTGAATTTCCCCTCTGAAGGACTGTATTACAATTCTAGAGACAGATCGAGCATGATAGTCTACGGGCGCCAAGCTATTCTGGCACCACCCTTGAACTATCATGCTCGATCCATGTCTTGCTGTAGTGTGTCGGGGCTGAATGAGTTAATTTGCGAATTTGGATAAAATCGAAAGGGTTAGATCACCCAGCCAACACCCCCTCGGTCACAATTCTCCACTTCCACCGCCACAACAACCGCACCGCCTCTCCTAACAATTTTTTTTTTACGGTTTCATAATCATGTCTTTGGAAGGTTGAAGAGAAATTCAGGTGGTTCCTTTCAAAGTCTTTGAACTGAATCGTGTGATAAAAGTCGACATTCTCTGACTGACTGCTGTAATAGACCGTAAGTTTCTCAACTAGGCAGCACAGATATAAACGTTCTGAGCAAGAGGTATAGATTTTCATGAGCCCACTGCAGTGCGGTGGCTCATGCGGATCTATACCTCGTGCAATATTTGGCGTACACCTTCGTGTCAGTGCTATGTACCAGGACTAACTGAACCAGGGCAGTAGAAATCACCCTTGTCCACAGTTTCAATGGCTGCTCAGTTTTGCCGCGTGACTATGCAGACTTCAGAGACTGCAGCCATGCGAATCTGTTCAGTGTGCCACCAACCGTACCGAGTCTACACTAATGAACGTTCTTTTCACAAGTTGTGACGAGAGAGGATCTTTAAAAAAAGAAAAAAATCACTAAGGAAGACGTTTTGAATGTACACCTTTTACTAGGCATTCAAACTCGAAGCCACGCTATCGCGATAACCGGTTCTTCTTGGCAGGTAATTTTTCATTTCGGTTTTCATGTAGTCTTGTCGGCTTCGCCTGATGTCAGCTGTGGGTCAGAGTCTGCTGGTGGTCTGTTTTGAACTATTATAGATTTCCAAAACAATCCCGCTAACTACACAACTCAACCAATCAGAAAAGAAAACGTAAATAAAACTCATTAATATTCATGAAAAAGAAGACTCTAGATCTGACTAAATGTCATTTGCAAAATATTGCCAACGATTACTACTGACACAACTTTGGCGTCATATTTGTGGTCACTAGAACAGCCGCGATCCTTCCCGAGCCTTCCAGTCTAATGTAGGTCAGACTTTAAAACATTGTAGCGAAAATACGCTTCACACCAAAAATTGATCGCAATTTTCCATTCAAAAGAAAACGATCATACTAAAAAGGTTCGTAATTCTTATCTAAAATAACTCAAATGAATTTCGGATATTTTCTATGATCAACACACACATGCTCTCAAAAGAATAACACAACCACAAACGTAAAACGTTGACTCATCGAGACGTGCCGCATGGCATAAAGCCGCGTATTCGGATGCGACATGTCTTGAATGATTTTTTTATGTCGGGTATGCGGATGCGGCACGTCATTCTCGAATGAGTTAGAGACACCTTCTAAAGTTCAGTCTTAAAATCTGTATAAGGTATGTGCGTGTGCGCGTGCGTGCGTGTGTGGTGTGTGTGTGTGTGTGTGTGTGTGTGTGTGTGTGTGTGTGTGTGTGTGTGTGTGATATAACACATTCTGTCTCAGGATCAAAAACCGCAAATTTTGAATTTCCCCTCTGAAGGACTGTATTACAATTCTAGAGACAGATCGAGCATGACAGTTCAAGGGTGGTGCCAGAATAGCTTGGCGCTTATGGGCGCCAAGTATTCTGGCACCACCCTTGAACTATCATGCTCGATCCATGTCTTGCTGTGGTGTGTTGGGGCTGAATGAGTTAATTTGCGAATATGGATAAAATCGAAAGGGTTAGATCACCCAGCAAACACCCCCTCGGTCACAATTCTCCACTTCTACCGCCACAACAACCGCACCGCCTCTCCTAACAATTTTTTTTTATTACGGTTTCATAATCATGTCTTTGGAAGGTTGAAGAGAAATTCAGGTGGTTCCTTTTAAAGTCTTTGAAGTGAATCGTGTGATAAAAGTCGACATTCTCTGACTGACTGCTGTAATAGACCGTAAGTTTCTCAACTAGGCAGCACAGATACAAACGTTCTGAGCAAGAGGTATAGATCTTCATGAGCCCACTGCAATGCGGTGACTCATGCGGATCTATACCTCGTGCAATATTTGGCGTACACCTTCGTGTCAGTGCTATGCAGGGTTGATAGTCATTACTTTTTTTCTTTAATGAAATAACTTTTCTTTAATTCTGGTAAAAGGTTAAAGAAATAAATTTTCTTTTCTTTTTTTTTTTTGAAAATTAAAGAAATAAATTTTCTTTAATTTTTCTTTTTAATCAAATAAAGTTGCGTTAAATACATGAATGATCATTTATTGCTCAGCTCAGACAAAAAAAGTGGCATGCAGTTGAAAAGTGACACGCAACCAGATTTCCTTCTCTACCCACTATCTAAAACACTATCTGGCCAGATACATGCAGTAGTTATGAGAAGGGGGAAGAAAGAACAACAACAACAACAACAAAAACCTCGGAAAACTGCACAGCGCAAGAAAAAGTCATGTGGCTAAAAATGGAACAATTCAGGCTTGTTTGATCTTATTTCGCGCTGCTGACAAATCCACTCATCTGCAAGAGCCATAGATCCTCAAGAACCCCAGCAGTCTTGGGTGGGTGGGGGGGGGGGGGGGGCGGGGGTTTGGTGGGTTAATGACGATCTATGCCTACTACTATTAAAAATGTATGCATGCACCTGTTCAGGTTTTCACCTGTGCTGTCCAATTGTTGCTGTACCATCTGCCTTCTCACTCCTGAAACGAAACCCACCCAACTGCGAGAGGCATAGATCCTCATGAGCCCCCGCAACTGCAGGGGCTCATCAGGATCTATGCCTCTTGCTGGGATAATCTGCGCTCTCTCAAGCAAAGTGGATCCCTTAAGTTTTTCACCTGTGCAATCATTGCTGTACCATCTGCTTTTTTACTCCTGAAACGAAAACCACCCAACTGAAAGAGGCATAGATCCTCATGAGCCCCCGCAACTGCGGGGGCTTGTGAGGATCTATGCCTCTTGCTGGGATAATCTACGCTCGTGATTTTCTCAAGCAAAGGGGATCCGTTAAATTTTTCACCTGTCCAATCTTTTCTGTACGAGTGCCATCTGCCTTCTCACTCCTGAAACGAAAACCACCCAACTGAAAAAGGCATAGATCCTCATGAGCCCCTGCAACTGCAGGGCGCTCGTTAGGATCTATGCCTCTTCCTGGGATAATCTACGCTCGTGATCTTCTCAAACAAAGGGGATCCGTTAAGTTTTTCACCCAGAGGCATAGATCCTCCAAACCGCCTCAAACCGGCTGCAACTGGGTCAAACCGGCTTTGCGCATAGGCACCTGTTGTTTGTGGAGGAAAAACAAACTGAAGTAACGACATTTTTAACGAAAGAAATCGATAATCGTTACTTTTATTTTTTAATTCGTTGAATTTTTTTAAAACTTTTTAAAAACATTAACGCGTTAAATTTTCTTTAACCAAAAATTTAATTTGTTAAATCGTTATATCGTTAAATCGTTAAATCTTCCAACCCTGGTGCTATGTACCAGGACTAACTGAACCAGGGCAGTAAAAATCACCCTTGTCCACAGTTTCAATGGCTGCTCAGTTTTGCCGCGTGACTATGCAGACTTCAGAGACTGCAGCCATGCGAATCTGTTCAGTGTGCCACCAACCGTACAGAGTCTACACTAATGAACGTTCTTTTCACAAGTTGTGACGAGAGAGGATCTTTTTAAAAAAAAAAATCACTAAGGAAGACGTTTTGAATGTACACCTTTTACTAGGCATTCAAACTCGAAGCCACGCTATCGCGATAACCGGTTCTTCTTGGCAGGTAATTTTTCATTTCGGTTTTCATTTTGTAGTCTTGTCGGCTTCGACTGATGTCAGCTGTGGGTCAGAGTCTGCTGGTGGTCTGTTTTGAACTATTACAGATTTCCAAAACAATCCCGCTAACTACACAACTCAACCAATCAGCATGCGGCAAGTCATTCTCGAATGAGTTAGAGACACCTTCTAAAGTTTAGTCTTAAAATCTGTATAAGGTGTGTGCGTGTGCGCGTGCGTACGCGCGTGCATGCGTGTGTGTGTGTGTGTGTGTGTGTGTGTGTGTGTGTGTGTGTGTGTGTGTGTGTGTGTGTGTGTGTGTGTGTGTGTGTGTGTGTGTGATATAACACATTCTGTCTCAGGACCAAAAACCACAAATTTTGAATTTCCCCTCTGAAGGACTGTATTAGAATTTTGGAGACAGATCGAGCATGATAGTTCAAGGGTGGTGACAGAATAGATAGGCGCCTATGGGCGCCAAGCTATTCTGGCACCACCCTTGAACTATCATGCTCGATCCATGTCTTGCTGTGGTGTGTCGGGGCTGAATGAATTAATTTGCGAATTTGGATAAAATCGAAAGGGTTAGATCACCCAGCCAACACCCCCTCGGTCACAATTCTCCACTTCCACCACCTCAACAACCGCACCGCCTCTCCTAACATTTTTTTTTTGAAAATACGGTTTCATAATCATGTCTTTGGAAGGTTGAAGAGAAATTCAGGTGGTTCCTTTCAAAGTCTTTGAACTGAATCGTGTGATAAAAGCCGACATTCTCTGACTGACTGCTGTAATAGACCATAGGTTTCTCAACTAGGCAGCACAGATATAAACGTTCTGAGCAAGAGGTATAGATTTTCATGAGCCCACTGCAATGCGGTGGCTCATGCGGATCTATACCTCGTGCAATATTTGGCGTACACCTTCGTGTCAGTGCTATGTACCAGGACTAACTGAACCAGGGCAGGAAAAATCACCCTTGTCCACAGTTTCAATGGCTGCTCAGTTTTGCTGCGTGACTATGCAGACTTGAGAGACTGCAGCCATGCGAATCTGTTCAGTGTGCCACAAACCCTACAGAGTCTACACTAACCAACGTTCTTTTCACAAGTTGTGACGAGAGAGGATCTTAAAAAAAGAATTCACTAAGGGAGACGTTTTGAATGTACACCTTTTACTAGGCATTCAAACTCGAAGCCACGCTATCACGATAACCGGTTCTTCTGGGCAGGTAATTTTTCATTTCGGTTTTCATTTTGTAGTCTTGTCGGCTTCGCCTGATGTCAGCTGTGGGTCAGAGTCTGCTGGTGGTCTGTTTTGAACTATTACAGATTTCCAAAACAATCCCGCTAACTACACAACTCAACCAATCAGAAAAGAAAACGTAAACAAAACTCATTAATATTCATGAAAAAGAAGACTCTAGATCTGACTAAATGTCAGTTGCAAAATGTTGCCAAAGATTACTACTGACACAACTTTGGCGTCATATTTGTGGTCACTAGAACAGCCGCGACCCTTCCCGAGCCTTCCAGTCTAATGTAGGTCAGACTTTACAACATTGTAGCGAAAATACGCGTCACACCAAAAATTGATCGCAATTCCCCATTCAAAAGAAAACGATCATACTAAAAAGGTTCGTAATTCTTATCTAAAATAACTCAAAGGAATTTCGGATATTTTCTATGATCAACACACACATGCTCTCAAAAGAATAACACAACCACAAACGTAAAACATTGACTCATCGAGACGTGCCGCATGACATAAAGCCGCGTATTCGGATGCGACATGTCTTGAATGATTTTTTTATGTCGGGTATGCGGATGCGGCACGTCATTCTCGAATGAGTTAGAGACACCTTCTAAAGTTTAGTCTTAAAATCTGTATCAGGTGTGTGCGTTCTTTTCACAAGTTGCGACCAGAGAGGATCTTTTAAAAAAAAAATCACTAAAGGAGACGTTTTAAATGTACACCTTTTACTAGGCATTCAAACTCGAAGTCACGCTATCGCGATAACCGGTTCTTCTTGGCACCGGTTCTTCTTGGCAGGTAATTTTTCATTTAGTAGGCCATCGTTTATTTTCAGTGGTCTCGGGAGTTATCTTTGGAAGATTACGTTATAGTTCAGGAGGCAAATCGATCATGATAGTTCTAGGAGGGTACTGGAATAGCTTTGAGCCCATTCAACTGTGGTGCCAGAATAGCTATTTGGGCACCACCCTTGAATCATCAAGGTTGATCAGTCTCCTGTTCGTGCATGCATGTTTAGGCTCAAAGGGTTAAACGTTGTAATTATCTCAATTTCAAATTTCTGTTGTCATCCTCTACCTATGGTACAAACCTAGATGTATGCAGACAGCTTCTATGTTGCTGTTACGATTGTGGTTGTGTTATCCTGTGAGAGCATACATGTGTTTATCGTAGGAAACGATCCGATATTTTATTTGAGCTATCATGCTTATGATTCATGTATCTTTTTAGTAAAATGTTCTTTCAGTCGCGCAGAGCGGATTTCATTTCATTGATAGGTTAGTTTAGTCCAGAACGTTCTAGAAAGGTCGCGCTGTCTAGTTACCTCGGTTTGTATGACGTCGATAAATACGGAACAGTTCGTAACAGTTCGCTACATTTTGTTTTTCAGTGCGCGTGAATTGAGCAGCCTTTATTTTGATTTGGGAATGTTCTCGTACTTTCTAGAGCTATCATAGAACGTGGTGATAGGGCTACCATACTATTATGTGTCTTTATTATACATTAGGATTTAGAGCTGAAGTGAACAGCCGAGTTTTTGTAGCCTATTTTAGTGATTCCAGAAGATTCTTATTTATGAGTTTCAGTTGCGTGTTTCGTTCTGATTGGTTGCGTTGTATGATTTCCGTAGACGATTCTGGAATTTGATAGTATATATAAGGAGGGTGCTGGGAACGCCCGTTCGTACATTGTCTTGCTTTGTCAGTTGTAGAGACACGCAGTTTATTGGGAGAGACGCTGTGTATGAGAAACTTTGTGTCGCAGTGTGGACATTGCAGAAGAGACTTTGTATCAGTACTTGTGCATTTGGAATTGCACTGTGTGGATATCGCATCGCTGAATTAAATATTGTTGGAACTGTTACTCCAGTATTGTCTACATCATTAAGCCACGTGTGACGGATTGCAGCTGAACGAGATTTATTTTAAAGAACCTTACGTGCGTGCGTCTGGTGTGTTTATCATACTACCACTACAACTCCACCACGTAACATTTTGGCACCTCCGACGGGACCTCTTCAGTTGATTCAGTGGAAAGGGTAGCAGGAGAAAACAGCCAGCAGTGAAAAGCAGAGATGGCGACATCGGAAATGGAGACATTCCTGAAAATTGGAAAGGAATGTGGACTCGAAGGAGCTCAACTCCTCGAGTTTGTAAAGGAGAGAGAGAAGGAGAGATTGGAGAGAGAAGAAAAGAAACGAGAGAGAGACGAAAAAAGAAAAGACTGGAGAGATTGGAGAGAGAAGAAAAAGAAAGACTGCAGCGAGAAAGAGAAAAGAGACTCGAAGAAGAGAAGAGATTGGAAAGAGAAGAAAGAGCAAAAGAACGTGAAATCAGGAGACTCGAAATCCAAGCAGAAGAAGCAGAGAAACAGCGAAGAGAGGCAGAGAAACAACGAGAAGAGGCGGAGAGGCAGCGTCAACACGAAATTCATCTAAAGCAGATGGAGATTGAGGCACAGAGCCAGAGGGTTTCTGAAGCAACAATATTAGCCAGCAGAGAACAAACAGCCCGTGCGCCAAAACTTCCACCTTTCATTGAAAATTCAGATAAGATGGACGCTTATCTGGAGCGATTCGAGCGCTTCGCAAATAGCAACAATTGGAAACAAGAGACTTGGGCTATTAAGCTGAGCGCACTTCTAACTGGCAAAGCCCTTGAATTTTACACTCGCTTACCAAAAGAGGAAGCCGAAGATTATACGCAGTTGATAGCCGCCCTGTTGAGACAGTACGACTTCACTGAAGAGGGTTACAGGCGACGATTTCGGAACTGCAAGCCTGAAGAAGGAGAAACACCCGGCCTATTCATTGAAAGAATCAGAAGCTACCTGGAGAAATGGATAGAGCTGGCTGGCCTAAACAGAGAGTACCAAGACCTGTGCGACCTCATCATCAAAGAACACGTTTTCAGCGCATGTTCTAAGGACCTGGCCGCCCACCTCAGAGAGCAAAAAGAACAGTCACTAAAGGCCCTGGTCGACTTCGCTCAAAGATACCTTGACGCCCACAATATGAAGTTCGGGTCCAGTAAGCCACAGCGTGTGTCTGCACCAGCAGAGGAAATCCACAATGTCAGAGACACCCCGAGATACAAGCCGGTGGAGAACCTGACATGTTTTCTCTGTGGAAAGAAAGGTCACAAAGCGATACGGTGTCCTTCTACAGACCTTTCCCGAGGCGACAACATCAGAAGATCCAACCAAGATCGTGGGATAGCAGGCAGAAGCAGTACCACGTCTCAACACAGAGCTGCCGCTGTATTAGCCAATGATGTGACGTCATCCAATGACTTTGAGTGTAGAGAAACGCGAGTGACACCAGAGCTAATTGAATCTTTCAAAAAGAATGGACGCATCCCAGTAGGAGATAGGGCTACATTTTTACCAGTCTCAAACATCGCGCTGCATGAGAATGAAGTGCCGAACATGCCGGTGGTGTCAGGATTCGTCGGCGATACACCAGTGAAAGTGTTGAGAGACACTGGTTGTAGTTGCGTCATCGTGAGAGAGGACCTAGTAACTGAAGACCAGAAGTTACAGGAGTGGACCACCCTCATTTTGGCCGACGGAACTGTAAGAATTATCCCCCTTGCCAACTTCAGAGTAGACACTCCGTATCTGAGAGGAGAGGTGAAGGTGCTATGCGTGAAGACCCCTGTCTACGATCTAGTCATCGAAAACGTTGACAGTGTCAGAAACGCAGACGATCCAGATCCAGAGTGGAAACCTGAAACATGTTCTGTTACCACGAGAAGTCAAGCAAAGAAGAGTCATCAGACAATCCCTCTAAAAGTGGCGGACAACACGGAAGCCGCCGTGGTGAATAAGGAAAGGCTGGTGGAGCTACAGAGAGCCGACACCACGCTTGACAAGTTCCGAGGTCAAACCGATCCTGTGACGCGAAAGGGAAAAGAGATAACCTTCGAGACCAGAAAAGATATCCTGTACCGGATATTCGACAGCAATGGGAATCAACAAGACGCTCGATAGAATCCGAGCCGTCTTCTACTGGCCTGATATGGGAGGCGACGTCACCCGATTCTGCAGATCGTGCGACATATGCCAGAAGACAATATCCAAGGGAAAGGTGCCCAAGGTTCCTCTAGAGAAAATGCCATTGATCGATATGCCTTTTCAAGCGGGTAGCTGTGGACCTTGTGGGGCCAATATCTCCTCCGAGTGAAGATGGTCATCGATACATTTTGAGCCTGGTGGACTACGCTACACGTTATCCTGAAGCCATACCAGTGAAAAAGATCGACACTCCAACAGTAGCAGAGGCGCTCGTCGACATGTTCAGCCGTTTAGGGATTCCTGAAGAGATCTTAAGTGACCTGGGAACTCAGTTCGTCTCCGACTGCATGGAGGAAGTCAACCGACTATTGAGCATCCGACACCTTACTACCACCCCTTATCACCCCATGTGTAATGGGCTGGTGGAAAAATTTAATGGAACATTAAAGGCTATGCTGTGTGCTGAGCAGCCAAGATTGTGGCATAGATATATCAATGCCTTGCTCTTCGCATACCGTGAAGTTCCCCAGGATTCGACAGGGTTTTCCCCTTTTGAATTACTGTACGGTAGGACTGTGAGGGGACCCATGCACATCCTCAAAGAACTGTGGACCAAGGATATCGACGCACCTGAGGTGAAAATCAGCTACCAGTACGTCTTCGACCTGAGAGAGAAGCTGGAAGATACCCTCAGGATGGCTCGAGAAGAACTAGGGAAGGCGGGGAACAAGGGGAAGCATTACTATGATCGTAAGGCAAAAACCTCGACGATTCCAGCCAGGTGACCAAGTATTGGTTCTTCTTCCTACCGACAACAACAAACTCCTGATGCAGTGGAAGGGACCCTACGTTGTCGACACGGTGGTTGGCATCAACGACTACAGAGTCAAGGTCAACAATAAGGTGAAGACTTACCATGCTAATTTGCTGAAGAAGTATATTGAGAGAGGTCGTCAAGACAAAACACAAATGGTCGCATCAGTGCGTCTTGCTGATGACAAAGACTAGACGACGAGAACCTGTTTGACCTTAATGAACTCCGACACAAAGAGGATGTAGAAGATATCCAGTTCGGTCAGAATCTGACCCAGACTCAACGTGAAGAACTGTGCGTCCTGACTCAAGAGTTCGAGCATCGGTTTACACCTGACCCAGGGACAACAGACACCATCCAGCACGAGGTAAACCTGACGTCAAACGAGCCAGTTCGCATCAAACCTTATCGTCTTCCTTATAACACGAGGGAAGAATTGAAAAAGGATATCAAGGAAATGCTGAGTCTGAATGTCATCAGAGAGTCCAAGTCACCATATGCGTCCCCAGTTGTCATCGTGAAGAAACCAGATGGATCCAACCGAGTGTGTGTGGACTATCGCAGACTCAAGAAACTAATAATCTTTGATCCAGAGCCTATGCCCACAGCGGAAGAACTGTTCCAGAAGGTCAGTGGAGACCGATTTTTCTCCAAAATTGACCTAAGCAAAGGGTATTGGCAAATCAAGGTTGCAGAAAAAGATATCCCCAAGACAGCGTTCGTCACACCCGACGGTCATTGGGAGTTCCTGAAGATGCCTTTTGGTATGGTGAACAGTGGTGCCACATTGAAGAGAGGACTGAAAAAGATATTTAAAATGTGGTCTTTTACTGGGATGACATTTTGATCCATACCAAAACTTGGGGAGACCACCTCAAAGCCCTCCGAGAACTGTTCCAAAGACTGTCAGATGCAAACAAATTTCACCATCCGTCCAAGCAAGTGTATTCTTGGGGCTGACAACATAGACTTCATTGGACATAATTTGAGCGAAGGTTTAAAGGGGCTACACGACGCCAACGTGCAGAAGATCAGGGATGCCCCGCGACCTACGACCAAGACGCAAGTCCGCTCATTTATGGGCTTGGCGAACTACTACAGGGAGTTCATACCAATAGTCCATAAGCTAGGAAGATCTACCGTGCACCCCCCCCCCCCCCAGTACTCAATAAGATGGGTTTCAAAGTGTTTCTTAGTATGTCCTGAGATGTTTAAGCCATGTTCCCCGAAAATCCTAGGGGACACACCAGAGATATAGCCGATTGCGCAAGGGTACCCCCATTCACGCTCTTCGCAGGTGCTAAAATGAGGTTGAGAAACATTTTCCTCTAAATAAATCAGAATTCATTCCAGAATCCCAAATCAGATAATATTATGTAAAGGCGCACCTTCTGCATCCTCTGCAAAAAACAGAATGAAAAAATATTGAATCTCTGGCTCACAGTGAAGGTATTTGTGCACCCAGTAAACGACCATTTCCGCGAAATCGCAAAAAAAAAAAAAAACCAAATAATGTGTCAGATGCCTTCAGACATTTTCTATAGCACTGACAGTCCATTTGTATGTTTACATCATTAAAACAGGATGTCACAAATATTATAAACTTGACTAGGTGATGCTGTGATCACTGTGAGTGCCACAGTGGTTGATTTTGTATCCCTACCCCCAAGTTGTAAAAATACACAAAATTAATTAGACAAAATTGCTTAAGTTATCCCATTTATTTTGACCTCTCTTCACCTATTGAGTTTCAATAATGTGAGCATAAAGTGCAAGAAAATAAGGAAAGTCGGCATCCTTTACGGTATGTTCGTGGTGAATGATAGCTTTTTACCATTTAAAATTGCTGAATTATTGGGAAACGTACATTGTTTCTGATGCCCTCAGAAATTTTGTATACAACTGATAGGTCTTTTTTAGGTTTTATTGTTTAGGATAGAGTACCACAGTTACTCCCAACCTGATTTTATGATGATGTGATGCATTTAGGGGCCACAGTGGCTGAATCTGCTGCCCTACCCCCATTTTACCTGTACGCAAAGGAACGAAAAATGATCATAACAATTGCTCCTCTGATTAAATATTTTTGTTGCCAGTTTTCTTAACAAAATATGTATATTGAGCATAAACATTTGTGATCATTTCATTAATTTCAATGTGACCCATCGATTTAATTGTAATTATTTTTATTTAAGGCATGCTTAACAGGGGCTGCTGCTGAAGCTTCTATCGTCTGCACATTCAGCACTCTTGTCAAACTCGGGGAAGGTGTACCTCAGGGAGATGTTGTGTCTGATGCTGTTTTTGGTCTACATTAATGACATCAGTACAACAGTACCAAGGTTCGTCTTGAACATCCTCCATGCAGATGACTTTGCAGTGTGGAGCGCAGCAGAACATAAAGAAATAGCATCCTCCAGAATCCAGGATGCTGCCAATAGAGTCAGCAGCTGGACTGAAAGAGGCCACTCAAACTGAGCTAGACCATCTCTTTCAATCAGACGGAAGAGGTCACCTCAAAACTGGAGACCTTCCAGTACCAAAGACAGACAGGCCAACTTTACTGGCAACAAATAAATTACTGGATTCACGTGGAGGCATAAAGAAATAGCATCCTCCAGAGCATGAAGAAATAGAATCCTCCAGAATCCAGGATGCTGACTATAGAGTCAGCAGCTGGACTGAAAGAGGCCACTCAAACTGAGCTAGACCATCTCTTTCAATCAGATGGAAGAGGTTACCTCAAAACTGGAGATCTTCCAGTACCAAAGACAGACAGGCCAACTTTACTGGCAACAAATAAATTACTGGATTCACGTGGAGGCCTCACATTGAAACCATGGAAGCTAGAGCTGCAAAAAAGAAAGAGAGTCTCTGATGAAGAACTGGTGGGGACCACATTGGCGCAAATTACAGCATCCTGGCACAAGCAAACACCTGCTCGGTCAGACCAGTTATGCGGTACCAAGATACATCGACAACATAAAACACTGCCTGAAACCCAAAAAGCCAGGCTTGACAAGATGCAGAACATGGGTCATTCTCATGATGCAGTGACATTCTTAGAGCTATCTGGAGCACCCAATTTAGGAAATGGAGGACATTGGAGCCACTGGAATGCAGAACAGCACACACGATGAAGAGACTTACTAAACACCGACAGCATGGGAGACTACAGGAGCAGACCAAGAACCGTCAGAAATGCCCAATCTGAACTGCCAACTGAAGGTCCTGCAAAGGGCTAACACTGACGTCCTGGAACCAAGCCCAAAGATGTGTGAACAGCTCCCTTCAGATACCTGGACATCTCGAAAGAGCCTTCAAGACAACATAATGTTCCAGGACTCTTTGCCAAAGGTCGCGGCACTGCACAAAGCCATCTTGCTGGAGGTTGTGCACAAGCGCTACCCTCACAGCAGCTGTGATACCACACAAGATGCCGTGTTGAATGAAGGAAGTGGCCTGTACATCTGTTGTGCAGACCGCACTACCACCTCCCTCTCCTTACCAGCTAGCGGCAGCAGCTCCAACTATCGTACAGATCTGCAGGTGCTCAACACAGCAGCAGAGCACTAGCTAGGGAAAGGCAGCAGCTTGATCCACTGATCTCACCAGGAAGCTTCAGGATAGACTGGATGCCCTGTCCACAAAATAGTGCTGCAGTGGATTCCAGTGCATTCTGGACTAGCCGGGAATGGAGACACTACAACAACAAAGTGATTGGCAAAAGCAGAATGGCGGCTGCAGCCCATGGGCAGATGACATCAACAAGCTGAACAGGGAGAGCCAGGCCACCATCTTTCATCTACGCACTGATTACTCTGGACTGGGTCCATCCAGAAAAGCAGGAACGTTTCACAAACCGAAACTGAAGCCTGAAGCTTTACACACTTTAATCAGAAAACTCTGTATCAGCAATTATTTGAAGCTTCCGTGCCTAATGCGTGAAGAGATACCAAAATAAAAGCACGCTTAGTGAATGGCGGACTTCGGTAGAAGCGTAAACAACCAATCAGAATGTTCGCCATGCAGTCACTTTATGATCAGAGCTAAATATAGATCACTTGCAACAAGCGTCAGCACAATCGTTTGCAATGGGAATAGTCACAAATTGAGGGAGAAAAAAAAAAAGAAGTAGATGAAAGTTTGCCAGTACGTTGTCATTTTTTTACAAACTTTCACAGACTTTAAGGAAAAGGACTGAAATTGACAGACTTTCCAGGGCCCTCAAAAAGCCTTGCCATTTTTTTACAACTTTTACAAATGTTCACAGACCGTAAGGACCCTGCTGAACTCACCTCGTGAGACTGGGTCATGTGGAAACAGCCCTATGCGAATTTGGCGTAGAAAATCGGTCTCCTTAGCACATTCTCCAAACATGTCCATACAGAGAAGTGGTCTGCTGGCAGTTCTGACCAGAAGACACACCCCTATACACCAAACTCTGAAAACATGCTGCCTAGCTCTTGACAGCTCACTTATTGGCAGCCAGAACAATATAAGATTTAAAGACGGCCATAAAAAAGATTGAACGTTGCAGAAGGTGGAAGTGGAGATCTCCTGGTCGACATGTGGAAACTAAGTATTTTTGATAACATTGTTTTGGCTATTAGGAACCATGAAACTTTATTACGCATATTCATATTTACACATTTCTAGATAAAAATAAATGAAAGGAAAAGGGGAGACCTTACTAGACCCGCCTTACGCTAGGTAAAATATCACCTAAAAGACCAGCCAGTTAATTTAGTTACAATTAAATTGATGGGTTACATTGAAATTAATGAAATGATCACAACTTTTTATGCTCAGTATGCATACTTAAAAAAAAAAACAACTGGCAACAAAAAATATTTAAACAGAGGACTATTACGTAAGCAATTTTTATGATTATTTTGCGTTACTTTGTGTACTGGTAAAATGGGGGTAGGGCAGCAGATTCAGCCACTGTGGCCCCTAAATGCATCATAGCATCACAAAATCAGGTTGGGAGTAACTGTGGTACTCTATCCTAACCAATAAAACCTAACAAAGACCTATCGGTAGTATACAAAATTTCTGAGGGCACCGGAAACAACGTACGTTTCCCAATTTGGCAATTTTAAATGGGAAAAAGCTATCATTCACCACGAATGTACCGCAAAGGATGCCGACTTTCCTTATTTTCTTGCACTTTATGCTCACATTATTGAAACTTAATAGGTAAAGAAAGGTCAAAATGAAATGGAATAACTTTAGAAATTTTTTCTAATTAATTTTGTGTATTTTTACAACTTGGGGGTAGGGATACAAAATCAACCACTGTGGCACTCACAGTGATCACAGCATCACCTAGTCAAGTTTATAATAATTGTAACATCCTGTTTTAATAATGTAAGCCTGAAAATGGACTGCCAGCACTATAGAAAATGTCTGAAGGCATCTGACACATTATTTTTGTCTTTTTTTTTCGATTTCGCGGAAATGGTCGTTTGCTGGGTCCACAAATACCTTCACTGTGAGCCAGAGATTCAATATTTTTTCATTCTGTTTTTTTGCAGAGGCTGCAGAACGTGTGCCTTAACATCATATTGCCTGATTTGGGCTTCTGGGATGAATTCTGATTTATTTAGAGGAAAATGTTTCTCAACCTCATTTTAGCACCTGCGAAGAGCGTGAAAGGGGGTACCCTTGCGCCATCGGCTATATCTCTGGTGTGTTCCTAAGGATTTTCGGGGAACATGGCTTAAACATCTTAGGACATACTAAGGAACACTTTGAAATCCATCTTATTGAGTACTGGGGGGGGGGGGGGGGGGTGCACGGTAGACCTTCCTAGCTTGTGGACTATACAGTCACAGCACCCTTGACTGATTTGCTGAGGAAAGGACAACCTAACATAGTGAAGTGGGAGGAGGCCCAAGAGCGAGCATTCCAGGCGGTTCGAGACATCCTAACCGAGAAGCCTGTTCTACACCTTCCTGACCCGTTGAAAACGTTCTTCCTGAGAACAGACGCCTCCAACGAAGGAGTAGGTGCAGTCTTGATGCAAGAAGATAACGGAAAACTCCACCCAGTGAGCTACGCCAGCAAAAAGTTGACCAGAGCTGAGAGAAACTACTCGACCATCGAGAAGGAGTGCCTAGCCATCATCTGGGGAGTAAGGCGATTCGAACTGTACCTTCTGGGAGTGCCATTTGTTCTCCAAACAGACCATCAGCCCTTGAACTATCTAAACTCTGCAAAGTTTACAAATTCTCGTATTATGAGATGGGCGATGTTCTTGCAGAATTTTGACATTAAACTACAGTCTATCAAGGGTTAGCAGAATTTTGGAGCAGATTACCTGAGCAGAGCAGTTTGAATGATCATTTCTGTGTCCAGAACATTTTGAAGAAACATTTTGATGCTCAGAACGGTTTACAAGACTGTGAGACAATTATTTTGATTTCATTTTGATGTGAAATTTTTATGGTTTTGTGTAGGTTTACACAGCCACAACCGTATTTTAAGATTTGAGAAGATTTTTTTTTTTTTTTTTTTTTTTTTGGTGAAATTTCATTCTAAAGAAGGGGGTAATGTTACGATTGTGGTTGTGTTATCCTGTGAGAGCATACATGTGTTTATCGTAGGAAACGATCCGATATTTTATTTGAGCGATCATGCTTATGATTCACGTATCTTTTTAGTAAAATGTTCTTTCAGTCGCGCAGAGCGGATTTCATTTCATTGATACGTTAGTTTAGTCCAGAACGTTCTAGAAAGGTCGCGCTGTCTAGTTACCTCGGTTTGTATGACGTCGATAAATACGGAACAGTTCGTAACAGTTCGCTACATTTTGTTTTTCAGTGCGCGTGAATTGAGCAGCCTTTATTTTGTTTTGGGAATGTTCTCGTACTTTCTAGAGCTATCATAAAACGTGGTGTATACATTAGGATTTAGAGCTGAAGTGAGCAGCCGAGTTTTTGTAGCCTATTTTAGTGATTCCAGAAGATTCTTATTTATGAGTTTCAGTTGCGTGTTTCGTTCTGATTGGTTGCGTTGTATGATTTCCGTAGACGATTCTGGAATTTGATAGTATATATAAGGAGGGTGCTGGGAAAGCCCGTTCGTACATTGTCTTGCTTTGTCAGTTGTTCGCTGTGTATGAGAAACTTTGTGTCGCAGTGTGGACATTGCAGAAGAGACTTTGTATCAGTACTTGTGCATTTGGAATTGCACTGTGTGGATATCGCATCGCTGAATTAAATATTGTTGGAACTGTTACTCCAGTATTGTCTACATCCTTAAGCCACGTGTGACGGATTGCAGCTGAACTAGGTTTATTTTAAAGTGACCTTACGTGCGTGCGTCTGGTGTGTTTATCATACTACGACTACAACTCCACCACGTAACAGTTGCGTGTTTTACTGATTTAGTCTATTATGATTTGAAACAGTTCAAATGTCTAATATATCACTGATCTTCTGTCCACTGATCCCATCGTTCATACATGTTCATACAAGGCAAATTTCTGTCGTGCCTTGACTCGAACAGACAATAAAGTTGTATTGTATTGTATTGTATTGTATTGTATTGTATGTATTGTATTGTATTGTATTGTATTGTATGTCTTGACGTGGTCTATTGCGTAGGGGCCTGACGAGTGGTGCTTTGACTAAATGCAAATCCGCGGCCACGTGGGAGCGGCCGCCGCGTAACTAGCTCAAGTCTGTGTTCTGACTCGTCAGGCCTCTATAGTCTATTATTCTGTTACTTTTTGTGTCATTAATTTTGTCGCATCCTTGATATTGAACGTTTCAATGCTTGTTTTTGTTTGATATCTCAATTCAGTGTCTCATTTATTAGAGGACTTTGACGTATTTCAATTGATATAAATATGGAGAAAACAGAAGCAATGAGACATTTCAGCCACGCGTTCTTATTTATTTATTTATTTATCGTTCGTTCTTCCTAGTTTTGGGGCCATTTTATAGCTTTACTGAACCAATTTAGCCCCGAGTCCCTACAGAAAGAGATTGAATGACCATGATAATTCAAGGGTAGTGCCAGATTAGTTTGGCGCGCCAAGCTAATCTGGCACTACCCTTGAATTATCATGGTCAATCAATCTCCTGCAAATGGTACATAGTCATTAGGCACAATAATTTGAGAAATGGGACCTTGGGACTTAAAGGGTTAAATTAAACTAATATATGAATACAGTATTTATTTATTTATTTATTTGTCATTTGTTTCTGTTTGGGGGCCATTTTATAGCTTTAAAATAAATTAAAACACGGCTAAAATATTTGAAAAGAAGGTTCTTCCTGTACTGAAACTATTCGCAGTGTTCCGTGTTAGCGTGACGACACGCACAAGAGTCAATCAGAAACCTTTCACTGCCAGAGCCCAATGTGACGCACATTTCACAATACATGTAGTTTGCTGCGTGGAGCAGTATTAAAACTACTGAATCCACGGAAAACGCATTCATTTTGACTGACTTGACTGACAGGTCAGTCGTACGTTTCGGATGCCGATGATAAAGTTATGAACGAAGTTTGTGGTTGATCTTTGGCAGTCAAAATGAAAGACGGATAAAGCTTGAAAACTCAAGGTCAGTGCCTTATTACATTTGTGCCTATATCTAACACATGGATAGTGTCTGATCAGCTTGATGCCTGTTCAGGCACCAAGCTGATCAGACGCTACCCTTGAGCTAGATATATCCGCAGAGTTAATCAGGCACGACCCATGAGCTGTCACATCAAAGTCAATGGAGAAACGCACAGGTACTCAGGCACCACCCATAACCTCACGCTTTGTCTGTCTTGGCAGTGGAAGTGAAAAGTGTTAAGAGTTGTCTGAAGCGTGGACCGCTTGACAGGAATATTTCAGAGTACCTCAATGCCGGCGGGCGTCATCTTACCAATGCGCAAAAGGCCATCGGGCCCATGTCGACCGCCGATGGCCCGCGCACAGACGTGCCTGGGCCATCGGCGGCCGACGTCGGCCCGAAAGCCTTTTGCGCATTGGGTTGCCTTTTGTGGGTCTGTTTTCAACCGCCATTGACCCTTTACAAGAAACTCGTCTCTTTCTTAATCCCTGCTAACCTGGTGAGGGCAAACTCATTTACTCTCTGTGTAGTGGCTGGTATTAGTAAAACTGTATGGCGCATAAAGTTATCGCCACCCACCTCAGTGCAAGAACACTCAAATGCACGATAATGCGGTTTCTTACTGTATTATTTTTACCGGTCTTTGAGAAGAGTTATGCTTAAACGTCCTGTCCAGATAATTGCGAAAATGAATGAATGAATGAATGAATGAACGAATGAATGAACGAACGTACTAATGAACGAACGATCGATCGATCTATAGTCGATCGATCAACCGATTAATCAATTAAAGATGAACAACAATCAAACATGCAAGTCAGTCACATTTTTGGTCTGGATTTCTAGTCGAATGTAGACGGCACAAGAAAGTGGAAGTACGACGCCACCCCCCCCCCCGCCCCCCTCCTTCCCCTCGACCCGGCTCTTTCTCACTCCGAGACACATGTGGGCTGCTCCGCGATTTGGACCGTACGGCCCGGAGCCGTCCATGTCAAGTAAAGTCCAAAATCACACACTAGCACACGCGTAATTCTCAGAATCCCGCAGCTTAAATTTCGGCAGAAGTTTACTCTCTTCAATACATTACTGCGTAGGAAACACGAAAAATACAAACTTGTTTCAGTTTGGTCCTGATTGCAAGGTAGCCTTTTGTCATAATCGTTGGTATTACCCGGTGAGCGCGTCTTAGTTTATGTTGCAGGCGGTAATTGTTCTTTTCAGCTGTCGATTTAACACCGGTTACTCCTTCAAACGCAGGATGTAAATTGCCTACGCGTTTCCAGCAAGAGGCATTGATTCTCATGAGTCCCTGCGGCCGCAGGGGCTCATGAGAATCTATGCCTCTTGCAGATAGAAGGGTTTGTCAGAGACTTTTTTCATTTTCGGTCTGCCTCTTAAGATTTGTTCAAACGCAAGACATAATTGATTGAATGCAAGTGACGTCACACAGCCAGCGTCGTTGCGCGCGTCGTCTGCAGTCGGCCATTTTGTGCAGTAGACACAGCGAACACTAGTAACAGCGAAGTTAGAACTCAGCGAAATTGTGCCTGGATGCTCAATTTTCGGATGTGATAATAGGCCAGAGGAACAGATAATGTACCCAAATATGTAATAGTGAGATATTTTCGTACACCTGCTCTCCGTTCATCAATGAATCAATGAATCTTTATTTTACAACGGTGAAGATATTAACACAGTTAGCGACTACGGTCATTTTCAGTACCTGCCGTTGCTACAACTACGACTAATTAAGTACAAAATGTACATGAAACAGGGATATCAAAGCACAGTGATACAAAATATATCGTCCACTAAACACAAACATACACGCATTCGCGCGCGCGCGTCCACACACACACACGCACACACACACACACACACACACACACACACACACACACACACACACACACACACACACAAACACGCGCGCACATACACATGATTGTTAGAATATACACGTATTTTCGTGCGTCTACCTATAACTAGATATTGTTATTTGAGTGATGCCACGTATCTATAAAGACTTGTCTTGAAACGAGACAAGGGAAGATGACGAAAGTCGAGCGAAGAGAGAAGACGACCATCGCCCGATATCCGGCACGACAGATGTACTAGACTGACTAGATGCACAACACGATTGTAAATTAAAACAGGTTTAACATAAAAAAATTTTCTGTATAATAGATGCCTTAGAACATTTTCAAAACTGCGGCACGACACGCTTATAAAAACAGTTAGAAATTGTTGTTTAAACCCTTCTACTGCTGTATGGCATCGATTAAATAGAATGGAGTGGGGGTTCCCCGAACTCTTCATTTCGCAAAGAAACATCATTATAAAAGAGTATGACAAAAGTTGACAACGCTGAATTGTTGTCTTGAAATAATATCTAGGTGCCAGTGGAAACGAAAATCAGACATGGACCGCAAACTTGTTCTTTCAGTGGGAATTCATGATGATTATTTTTAAGAAATAAAAGAAATAAGTATGAAAGAATAAGACAGGCTAGCCAGCCATTATAAAGACCAGTACCGCGAACAAACAAACAAACAGAAAGAGCAACACGATAAATATACACAGGAAAAGTAAATAAATACAAAATAATAAATAATAAATAAAATAAACAAATAACACCGCGGAGAAGGGGCGGGGGGGGGGGGGGGGGGTTAACCCGCGTCGGAGACGGCAACGGTCAAATCCTGCATGTGATTTAAGAGAGAGATGAAATATAGAGATTTGATCGACACCTAAATCAATAATGCCGTATCGATAGTTCTAAATCAGGGTAAATTACGTACGTAATTACGTTACGGTCCAGAATTTCCAATCTCCCTTTATCACAGTTGGCGTTCTTGAGAAATTGCGACTACACAATTTTCAGTGCAAAGAATATAGCTGATTCACTCCAGGTAATAGTATATGTCGGCTAAATGCGCAAAAGCATTCTTGTTTAACTGCGTCATTGACTTGAAACACCCCACCCCACCCCTCACCCCCACATCCTATACACGCCGCCCCACCACCCACCCCTTACCCTATACACTCCCCCCCCCCCCCCTACATCCTGTGTGTCGCGTGTGTGCCGCGTATGTACCGCGTATGTGCCGCGTGCGTGCCGCGTATGTTGTGTGTGCCGAATTTTGAGTGTGCCTGTCTAAACGAAGATCTGACTGAGGTCAATGATACAGACATTCCAAGGGGTCAGGTGGCCTGACTAGCCTTGTGTGTTATGTAGGTAACAGTTGTGTTTTGTGTGTGCGCAGTGAGGGAATGCATTGGCGGAGAAGGTAAGGCTGTGACAGCATTGACATTTTAACTAGCCTTTGTTTCCAAGGGGTTTGTCTAATTACCGAGAGGATCAAATAAATTAATTGAGTATTAAATGGGTGGGCTTGAACTCTCTTATTTTCATCTCTCTTTTAATAATAATAATAATAATAATAATACCGTTATTATATAGGCGCTTTTTCTCAATTTTGGGGAAATCGACTCAAAGCGCCGCGCCTGAAACCCAACACACACACTCACGAAACAGACACGGATTTACGCCATTTAAGACAAACACAGTACAAACACAGTACAAGACAAACGAAGGGCCAGTCAGCTACTGAAGTTACAGAGATTTTTGATCGCTTGTATTTGAAATTTGTAAAGTGGCCTGAGACCGGTACCAAAGTGTGGGGGGTGGGGGGTCTTTATTCATATTTCCCCTTAGCTCAGTCTGCATGCGGGCAATACATACATATAATTATATGCAAATCACGATGTTGTTAGTGTCTATCGGCTATCATTGCTTTGGGCTGGTGCAATGATTTAGCGTCGGAGGACGCGGGATTCCTTCACAACTTAACTGTGTACTCGGTACGTATTTCCCCCAAATCACTTGTTCTGTTCGAGTCACGGAGATCGCCTCAGTTTCGCCGATCTCTCCAAAAATGCAGCGGTTTTAATTCTAGTTATGTAGTTCTTGGACGTCTTTATCTTGTAAAAACCGTCCAAGTTCACGATCGCTACTCTTTACCGAGGCCACCTCTGCTGCACAAAATGGCGGCTGCAGCAGACGAACCCAGTTGCGTATCACGTGATCGCTTCGTCTTGCATTCAATCATTTGCTAGCAAGAGGCATAGATTCTCATGAGCCCCTGTGGCTACAGGGGCTCATGAGAATCTATGCCTCTTGGAGATAGAAGGTTGTCTCAAAGCATTTTCTTTTCGATCTTTTTTCTGACAATTTTTCATCTGACACTCACGAGGGCACTATGAGCATGACAGAAAAAACCGGATGAGCAAGAACTCATATCGCTATATTCATAGCTCACCTAAATGGAATGTGGATTATGAGTTATTATTTTTGTATACAAAGACGGTCTCAAGAAGTCACTTAGTGCCTGCCAAATCGACCACCGCCAGTGGTCTTCGCTTGCTGCGGACCGCGACACCTGACGCTCCACCATTTACAAGGCAGCCGCCTCCTTTGAGGACTCTCACAGAGCTAGCCTTAACCCATATAAGCCTGAATTTTTATTTTGTGAGAAAGTAGTGTAACAATGTTGTTTTTGGTGCATTTTGAGCATATCCAGCAGAGATTGTTTGATAGCTGTCCGATTTTTATATGTAGGACATGACATAGTACCGTCCCAATAATGGGACGCTAGGACTGAGAGGGTAGGGGTTTTTGCATTCACTTTCATGAAGATAACATGACAAGAAGCGTTCTCTTTGTAACTTTACTTGGCAACAAAGTGTTTCAAACAACAAAACAAAAATCTGGACATGAACATTAATTGATAAATAATTAGTTTTAAGTTTTAAACCTTAACAGCACAAAGACTAGCAAAATAATGGTCACAATCAATGCACTTGGAGCACCGTCTCATCGTCTTCTTCCCACATGAGGCACAGCGCAGCTGGGTCGGCCACGGCTGAACCATGTGGTCCTTTCCATCAAACCTCACAGCAGGGGAAACCCGCTTGTCCAGGGTGGGAGTCCTGCCGCAGGGTCGTCCAGCTCCCTTGGTCTTGGGGGTTTTGGCCAAATAAGTACGGACTATGGCCCGACGGATGCCCAAGAGGTCCAGTGGTGCTTCATTGCCTGTAGGCGTCGCCCTGTACAGGTGCCAGGCCTGTTGCACGCAGAGGTCGAGGCAGTATGCGAACAGGGCCCACCACCACTTCTTTGACCTGATGCTGGTTCTGTACTTGTCGACATTTTGATCCATTCGATCAACTCCGCCCATAGTGCTGTTGTAGTGCTTGATCACAAAGGGCTGGACTATCTCGATCCTCTTCCTCTCAGCTCTTGGCCAGCGTTTGGCTGTTTGAACAGGCTCCGCGCCAACCATGTTGGACACAGTATTCACAACACTGTTGTCGTTCCATCTGACCACGACAAGACCATTTCTGGTATCCTGCATATAGTCATATGTCCCCCTTTTCGTCTTCCCCGTCTCATTCACTGGCATCAGAGGGCAGTCTTCGGTGCGATTTGCGCGGATGGTTCCGGTACAACCGATACCTTTCTTTGTGAGATAGTCGACAAGGGGCAGAGACGTGAAGAGGTTGTCGAACGTTAGGTGATATGAGTCGTCTTGTTGAAGTTCACTGATCAGGTCAACGACCACGGAACCCCCCATTCCAAGACCTGGTACCTCTGTCTGTCTCCCTCTTGCTCCCTGGTAGGGGTCAAACTGGAGCGCATATCCCAGTGGGGTTGTGAGGACCCAGACTTTGAAACCAAAGCGGATGGGTTTGCCACGAATGGATTGTTTAGAACCATGTCTCCCATAGTAGGGCACCATGCTCTCATCAATGCTCAAGTTTTGAGTCTTGATGAAGTATTTGAGGAACCTCTCATTCAGCATGGACATCAGAGGGCGAACTTTTGCCATCTTGTCTTCTGCATCCAGGCGGGCATTGTCGGAGAGGTGCAGGTAGCGCATTATGTCATCAAATCGGTCTCGGGTCATTGCTGACACAACAGCTACATTCCTGACATCATCATCCTGAGACCAATACATTCTGCGCCGAGGCACAGTGTTGTATCCTGAAAGCAGAAGGATGGCCAAAAATGTCCTCATCTCCCCAGAATTGACCGAGAATGAATGATTTCCTTTTGACCTCGCATAAGTGATACTGAACTGGGCAATCATTTCAACAACGTCGTCATCAAAAAAGAGTTCAAACAGTTCATGTGGATCACTTCGTAAGAGAGCAGCATCATAAGGTTGACTATTCTACTTGAAACGATCCTTCATTCTGCCACTGAGGTCCACTCTTCTCCATTCACGAACAGTCTTCTGCTTTGCCTTTGATCCAGTAGCCGTTCAGCTGGTCTTGCTGGATGCTGAGGCAGCTTTGGGTGGGGTTTTCCTCTTCCCAGTCCTGCCATCTGAAGTAGATGGAGTTGGTGCTGAAGGCTGAGAAGTCCCAGGTTCCTGGTCTTCAGCAACAGCATGGGCATCTCCAGCGGGGGAATGAACCTGAGATAACAGAATGGCAAACTGAATGGTAATAACGCCTGGGAAAAAGAATGGTCAAAATCTCAATGTAATTTCAAATCAGTATGACAACGCAAAAGAAGAGAGCATTTTGATGTAATGTTTGCCTACTTTGAACACTGTTGCTTCTCATCATCTGTGCTAAGTGATGGGGAGGAGGATGGGGGTGCGTAAAGATTCAGTTTAGACCACCTGTAGATCAGAACTTACATTCTCCTGTGTGTTGAGCTCTGCAGCATAGTGCGTCCGAATCCCTTGTCTCAAAACCGTGACTTCTGCTGCAGCAGAGAGCTGGCGGCCATTTAGATTGTCAACCGTCCCTCCATCGTCCTCCTCGGCACTATCTTCATCCGTCAATTCATCAAGTGGGGGAGGATCGATGTAAATATTGGCTGTTTCAAAAGTCCCGTCTTCCTCTAACATGCTGATCACATCATGAACAGTGTAAGTCCTGAAAAATATCAATAACAACAAATTCTTCATGTGAAAAAACCCCTACCCTCTCAGTCCTAGCGTCCCATTTTTGGGACGCCACTTCAGCACCTTCTAATATAAATATTTAGAACTTCTATTAAAAACTGAGAGACACATTTTCAGATTACATGTAGAGGACCATTTTATCTTCAGTGACCTCATCAAAAAGTTGATCACAGGAAAAATTATTCACTCACCTTATACTTGATGCCATGCTGAACCTCAAACGCAGTCAACCTGTGATTACAAATGGCTGCTGTGCGTGGTAATCAAGTGAGATGATCCTCATTTCAGGTTGAATGGAATGCGGTAGTGTCCCTGTATCTATTGTAGCATGCATTGATGACAGTAGTCTTCATGTTTAGGTCTGAAGGGGTTGAAATTGTAGCGTCCCAAAAATGGGACGCCAGGCTTATATGGGTTAAGGACAAGCGGCTCAGGAGAAAAAACAGAGTTGTCGAAACTCAGAGCCCTGACCAGACCTTCCCCTGCAGCCACTGCGGTCGAACCTGCCTGTCTCGGATTGGCCTCCGCACCCACGAACAAGCCTGCAGACGACGCGGGCAACCCCTATAGAATCTTCGTTCGCGAAGTCAAGCCAAGATTTTTGTATATGGGGCTCGTATTGGGTACGCGTGCATCAGTTACAAATTGTGATTTCGGAATATAACAAATAATCCTTGTGGTAAATCAGTTGAATGAATGAATGAATGAATGAATGAATGAATGAATGAATGAATGAATGCTGGCACAAAATCCATCCATCCGTCCATCCAACAGTTGGACAAACATGTAACAAAATCGAAGATTGCAGGTCTAAGCTGCCCTATGAAGGCAAAAGACAGTAAGACGATTACTTGTGAAAAGCAAAATTTTCATTGCCACACAATGACAATCTCGCTTTTTACAATGCACAGTGCAGACCTATGGTGGATATGCAGTGTGGTTCTGTGTATCAGTGGATTGTGAAACTTCAAACTGAGAGATACACGCAGTCAAAGTCAACGATTCCATGTCACACTTCACGGACGTGGGTATGCAAGGTAATGATGTGGACAGAGACTACACTATCAGTTTTCTTTCCTCGTTTTGATTTCGTCCACTTGTTCGAGATACTGATTCCCTCGCTCGAGACGACAAGGATATCACTTAACGCATTCAGCCCGACACACGTATTTCCCAAATTTTGGAGGCGTCATCTAACGACTATGCACCTGTTGCAGGAGATGGGTCGACTGACCATGATAATTGAAGGGTAGTGCCAGATTAGCATGGCGCCGACAGGCTAATCTCGCACTACCCTTGAATTATCATGGTCGACTCATCTCCTGCTGTAGTGCGTCAGGGCAGAATGGGTTAAAGAGAATTTGTTCGCAATGTCAATTTTCGTTTAAGTCATAGTCATTTTTTTTTCCCCGTTCGCTATGACAACAGAACAAGTTCAAGACTGTTTAGCTGTCACTTGGTTACTGCGAGAAGCGTAGATCCTCATGAGCAACCGCATTTGCCGCAGGTGCTTATGTTTCTGCCACCTGCTGGTCCGATGCATGGCTTCGTTTATCACAGGTCTAGGATTTGTTTTTTCCCCCCTTGGAATTCAATGTGGTAGAGTATGTATGACAGAGTACTGAAAGAGACCAGAAATACGACACGGCCCAAAACTGTGCTTTGCGCCATCTGCCATTCAAACGGCAATACGTGTATGAGCAAGGACGGATCCAGTCGGCAAAAGGTGGTCGGGCCGAACGTAGGCCGCAGTTGGTCCGGGGCCAACTGCGGCAGACATTTGGCCCGAAGACCTTGTGTTCATTTATGGAAAATGGAAGGCCGGAGGGAATTGTGGTGGGGACGAGAGAATTGGAAGGGAGGGAGGGAGGGAGGGAGTTAGGTGCGAGGAGACTCCTCGGCCGGGACTGTCTAAGAGGAAGATAAATTGATAGTGAATCATTATATGAAAGGCTGGCAGACTGGGGTAGGTCAGAACTGCAGCTCGATCTGTGAGCGTGATACGGCCTGGGTCAGTGATTTCTGAGGTGAGTTGGTTAGTTAGTTAGTTTATTAATTCAACTTTAGTTAGTTAGTTAGTAAGTTAGTAAGTTAATGTGATATAGTGTGTTTGTACTGAAAACAGTTATCAAGGAGATATATCGCGAGTCATTAATCCCTTCCCTGCCACTGTGCGTACACGGTACGTACATGTCATATCATCACAAGCGTCCCAGTAGCCCTTTTGTTGACAGAAATTTCTTAATAGGGACGGCACGCGCCGCCTCCCATCTGGTTTCACTGAATGCCGGGCCGGAGAGGGGTGGGTTGGGGGTTGGGCGGCCGTAGGTCTCATTACGGGTCAACACTGACCTGTACTGAAACACAACCAGAGCAGTGGCAAATGCACTGACCCAGATCTTTAGTTTACGGCTGCAAAGTCTGGTAACTACTGACTCTGAGACATTCCTCTCCCAAAATTTCAAACTCAGCCTTTTCACGTCGGTAATGCCGACTACTGGCTCCATTGCTAACGACGCAGTCGGACATCTTTGTAAAAACTCTCGTCAAATGCTTTTCTTTTTATAACGTTTCTTGTGGGTTTTTTATCTATCGCCTATTTCATTCAAAATGTGATTTTGCAAAATAAACAAAAAGTGATAAATTTTCATTTTAAAATGGACAGCAATTAATGAAATAGTTTTTGTTTTGAGTGTATTTTGGGCTGATGCGGCTTAGTTTCGGAGGGCACTGACGTGGAAATTAGCAAAGTCGTCTCTGGTACACTCTAACTAGGGAACAGAACTAAATGGAATGTGCAGGGAGAATTTAATCACTGAAGATTTTGGAGTCCGCAAAGACTCATATAACCCACCAACACACACGCTGCAGTTTTCCATCCTGCCCACCCCCAGCCCTTTTTTTGCCTGAGAAGAAATAGATTCACATTAGCCCCTACCAGTCACAGGGGCTCGTGAGATCCTGTCCTGTATGCCAAACGTAATCCACCACAGATGTTCCTATGAATGTGGACGCGGTCAGTGTCCAGTAGTGATAGCCACACGGCCCCACATGTGGCCCTCATTGCTGGAAACCGATCCGCATCGGATGTTTATACTAACAGAGTGAAAGGGACTAAAGGCCCTAAGCATGAAATAGAAGGATAGGTGATTTTAATTGTGGCACAGTCTATCCCCTCTTTATTCCATTGGACTGTGTGTGTGTTTGTGTGTGTGTGTGTGTGTGTGTGTGTGTGTGTGTGTGTGTGTGTGTGTGTGTGTGTGTGTGTGTGTGTGTGTGCCACATGCTTATAAAAAATTAGCCAGGCTTTTCTGTGGTGCATTTTCCGTATTTCATGTTCAATCGCTCCCATTTTCATACCCATGCTGCGGCTGTACTATTTCTGTTGATGTCTGTAAACATATGATATAAATGCAAACGTTTTTCCTTGGGACTTGAAAGTGTTTTTGCATGATTCTGCAGGAACAATATAAGGTTGGGAAGGGATACTGATATGGTCCTAAAACTGTGCCGTCATTTTAGGTGGTTCAGTTATCCGGTAAAGTAATTGTGTGTTGTAGTGTGAAGTGAGTCACATAAATGCCACTAGTCTAAGAGTAATGTGGCTGAATGATAGTGGTTGTGCAATGATATTGTGTCTGTGGGTGTGTTCAGGTTGATTCTGGCTTTAGCAACAAAAAGAAACCAAACAAAAAAAACAACAACAACTGAACCCCAGTGTATGGTACTGCGGAAATGCCAAGAAGCTGGAGTACACTGAACATAATAAACTGGACTGACAGGGTTTGGCACTAGACGTGGAACTTTTTTCAAATAAAAACTAAGCAACACAACTTGCAGGGTCTTTCAAAGTACTTTATAAGAATAGTGTCATAAATGTGTTCAGAGTTTGGGTGAAAACTGTGCGAGGAAAATACTGAGGTAGATAGCTTTTAGAGTTGGTCTTTCTGATACTGACGCGGTAAACTTGGTCATTAGGGTTTCTGTTAAATCTAGTGTTTACAATGTTTTATGTATGTTCATCGGATGCAGTTGCATGACCTGAACGTTTTGATGCAAGCTAAGTCTAGGTGTTGTGAATGGGAGGAAAATTATTGAATTAAAAAGGTGACCTGAACTTTTTTTGGAAAAAAAATAAAAATAAAAAAAAAATAAAGTATTTACACCTGCTTTTTAAAGATATCGATAAAAATAGTACAGCCACAGTATGGGTATGAAAATGGGAGAGATTGAACATAAAATACGGACACGAGAGCCGATAATGTGCTCTTCCCGCGATTTTTTTCAAGGGCGATAACACATGTTTAAATTGAAATACAAAAGTTGTATTTGCATTTCTGGACTCAGTACCACATGAGCCATCAAATGGCACCATAAAAAAAAGACCAAAAATGTGCCTTACATACCACGTTAGGGTTATAACCCTAGGTACAGTCTAACACTAAACATAACGGTAACCCTAACCAAACTTTGGCCCTTAGGGTTTCTATCAAATATAGGGTTAACAATGTTTTAAATATGTCCATCGGATGCAGTTTCATCAGCTGTTTAAAATGATGTTGAAAACAGCCAGATCGCATGGAAAGTGTACAACTTAAATACATTTCCCTCTGCAAGTCATGATATAGAGTGAGAAAATTTATGCTATGAAGAAAATTTTTCAGTTTCAGCGTTTTCCATCGATTTTCTTATTCAGATATATACGAAATCTCCTCACAAACCATGGTGTGAAACAAGCACAAGTGAGAATCACTTGGTTAATTTTTTATAATTTTTTTAGTGATTTTTGGACTTAGAACAGTTTTCAAATTTTGCACACTGAATTTTTTTTATTTTTCATGTGATGGACTTGAAAATTGGTGAGCATCTTTCACGTGACTGACTGATTTAAACGATCATCAAAACAGGGAAAGAGGACGGAACCTGTAGAAGTAAGATGTCTTTTCATATCCAAGTCATAATATATAGTGGTGTATTTTGTCCTAATAAGAAAAATTTTTAGTTTCTGCGTTTTGAGTCGGTTTTCTTTATTAGAAATATACCGCAAGATCTCACAAACCATGATTCTAAATAGCGCATCTTTTTTAAGATTAGTTTTTTTTAATTTTATTTTTTTAGTGACATTTGGTATATCAGTCATATTTCTATAATATACACTTATAACTTAGGGTTTCTATCAAATATAGGGTTAACAATGTTTTAAATATGTCCATCGGATGCAGTTTCATCAGCTGTTTAAAATGATGTTGAAAACAGCCAGATCACATGGAAAGTGTACAACTTAAATACATTTCCCTCTGCAAGTCATAATATATAGTGAGAAAATTTATGTTATGAAGAAAAATTTTCAGTTTCAGCATTTTCCATCGATTTTCTTATTCAGATATATACGAAATCTCCTCACAAACCATGGTGTGAAACAATCACAAGTGAGAATCACTTGGTTAATTTTTTATAATTTTTTTTAGTGGTTTTTGGACTTAGAACAATTTTCAAATTTTGCACACTGAAATTTTTTTAATTTTCATGTGATGGACTTGAAAATTGGTGAGCATCTTTCACGTGACTGACTGATTTAAACAATCATCAAAACAGGGAAATCGGACGGAAACTGTAGAAGTAAGATGTCTTTTCATATCCAAGTCATAATATATAGTGGTGTATTTTGTCCTAATAAGAAAAAATTTTAGTTTCTGCGTTTTGAGTCGGTTTTCTTTATTAGAAATATACCGCAAGATCTCACAAACCATGACTCTAAATAGTGCATCTTTTTTAAGATTAGTTTTTTTATTTTATTTTTTTAGTGACATTTGGTATATCAGTCATATTTCTATAATATACACTTATACCTTAGGGTTTCTATCAAATATAGGGTTAACAATGTTTTAAATATGTCCATCAGATGCAGTTTCATCAGCTATTTAAAATGATGTTGAAAACAACCAGATCGCATGGAAAGTGTACAACTTAAATACATTTCCCTCTGCAAGTCATAATATATAGTGAGAAAATTTATGCTATGAAGAATATTTTTCAGTTTCAGCATTTTCCGTCGATTTTCTTATTCAGATATATATGAAATCTCCTCACAAACCATGGTGTGAAACAAGCACAAGTGAGAATCACTTGGTTAATTTTTTATAATTTTTTTTAGTGGTTTTTGGACTTAGAACAATTTTCAAATTTTGCACACTGAAATTTTTTTAATTTTCATGTGATGGACTTGAAAATTGGTGAGCATCTTTCACGTGACTGACTGATTTAAACAATCATCAAAACAGGGAAATCGGACGGAAACTGTAGAAGTAAGATGTCTTTTCATATCCAAGTCATAATATATAGTGGTGTATTTTGTCCTAATAAGAAAAAAATTTAGTTTCTGCGTTTTGAGTCGGTTTTCTTTATTAGAAATATACCGCAAGATCTCACAAACCATGACTCTAAATAGTGCATCTTTTTTAAGATTAGTTTTTTTTATTTTATTTTTTTAGTGACATTTGGTATATCAGTCATATTTCTATAATATACACTTATACCTTAGGGTTTCTATCAAATATAGGGTTAACAATGTTTTAAATATGTCCATCAGATGCAGTTTCATCAGCTGTTTAAAATGATGTTGAAAACAGCCAGATCGCATGGAAAGTGTACAACTTAAATACATTTCCCTCTGCAAGTCATAATATATAGTGAGAAAATTTATGCTATGAAGAATATTTTTCAGTTTCAGCATTTTCCGTCGATTTTCTTATTCAGATATATACGAAATCTCCTCACAAACCATGGTGTGAAACAAGCACAAGTGAGAATCACTTGGTTAATTTTTTATAATTTTTTTAGTGATTTTTGGACTTAGAACAATTTTCAAATTTTGCACACTGAAATTTTTTTATTTTTCATGTGATGGACTTGAAAATTGGTGAGCATCTTTCACGTGACTGACTGATTTAAATGATCATCAAAACAGGGAAATTGGACGGAAACTGTAGAAGTAAGATGTCTTTTCATATCCAAGTCATAATATATAGTGGTGTATTTTGTCCTAATAAGAAAATTTTTTAGTTTCTGCGTTTTGAGTCGGTTTTCTTTATTAGAAATATACCGCAAGATCTCACAAACCATGAGCGCATCTTTTTTAAGATTAGTTGTTTTTTTTTTTCATTTTTTTAGTGACATTTGGTGCTGTACAATGGCTGTACAACTAAGCCGGCAGTCGAAAACCATGCTTTCTTTGTTTTAGGTGGATGGTGTTTAGGGGCCCCATAAACCCCGGCAGTGCCACATGGCAAACTTAATCACCCTCTTGATCAAGCAGCATAGACGTTCATGCATCTCAGACACTTTACTTTAAGATTCATCATCTTTAGTCTTGCCGGGCAAAGTTTATATCTCGTTGCTCCCCGCTACATGGTCTGCTTTACAAATTCAGTCTGACAAAGTCAAGTAGGCTGTGATTTGATACAGCCTCCTTTGTCAGTGCACAGATTTTCATCAGTATCTGTAGTCAACACAACGTTTAGTGGTCCCCATCTCTGGTTATGTTATATTTAACTCTGTCGATGCAGAATGCCGGCACCACATTTCTTGCCCTCTCAGGTTTGCTACAGTGTCAGTTTCAGCCAGCGTGGCCGAATGCCGGTGGTGGATTTTCGATTGCGCGTATCTGTTTAGTGGCATGGCAAAGTTCAATTTGTATGTGGGCTTGCCCTATGCATAATTTACTGTGAAACTATCAATCGGTCACAAGTGGCAGCCATTGAGATATCAAGGACACCCAAAATACACTCACAACAAAACTATTTCATTAATTGATGTCCTTTCAAGAATATTTTAATCAAATTTTATCACGTTAGTATATTTTGCAAACTCACATTTTGAATGAAATGGCAATGGATTAAAAAGAAACTCACAAAAAAACCATTACAAAAAGAAAAACATTTGACGAGAGTTAAAAACAAAGATGTCGGACTGCGTCGTTAGCAATGGAGCCAGTAGTCGGCAATACCGATGTGAAACGGCGGCTAAATGTTGGATAGAGAAAAAAAAAACATTACAAAAAGACTAACATTTGACGAGAGTTAAAAACAAAGATGTCAGACTGCGTCATTAGCAATAAAGCCAGTACTGAGTCGGCATTACCGACGTGGAAAGGCTGAAATTTTGGGAAACTGACAAAGGAAGGTTTCTGAGTCAGTAGTTACCAGACTTTGCAGCCGTGAACTAAAGATCTGCGTCACGGGTTTTGCCACTGCTCTGGGTGTATCAATTTACAGGTCAGTGTTGGCCGGACAGGTCATAGACCCACCCACCCCCACTGCCTCCCCCCACCCCCACCCCTGCCCGGCATTTAGTAGTGAAACCAGATGGGAGGCGGCGCGTGCCGTCCCTATTAAAAGGTTGTCTGTCAACAAAAGGGCTACTGGGACGCTATAGAGGAGCTTGTGATGATATGTGAAATCTTGCATTCAATGACCAAAAGCCAACATGGTCCAAGAAACATTGACACAAATTGGTCTCACCAAGAGGCATGGACTAATATCCTCATGAGCCCCCGCAGTCGCCGAGGCTCATGAGGAGCTATGTCTCTTGCAGTTGAATCATGTTCACTTTTTACCTCGGCAGTGAAAGGGTTAACCCTCTATTGCCTAGCGCAATCTCTGTAAGCAGCTACGTGTCGACCGCAGCAATGAATTAGTCGTTACATACTCCTGATAATTGTGTAGTGAAAGTTATTATTATCACCTATTAACAACTTGTCAACATGCTTATCTTCTGGCTTTCCATAGGTTGGAGAAAGTGGTCATACTCTAATGGGTTGTAACTTGTCAACAGACTCATTATCCCATACATACACATTCACAGATATACCAGGATTTAGTTCTTCAAACAAGTCTGTGTCTTCTATTTTAACAGGGAAATCTATACCACTGAAGTTGAGTTCGTTTACAAATTTAGTGTAGTTAGATACGCGATCAGGTCTTGTTCTTACAAAGTGTAGTTTGGCAAGCACACACCACATGAAACAAAAATTATCTTTGTTCTGTACATTGACGACAGCCTTTTTGTTTGCAACCTCTGTTGGCAGTGGCAACCATGATTTGCCTAAAATAGGATGATATCTTGACTGTTTTAACTGTAGTTCATGTACATATCCTTCGTGCCAACCTGACCCCTGCATTCTTGCACTGTCAATTGCTTTGAGGAAGTCAGGCAACAGTTTGTTTCTAAACACGTTCTCCAATTCTCTTCTTGTGTTAACTGTGTGTTGTCTTGTCGAGATATACGATACAATCACTTGGTGATGGTGATCTACTCTGTTAAATTCTATTTTAGCAACAACCTGAATCTTTACACTACCTGAAAGAAGATTATCTTGTATAACAGAAAAAGAGTTTTCTATCGATTCATAGACATTCTTACTATTAGATATAGGCAAGTCTATTGTGTGAAACACGTTTCTTAAGCTAGATGGACCAGGGCCACCGTTTGACGAGCCAGGGCTTTGAGCATTGTCTGTCATTTTTTATTTGACCGACAAAATATTAAATAAAAAAGATTAACGCTGACTCTGTATGTGTAATACCATTTTATTAACTGTAAGCCAGTTAATATAAACATTTAGTGTATGAAGTTGTTTAAATATGCTATAACAAAGTATCTCAAACGAGAGATGAAATATAGAGAGCACTGCGACACCTAAATCAATAATGCCATATCGATAGTTCTAAATCAGGGTAAATTACGTATGTAATTACGTTACGGTCCAGAATTTACAATCTCCCGTTATCACAGTTGGCGTTCCTGAGAAATTGCGACTACACAATTTTCAGTGTAGCTGATTCACTCCAGGTAATATTATATGTCGGCTAAATGCGCAAAACAAACTGTGTAACACACACACCCCACCTCTCCCCCCCCCCCATACACACACATCCTATACATGCCACCCCACCACCCACCTCTTACCCTATACACCCCCCACCTCTCCCCCCCTCACATCCTGTACACGCCACGCCACCACCCACCCCTTACCCTATACCCCCCCCACACACATACACCTTACACCCAGCCCCCTACCCCCACACCCCACCCAGCCCCCTACCCACACCAACCACCCTACAAAGCCCCACACACCCAGCCACCCACCCCACTCCCACAAGCCACCCACCTCGCACACACAGGCATATCAGGCCAAATTATTCCGTTCTGTGTCAACGCTTCAAATTTATGTCACTATGTCACTAGAACAGATTTTTCATGTAAGACAAACCTTGAATATAGGTTTTTCTCCAAATATAGAGCACCAGGTCATTCCTAAATAAATAGGACTTACCCAGTGAGGAGTTGTATAGAGAAAAAGAATTTTGTGTTCTGTTTCGACGTCTGTGTGGAGAAAGTTTCCACTCCACACATCGTGAGTGCTGCGACGCATTTGAAATTAAAAGACAAAACCCATTACTCTACTCCAAGTGAGAGACCTCAGTGATTCAAGTCACTATACACCCACCCTGTTTTACGAGTGTTTTTAGATTAACAACTCACGCGAGGAAAATGGGTATGTCAGGTAGTTTTATTACAGGCACATGATAACCCCTTACAAAAGGTTGGATAGGATACTTTTTAGTGAAGAGTATGATGACGAAATCGGGTGCCTGTATTTGCAACTACTGATTTTGCAACCCGATCAGGGAACACCTGCTATCGCGTGCGTTTATTACCTTGTTTACCTGACCAGAGCAGGGAGAGAATCAAGCCAGACAAGCTTTGCGTAGTCATTATATAACACCTGCCGTGTGTGTGTGAGTTTATTAGATTGTGTCCCTTTCATAACCAGAAAGTTGAAATCGGTAGTGAAACGGTTACCTGTTTATGCTCAGTGGGGACGACCCTGTACTATAGGCCTTTTATTTCCAGTTTAGTTTGAGTTTACCGCACAAGCGTGACATGTCTGCTAACACGTTCGGATTTTATCGTGATTTGGTGCATTTCTGATTCAAAATGGGCTGTGAAGGATTAAAACCAAAACAACTCAAAAGCTAAGTGATTTTTTAATACACGTGAGCACTTAGCCTGCTCTCAGAAATGTTCAATTGCGCATCATAAATCAGATACAAATATATATTTATTGCTTCGGCTTTATCAGTCTTTTTCTGTATCTGACTTGTAATCCCGTCACTGCCGTTTTCGATAGTACAGCCAGACCCGTGAAGAAAGTCGTCATCAGAGGAACGCAGATCTAGCCACAGTGCGTACTTGTCTGTAAGGTATTCACCGATTCTTACGTCATACAGATGCAGATCTTTACATGCTGGTTTTTCTCTAAGCCTTCCACCAGCAAAATACTTTGTGATCTCATCATAGTGCTGATATCCCATCATTCCGGATGCGAAAACTTGATTTGGGCGTCCTTCGATAGTGCAGGATAAATGTGTAATCTTTAGATTATAGAATTTTTCTGAATCTCCTTGGTATGGACTTTTTGGTTCAACAAACAACATAAGAATGCCTTTCAGTGACCTAGCAGGCGTGTTTAGGTTGATGTTCCTAATCTGGTCGCTTTTGTTTTTATTAATTAAACTGTGTCTAATAACACGGTCATAATAAATCGGCAGTCTTGACTGATTGATTTTGTATGAGTCTAGCTAGTTCAGTGTGTGTGACAATTTCATATTCCAAAGAGATGTTAGAAATCTTATATGTTGCGTCTGTGCCAGTTGATTTAATAACTTTGGAGTAGTCATTGAAAATTAGTTCAAAACTCAGGCGGTCATTTAGTGCTCCTTGGTAATAAGGCAAATGCACTGTTAGGATTTCAAATTCAAGTGGAATGCAAAACCTATTTCCATATGTTTCTGCAATTATAACGTCCTTGGCTTCTGTTGTTGCTTTATCTGATGCATTGATTCGAATTTTCATAATGCTATCTGACTGTATGCCTTGATAAATACGGTCATCTCTTTCTTCTCGAGTGAGCCAAAGGTCTTTGTAGCAGTAGAACACATCAGAATCGTCAAGACTAAACACTTCCTGACCTTCAAGTTTAACTTTAATAGTCTTAATAATTGCTCTGCCTAGGTTGTTAACTAGTGTTCTTTTGTCATCTGTGTCTGATGAAAGTTCAATATTAAATGCAAGACGAGCAGTACCAGGAACAATAACATCACTGGGACCTAGGTTAGGAAACTTAACAGTAAGAATTTGGTTTTGATCTATGGAGCTAGGATTGTTAGTGACGACAATTGATTGTCTAATGCCCTTAACACCAAAAGGTTCACGTAGTTTTCTGTATGGGTCTAA
This sequence comes from Semisulcospira habei, assembly GCA_036245525.1. NCBI lineage: Eukaryota > Metazoa > Mollusca > Gastropoda > Semisulcospiridae > Semisulcospira > Semisulcospira habei. The sequence goes on along the minus strand of BTPG01000002.1, from coordinate 76,804,761 downwards.
CTTTGATCCATAGGACTGTGCCATTTTTATTATGCACAATAAAAAATATTGAATTAATAAAACAATGGCAGCGGGAGGATTTAGCCATGAAGATTTTGAAATGGATGACATGAATGACTATGATACTGGTGCAACAGATATGACTGGAATGGGAAATACTTCTAGTATGTATCACAAACTCTTAAAAGACAAAGTAAACTTGTTTTATGATAGTGTTGGTGACCGCCCAAATGAAATAGATCCTAATCAGTTTGAATATGAAAAAGGTCATTTATATTTAAACACTGTTGGCGGAGGAAAGGTACAATTGACTAACAAAAGAGACCCCAGCAAGTTTAGAGCTTTAAGTACAATCAAAAATGAAGGTGGTGTTGGCGCCTTGCGTCAACTTGGTATTGGAGATAAACAGTTACCACCTCATCTTGTTAGTGCCCTCCATGACACACAAACAAGATTACCAACAGAACAACAAATTGAAATGGCAGCAGTAACAAGCCTGCCAGAAATAGCAAACACAGTAATACAAGAAACTTCATTTACTGAAGGACAAATAAATGATGCTATGAAAACAATAGATGATCCGCCTTTGCCAATGAGGGAGATTATGGGATTGGATAAATCTTTACAGATGATAAGAGGTGAGATGGTAAACAATGTAGCCAAACTAGGCGAGCTTGATAATCACATAGAAAGAGAAAAAGAAAAATTAGCTAAAGCTGATGATGAGAATTATGACACAGAAATGAAAGAAAGAATACAACACAGATTAAATGATTTGCAGATAGAAAGATCAGCGCGACTAGAAGTGATTGAAATTGGGAAAGAAAAACTAAAGACACAGATTAACAGAATTAGAGAAACTATTCAAAAAATACTTCACGAAGACACAACTTTGGCTGAGAGATTGAAAACACTTTTCAGAGAGCAGGGTACCACTATTGCAAGTTTAATTACTGCTCTTGGATTTATTATTAGTACTGTAGTGTTAGCTGTAACAGGTGGTGGTAGCAGTCCAGCTCCACCTGTCCCTCCAGTTCCATCAGACCCAAAAGATTTACAGTCGTGGGTAAAAAAACAGCGGTCTCATATATCAGACTTGCTTCAGAAATTGGCAGTAAAAGCAATGGATGCTTTGCCAGGTATTATAGGTAGTGTTGTCAGTTGGCTGATAAGTACTGCAGCAAAGGTAGTAGGGTTTATGGCAGAGCATGTGTGGGTCTTTTTGGTGACAGTAGGTGGGTTAATTATAGGTTATTTAATGAAACAGGTAAAGAAGTAATATTCCTAATCCAGTAAGGCCAATTACCAATGCAGTTCTCTCTGACTCATGTGTGTTTGGTGCTGGTGTTACTGGCTGTACTGGTGCCAGTGCAGGTGTCGGTGCCGATGCTGGGGCTGTTACTGGCATTACTGTCTGTACAGGTGATGATGATGTTACTGGCGTTACTGGTGATATTAATGGTTTTAATGGTTGTAGGTGAGTGGTTGTTGGGCTCAAGTTTACAGATTGATTGAGGCCTAATTTCTGATTACTCCTGCAACAACTATTTCATTATTATAATTTGTTATTGTCCCCATTTGAAGTTGAAGGTCTGATGGTAACATGTATAACCCAATGCCAACTACAAAGTCAACTTTAGATCTGGCATATCTGAGAACGTCTTGGTAGTGTTGTATGCTTGAAGGGAGATCAACAACTGAGTTAATTGAATCTTCAAGGTTTGCAAGAAACTGTTTTTGTGCTTCAAATTTCCCACTCCCGTTTAAAATGTTTGACTTTGTTTGAGCTTGTGCTCCTAGTATACACCACACATACGTTCTGATAGACTCATTAATGCGTTCGACTCCTGCTTGAGTAAACCCGTCACTCCTGTCTAAGACAAATGTGGTCCAGGCATTAGACTGTTTCTGTTCTATTGACCCTAACCACACTTCAGATTTTGATGAGAATGAAGAGTAGGGAGGCCAGTAATCTTGAGGGTATTGTCTGTGACTCATAGCATAATACAATGTACCCATGCCTTTGTGATCATCAAGTTTTTGTGTAAAGTCATACTTTGTACTGATGTTAAATTCATTACAGATTCGTTCAAATGCTTTCATATCCATGGGATTGTTAAACTGATTAAAACTGGATTCAGTAGGCAGTGGGGTATGGAGTTCTGACAGTATTCTTCTAAGCTGGTAATACATGTGGAAACGATAGACAGACTTAATCAGTTTGTTTGGATGATTCAAATGGTCTGTAAAAGAAACGCCACAGCCAGTAGTTGAGCATAGTATAGCAAAGTTAAGTTGGTTTTGAAACATCTGTAGTGGGCTTGAGGACCACTTTCTTGCAGTTGCATCATCTGTAATTGGTGGGTTTAGGTAATGATCATAAGGGTTGGGTACTTTCACTTGAAATAAATCTCCTTCGGACAAAGCTATATCAAGCTCATTTAGCTGAATTATTTTCTGGTCATAAGTTGGCGTGACATTGTACTTGGCATTCACGTTAAATTGAAATGCATTTACAGTGGTAATTGTTGGTGATTTAAATTCCATTATGCTTTTTTTATGTGATTATAAAAAATGTTTATTACCTTAACAAATCTTGACACAAGTAAACCAGTGTGGTTAACTAATGGAATCGATAATCGTGATGGTAACAAGACTGTAGCTATCCATGAAATGTTCTACACAGTAAAGTGGTTTAATGTAACAGATGATAAAAAATTATTCTGTAAGTGGAACTCTCGATGGTATTGAGAAGGGCGATATTTTACGAGCTGGGTATTATGACTTTTGTACTTTAGCTGATTGGCTTCAAAATGAATTTAAAATTAAGGCAACTTTAAACCCAGCTAATTTACTTGTTACAATTGAATTTCCGAAAAGTGGAAACTTTTCTTTATCAGTTAGTCTTTTATTATTACTTGGATTTTTAGGTAAAAAAATAATACATCCATCGTCAGTCGGGCGTCTACTTTCACCAAAAAAAACAAAAATAACTGGCAGATATCCTGTTCATTTATCAGTACACACAGTGCTAAATGTTCATTTGAAAGAACTAAGCACTACTGATAATCTTCACAATGGAAAGCCTTCGACTTTGTTGAAATGTGTGTCGACTGGAACTGCTCCTTATTGCGAAAATATAATTGTTAGATTTCCTAATTCACAGTTTAAAAAATTAGGCTCCAGTTTCTTTGAATCATTGTGCTTATATGTAACTAATCAGGATGACAAACCAGTTGTGATGCATGATTTTTATGTTGTGTTGGAAGTTAAATAAATTTTAATTTTGCAAAATAAAAAATGAGCCGTCTTGGTCCAAAGCCGAGAATTGTACCAGTTGCATGTCCATCAATAGAGTTGAAAGATTTGGCTGACGTGCAAGATTTTGATAAAGAAGGTGAGGTAGGAGAGGTGTATGGCCTTGAACTTGTTTCCGTTGGATTGTACAAACGAAAGGTAATTGATGATGGCGCTGAGAGACAGTTTCCTAAACTTAGTCAACTTCATGATGTTACTGTTCCTATGCCTGTAAATAATGTGCTATACAGCTTAAAACATGTGGGTAATAAGTGGGTAATTATTCCTACCCCTGTTCCGCTTGCACCTATCCCCATTGTATGGGATGTAAAGTTTGTATTTATCAGTCCTTATGTTTATTTTACTGATGAAGGTGCCTTTATATTTAGAAAGTTGTTAACTCTGAGCCAATGCTTGTAAGTCTTGTGCCAAGCTATTTCGCAGAAACCAATAGCAGAGAAAAACTAAAACTTCAAGAATCTGGAAAACGAAGATATCTTCTTACAAATAGAAAGGGTAGGACAGATACTACTATTGTGTTTGTACCATCAAACTTTACCATAGATAGAGAAGCGACAATAGTTTTTGAAATTATCATGAGGTCTGTAGATACTGCGAAAGAAGCAGATATCGCACAGGGAATCAAACTTACATGGGATAGCTTAGTAGCAGAGTCAACAAAGGTTGTTATTGCTATTAGAAAAAACAACACAGATTTTGACGTTTCCAGTAGTGTCCCTGCTGTTAAGGTAGTGATTGATAAAGCAACTCTAGTTCGTCTAAGTTTCATAAACCTGGAACACATAGATCTTGTTTCATTTTATTACGCTAGCAAATTGTATACCTTTGAAGAGTTGCAAAATAAATTAGAAGATTAAATATAAAAAATATTTGCCACAAAAAATGCCACCACTGTATTCGCAAATACCACCTGAGCCGCTTGATCCTAGTGTTCCAGATAAAACATTACAGGCAGACTTTATTCCGATTAATGAATATTACAGAAGCATTAAAGTATTTGGAAGGAGAACAAGCAAAATACTCGAGGTGTAAACGACGTTACAAAACGGTTTTCAATTCTGTACACAACACATCAATGGCCTTTGGTGTGGTTTCAGCTGGATTATCTGTCACTGGTTTAGCTCTGTTTGATACAGGAGTGGGAAGTGTCATAGGAATTGCTGTTGAAGGTGTTGGCCTTGCCACAAGCCTGGCCTGCTTTGGTATGGAAGCCCTTAACAAAAGATTTCATACAAAGTTGCAGAAGCATGAAGCATTGAGTACGCTTGCTGGAGCTAAGCTGAGCAGTATGAAATTTATTATCAGTAAGGCTTTAGACGATAATAAAATTGACGATCACGAATTTAAGAGAGTGCAGGATGATTTGGCCAATTACAAACAACAGAAATCTGAAATACAGAATAAGATGCGTAGTCAACCCATGGATGTTGAAGAGCTAAAGCAATCTTTTTTAGAAAGGAAAAAAATAGGGGTGGAAGAAACTATGAAAAAAGTTCAAGGACTTTTAAGCAAGTAAAAATCAATTGTTCAATAAATTTGTCATACTCTTCGTAAAGAGATGTCATGCCTTTTATGCCTGCTCATTTGACGCCATCAGCTCCACCACCAGAGTAGTATTGAGAAAAAAAAGTTTTCTTGTTGTCCTTGTAACTTGAGAAATCTGTCCGAGTGTCTTATTGTCTGGAGTCAAGAACTTATAAGAACTTATTTTAAGTCACTTATAAGAACTTGTGACAACTAACTTCAAAGTTAACGTCAAAGTTACTTGTAGGTAACTTTGAAATTAGTTATCAAGTAAGATCACGTTATTCTAGAAAGTTACATGAACAGTAACTTCATAAGTTATTCACAGGTCCAAGCAAGGCTGTGTTATTTTTTTTTTATTTTTCATTATAAAATGAACCAAGATGAATTACTTCTTCTAAGCGATATCTGCGCTGTAGAAAACAAAGACTTAGACTAAAAAAAAAACAGTGTCTTCTCTCTGTAGTTGTTTCTGGAAAATCAAAAGCTTTTCTCTGTAAACAATACATGACAGAAGACATAGAATCCCTCGCCGCTGACGAGCTAATCAAACTTCATGCTAAATATGAAAATCACATTGCTTCACTAATGACACGTGATTTGAGTCGATCTCTTGTCTGCCTATACACAAAAGCTGTGAGTCACTTCCTGCCTGTTGATAGTGACAGTCTATCACATGATCTAGAAAGCAACCCCATAGTTTCAAGTTCAATAGGCAAATTAGCATGTCTTATGTTTTACAAGTTTGGGAATTACCTTGCGCCTGTGGTAACCTTACTTGTTACTAGTAGTCATATCGATTTTTCTAAAATAAATTTTAAATTAGAAGAAAATGGACGAGACCCAGATGACTTCCACATCAGAGTCCTGTCTTGACACAGGTTCAAACAGTGACTAAGGCTAAAAATCCAGGTTGAATAGAGGCGGGGAAAAGATTAGCTGAATATAACAGACAAAAAAATTACAGCTTCAGACATTAACACAAAAGACTGACACACCATCAACAGCACCAGTGTTACTACCGTCAGGACCAACTTACTTACTTACTTACTTACGCCTGTCACCCCTACCCGGGTATAGGCCGTCGACGAGAGACCTCCAGCAACTCCTGTCCTGTGCTTCTCCTTCGATTCTACTCCAGGTGGTTCCCAGTCTCTTGATGTCTGCATGGAGGTCTCGACGCCAGGAGTTTCTCGGCCTACCTCTTTTCCTCTTTCCCTGGGGGTTCCATGACAATGCCTGCCTAGTGATACTGGAAGCTGGCTTTCTCAGACTGTGACCGATCCATCCCCATCTTCTTCGCCCAATTTCATTCTCTGCTGTTATCTGCTCTGTTCTCTCCCAGAGTCTGACGTTGCTGATCTTCTCTGGCCAGTGGATTTTCAAAATTCTTCTAAGGCAACTGTTCATGAAGGTCTGTACTCTGTTGACTGTGGTTTTTGTCAATCTCCAAGTCTCTGCTCCATATAAGAGAACTGCTTTTACATTGGAGTTGAAAATCCGGACTTTGGTGTGTTGTGACAGCTCTCTGGAGCTCCACACCTTTTTCAACTGGAGAAAGGCTGCTCTGGCTTTACCGATTCGTGCTCTGACATCTGCATCAGTGCCGCCTTTTCTGTCTATGATGCTCCCAAGATAGGTGAAGGACTCCACCTCCTCCAACGGGGTGCCAGCAAGCAAGACTGGTTCTTCCCTGGTTGCATTCAGCCTCATTGTCTTTGTTTTCTGTTTGTGAATGGTGAGGCCCACTTGGGACGAGATGTCAGCAAGCCTCGTGGTCTTGTCCTGCATTTGTTGATGAGTGTGGGACAGTAATGCCAAGTCGTCTGCAAAATCGAGGTCGTCAAGCTGTGTCCACAGTGTCCACTGTATTCCACTTCGTCTGTGCTCTGTGGTCATCTTCATGACCCAGTCTATGGCCAGTAGGAAGAGGAACGGAGACAGCAGACACCCCTGCCTGACACCAGTTCTGACCTGGAGTTCCCTGGTGAACCGCCCTTCGTGGATCACGCGACATGTCATGCCATCGTAGCTGCTCTTGATCAGGCGGACGAGCTTTGTGGGTACACCGTAGTGTCGTAGGAGTTTCCACAGAGTCTCTCGGTCCACACTGTCAAATGCTTTCTCATAATCCACAAAGTTGACGTACAGCGGGGAGCTCCACTCCAGAGACTGTTCCACGATGATGCGGAGAGTGGCGATCTGGTCTGTACATGATCGGTTCTTCCTGAATCCTGCTTGCTGGTCTCTCAGCTTGGGATCAACGGAGCTCTTCATTCTCTCCAGGATGATCCTGTTGAAGACCTTTCCTGGTACTGACAGCAAGGTGATTCCTCTGTAGTTGGAACACTTGCTGAGGTCGCCTTTCTTGGGAAGCTTGATTAGGTACCCCTCCTTCCAGTCAGCCGGCATTGCCTCCTCTTCCCAGATCTTTCCAAACAGTGGGTACAGCATCTCCACTGTTGTCTCTAGGTCTGCTTTCAGAGACTCCGTTGGGATGCCATCTGGGCCTGCTGCTTTGCCGTTCTTCAAGAATGCCACGGCTCTTCTGATCTCTTCCCGGCTGGGTCTGCCACAGCTGATGGGTAGGTCGGTCTCTGCCGGCTGGATGTCTGGGGGGTCGGGTGGGCTCGGTCTGTTCAGTAACTCTTTAAAATACTCGGCCCATCTGTCGAGTTGGTCTGCTCTGTCTGCAATAGGCTTGCCTTCTTTGTCTTTTACTGGTCTTTCTGTATGGCCATACTTGCCTGACAATCTTCTGGTAATGTCGTAGAGCTGTTTCATGTTGCCGCTGCCTGCTGCCTTTTCTGCCTCTGCTGCCAGGCTGTCTGTGTAGGCCCTCTTGTCTGCCCTGATACTACTCTTCACCTCGCGGTTGGCTTCCGAGTATTCCCCCTGTGCCCTTACTTTGGCTGCTCTTGTGCGACTGCTGTTGACAGCTGCTTTCTTCTGCTTCCTCACTTCTATCTTCTTCAAGGTCTGTGCCGACAGCCAGTCCTTGTGATGGTGTTTGTCAGGACCAACACACTCCCAAAAAAGTGAGAGACAAACAACTGAGTCTAAACCTGAAACAACAAAATATATAGTTGCTGGATTTGTTGTCGGATTTGGTTACGTAGGTTACCAATTATACAAAAAAATACAAACCACAGACTCAAACAGTGTCCAAAAAATCAGACACTCCAAAAACAAAAGAAGTAGTCTCCACATTACCAGCAACACCCAAAGCCGTGGACCCATTTTACATGCAGTAAATAAATTTATTATTTTTATTTTTGTGGCATAAGAAAATGAGCGACGCAAAAAACATAATGAACCTCGTCTATCACTCTGCTGTAATAAGCAGGCTAACAGTTGCTTATTCTATGCTGGGAAAAAGTCTCCTCAAAATGAAATCGGCAGACTTGAGTAGATTAGACTTCGAAGACAGTGCTAAGCTATTAGCTGTTGTAACAGCATCAATTGCAACAAAAGACCTTCTCGTCAAGCAAGGAATTATTCCAGAAAATGTTTCTAAGTAAATAAAAAATATGGCAACTATAGCTATTATGATTGGCGGAGCCGTTGTTAATGCATTGGCATTTAGTGGTTCAAACTATCTCTTTTCAAAAATGGGTAGAGAGGAATCTGCAGAAGAAATGAAGCGTCACAATGAGGCATCTGAAAAACTGGCACAAGCTCAACAAGATTATGAGAAGCAAAGAATAGAGAAACTTGATTTCATCAATGAAAAACTCAGGCTTGAGGGTCACGCACAGCATACATTTTCAAATGTCGATGACGCGATCAAAGAATATTTTCTTGTTACTGGCGAAGACATGACCATCCTGCAACCAAAACTTAGTGACTACTACCAGCCAAGCCCAGAACAAAGAAATGGAGAAATAATTTTTATTCTAGTAGGAATGACATTAGTATATTTTACAGGAGTTTTTATTGCTAGAAAAAATGACCGACGTCGGAGCTAAACTATCAAAAATATATTACTCCCCTATTGGCTATTGGAAAAATTACATGCTGCTGTGGGTGGGGATGTCACACTCGAACAAATAAAACAGTGGCTACAAAAACAGGTTATTTGGCAAATATATCTTCCTGCTCCAAGAAAAATAACAAGACCTCATTTTGTAAACACTATCCCTAATGACACCCATCAAATGGATCTACTGTTCCTACCACATGATACAATAAGAAAGAAACGATACAAGTATTCATTAACTGTTGTCGACATAGCTTCAAGGTATAAGGATGCCGAACCCATAACTGACAAGAATGCTAGTACAGTGGCCACTGCGTTAACAAAGATATATAGTCGTGGTCTTTTAAAATTTCCCAGGCTTGTGCAAGTCGATGATGGATCTGAATTTAAAGGTGCTGTTAATCAGTTATTTGCAAAGCATGGAGTGCTAGTGCGGCGAGGCATACCGGGCGTGCATAGATCACAGGCTATTGTTGAGAACTTTAACAAGCAATTATCGGAGAGACCTTTCAGCTATCAGTATTCTAAGGAACTCATGCATGACTCACGTAACACTGAGTGGGTTAAGAGATTACCATCTGTGATAAAAGCAATGAATAATGAAGGTCACCCTAAACCTGTTGATGCTATTAAATTGAAAACAATACCGTCAGGGTCAGAAATAAAAACAAAAGCGCCTGACACAAGCTTGTTTACAAAACAGGTGAGATATTTGTATCAACCTGGCGAAGCCGAGAATGACGTCAGACGTAGGGCAACTGATCCAATTTGGTCTACGTCTGTCCACAATATAAAAAAAATAGTTCCTTCCACTAATGCATCGATTTATTATCTGTATGAGCCTGCACCTCAGAGGGCATTTGTCAGAGAAGAATTACAAATTATTCCCCCAGACACTGTTACACATTTTTAACCATTTCATCAACTAATTCATCGATTAGTTCATCAACCAGTTCATCAGCTATTTCTTCAGATAACTTGAGCCTGTAATGCCCAGGTGCATAAGCCTTTTTCTTAGTGTGAAACACTCATTTTGTGTCCCCTACTGCTAGAGACTTTTTATGTGTTTGGATCATTTCAATATTGTGTCTATTTGATCTCAGTGTCTTGTTTGGATAATCAGGCATTAGTTCTCCATCTAATACTTGCTTATAATGTTCATGGCGAATGTCTTTATTTTTTTATGGCTGTTTTTTTTTTTTATACCTTTGGCTTTGGACTGACTTCCCTTTTGGTGCAGTATAGAATACAGTTTTGATCTCAGTCCAACGTACTCAACAATAGGCACTCCATTGAGTTCGTCTTTAAATTTTCCAGGCACTTTCTTATTCTGTGTGCTAAACAGCGGGTGATCCTTAGGGTAATCAGATGTGTCATACATGTGCAGTTCTGTTTTCATGTCTTCATAAAAAGTCTTCAGTAGGCACATCAATGATCATAGAGTCGGTGTCAGTGTATAACAGACGGCACTCAGGATACTTTGGTTTAAAGTAATCATAGTAAAATTCAAGCATCAGCAATTTTGATAACTCAAGAATTGCCATACCAATGAATACTGGCTTGTCCAGTTTGACAATCTTTTTTTTGAGTGACACTGCATACAATGATGAATGAAACTCTTTGTACCCTGTGTACTGTGGCTTGCCTGTAAGTTTAATTGCACCCAATTCAGTTGTGACCAGTCTCACATCTTTGCGGTGATGAGGCTTTTCCATCGTCTTTCCAAAACAGGCATTGTTCATAAGCTTAAAAAAGTCTTTGTCAAATGCAGTGTTGCCGTCCCTCGCACTCAATGTTGTGTTCTTCATTATGTAATCTTTCATGAAAGCACTTTGGTCAAATTGAATACCTCTGTGAACTTTCTTTAATACTAACCCATGTCTGATGTAAAACTGTAACAAGCGATAGTGGCAAACGTAATTGAATCTGTCATTCAAATTTGGCACAAGTTTGGTGTCTTCTTTTTTACCCGTCATGCTCATTTTTTCAACAGCCAACGGATAATCATTGTGGTAATCATGTAGATGGTGTGGGTACTCCAGGTCTACTTCAAAGATCCAACCCTTTCCATCATTCTGGTCATGACTCATAATATTGTTTGTTAACTCTGTTATGTCATACTGTGACAAATCATACAGACAAACGTTTTTCAAGGGCAATAACTCACACATTGCAAATCCGTAAAGGTTATTAGCGTCAAGGTACGTAATGAATGACCTTGACCTTGAGGGTTCAAAGTTCGTGTCGTCCAGATATTTATTGTTGGCTTTGGAATAATTGTTCGCAGCTATACTAATGCCTCCCCTCAATCCACGTTCCACCATTTCACCCATCGTACGATCAGACAACAGGTCTATAGATATCTTGCTGGATTTCAAAAATGCATCCCATGTCATGCCAGGACTAGTTATGTAGCAAGCTGGGTCAAGACTGTAGTGTAACAAACCCTTTTCACGATAACTTTCAAATACGTCTGCTAGCAAGCAAACATCAGCTTTCAAGTACTGGTCATGGTAATCACCAATCGTTTCACACCCTAGTTTACCCCATGCATCAAGTGTGTGCTGGTAATCAGAGTCAGAAATACCTTTGCCAGTTAGTGTAGAATAAAATTTCTCTTTTGGTGGCAGTCCCCTTTCCTCAAACACAACCCAGTCATCAATGTACTCGTAGGGGTAGACACCTTTCTTAATTAACTCTGGCTCAAAATATTTACTTGTTATTGGATACTCAGTCAGTCCTTCTGCCAGACTAGCAAGACCTAAGGACAAATGTTGCATGGAGTCATAAAATGCTAATTTGTTGTCCAGCCTAAAAGTTAAGTATTTCTCAGTTGTCTGGGAAATAAAACTAATTTTTTTTTGTAAGACTCATCCACATCCTGCATGATAATATGTGAATCATACCCTTTGAGATTGTGGAAAAAGATAGGCAGTTTGTATGCCTTGGGATCTATTTTTAATTTCAAGTTACAATCACCATGGGCAGCACCTCTGTAACGCCCAGTTATGTGGTCATGGTCACGAACTTTATCACCCTTCAGAAGTTGATCACAACCTCCTAAAGGTTGTTCACAAATCCAACACATCACTGCTGTATCAAAATTCTGTTTGTCTTCTTCTGTCATCACCAAAGGCATCTGACACTTTTCCAAATAATGTACTACCTGACTATACAGTTGTCTCAGTTCTGTTAAAAACTCAGCTGCTGCATTTTTGACCTCTGTAGATAACAGGTTCTTCGTGCACACCGTCTGACCTAACAAGAATGTATCCAAAAGAACACACCACTTGATCACTCAATTTTACATTCTTTGGTAATGATTCTGGAACAGGACCCTCAAACGGTACAACCAGTGATTCAAAATCAGCATACACTACAAATGGCAGCTTTTGCTGATTCCCATGGTTTTTCAAATAAACCTTGCTACCAGGATCTGGATACCTAAGTATTGTTTGAATGTCATCAGCTGACCTACAGTGCAGGGTATGTTTATGTGCCACTTTTATAGAGGAGAACCTTTGTAAGCATCTTTTACATACTTCCTGTTTGCCATTGTGTTTTGTTACATGATTATGAATTAGTCATGACATACTCCTAATAATTGTGTAGTGAAAGTTATCACCTGAGCTTATTAGTAACATATCAACATGCTTATCTTCTGACTGACCGTAGGTTGGGGCAATTGGTGACACTCTAATTGGTTGTAACTTGTTCTCAGACTCATTATCCCATACATACACATTCACAGATATCCCAGGATTTAGTTTTTCAAACAAATCTATATCCTCCACCTTAACAGGAAAATCTATGCCACTAAAGTTGAGTTCATTTACAAATTTGGTATAGTTAGATACACGTTCAGGTTTTGTTTTTACAAAATGCAGTTTGGCAAGCACACACCACATGAAACAGAAATTATCTTTGTTCTGAACATTGACGACAGCCTTTTTGTCTGCAACCTCAGTTGGTAGGGGCAACCATGATTTGCCTAAAATAGGATGGTATCTTGACTGCTTCAGTTGCAGTTCATGTACACGGCCTTCATGCCAACCAGATCCCTGCATTTTTGCTCTGTCAATCGCTTCAAGGAAGTCAGGCAACAGTCTTTCTCTAAACACTTTTTCCAATTCCTCTTTTGAATTAACTGTGTGTTGTCTTGTTGAGATATACGAAACAATCACTTCACCATCTACCCTGGTAAATTCTATTTTAGCAACAATCTGAATCTTTACACTACCAGAAAGAAGGTTATCTTGTATGACAGAAAAAGACCTTTCTATCGATTCATAGACACTGTAAGTGTTGGATATAGGCAAATCTGTTGTGTGAAACACGTTTCTTAAGCCTGACGAGCTTTGGGCATTGTCCGTCATTTTTATTTGACCGACAAAATAATAAATAGGAAAAATTATACTTGTGTAATACCACTTTATTGTCTGTAATCCCTATAATAATAAATATTTAGTTCATTCCCCAACAAATCAACCACTTCCCCGGTATGTGTCTTAAGGTCTTGTGCTCATGCTGCAGGTGTAATATCACTTTATTGACAGTAACAAATTCAATATAATCATGTTGTTTACTTAGATGGTAGAATATGTGTAAACACATACTCTCAAACCAGTCACAGTTAGCATCATAAACTATAAAATCTTGTGTCTTAAGATCAACAGTCTTATAATTATAACGTGGTGAACTATTAGAATATCCAAAAGTTACATTAAATGCCATGTATATCTTCGTTGGTGTTGAGAGTTTTATCAAAGGTTCAAACAGATGTTTAACTTGTGTTTTTAAGTCATAAAAATGCACAACACCTCTGAAGCTCTCTGTGATATCAAATGCTCGCCCGCTTTGTAGGTCCATCATTTTTTATGGACAAAAACAAAAGGTTAAATTAATTCACTAACCCATACCCTGTGGGCTGATCTGTCTTTAAAATAAGCTTTAGATGCTTAGTCAATTTGAGTTTGTTTTTCACAATGTCTCGTTCATGTTTGTTGGGGATGACATCGTTCTCTCTGAGACAGTCTTCAAAGCTGTCACGATCTTTACAGTAAAACAAACAGATAAACTTTAACTGCTTACGAAAATCTTTCAGTACAGCATTATATTTCTGAGTGAGAATCCATACACTGATGTTTGCATGTCTGCCACTGAAGGCCAGTTCTGCTAGTGTGTTTCTCTTCTTAACAATATCCTTATCTGCAGAGCAGAAATCGACTATGAACAGGGTTGGCTGTCCTCCAAATTGCTTGTAAAAATACTGCAGGTAGTCGTTCAGTTTCTTCTCAGGATCAACTAAGTAAATGTTGCTGTCAGTCCAAATGAAGAACGGTTGTGATAAGCTTTGTTGTGTTTGACAGTAGGACAGAATATCACAATGTTTTCAAAATGATGAATGTATCTTGTTTGTAATAGATTAAGTACAAATTCAGTTTTTCCACAGCCCGTGGCACCAACAAATAAGCCACAGTGTGGGTCGAGCGTCATTAAGTTCATTTTTAAAACACAATATATAAACTGTGTGTACAAAACACTATGCATACCTTTCTGGTTATGAAAGGGACACAATCTAATAAACTCACACACACACGGCAGGTGTTATATAATGACTATGCAAAAGCTTGTCTGGCTTGATTCTCTCCCTGCTCTGGTCAGGTAAACAAGGTAATAAATGCACGCGACAGCAGGTGTCCCAGCTAAGGTTGCAAAAGCAGAAAGTGCAAATACAGGCACCCGATTTCGTCATTATACTCTTCACTAAAAAGTATCCTATCCAACCTTTTGTAAGGGGTTATCGTGTGCCTGTAATAAAAGTACCTGACAAACCCATTTTCCTCGCGTGAGTTGTTAATCTAAAAACACTCGTAAAACAGGGTGGGTGTATAGTGACTTGAATCACTGAGGTCTCTCACTGGGAGTAGAGTAATGGGTTTTGTCTTTTAATTTCAAATGCATCGCAGCACTCACGATGTGTGGAGTGGAAACTTTTCTCCACACAGACGTCGAAACAGAACACAAAATTCTTTTTCTCTATACAACTCCTCACTGGGTAAGTCCTATTTATTTAGGAATGACCTGGTGCTCTATATTTGGAGAAAAACCTATATTCAAGGTTTGTCTTACATGAAAATTCTGTTCTAGTGACATAGTGACATAAATTTGAAGCGTTGACACAGAACGGAATAATTTGGCCTGATATGCCTGTGTGTGCGAGGTGGGTGGCTTGTGGGAGTGGGGTGGGTGGCTGGGTGTGTGGGGCTTTGTAGGGTGGTTGGTGTGGGTAGGGGGCTGGGTGGGGTTTGGGGGTAGGGGGCTGGGTGTAAGGTGTATGTGTGTGTGTGTGGGGGGGGGGGTATAGGGTAAGGGGTGGGTGGTGGCGTGGCGTGTACAGGATGTGAGGGGGGGAGAGGTGGGGGGTGTATAGGGTAAGAGGTGGGTGGTGGGGTGGCGTATATAGGATGTGTGTGTATGGGGGGGGGGGAGAGGTGGGGTGTGTGTGTTACACAGTTTGTTTTTCGCATTTAGCCAACATATAATATTACCTGGAGTGAATCAGTTTGCACTGAAAATTGTGTAGTCGCAATTTCTCAGGAACGCCAACTGTGATAACGGGAGATTGTAAATTCTGGACCGTAACGTAATTACGTACGTAATTTACCCTGATTTAGAACTATCGATACGGCATTATTGATTTAGGTGTCGCAGTGCTCTCTATATTTCATCTCTCTCTCAAACCAGTTGCAGTTTGTATCATTAACTTTAAAGGAATGTGTCTTAAAGTCAACTGTCATGCACTCCGCAGTTGGATGCTCAACAATAAATTCCAAACTCACATTATATGCCATGTGTATCTCCACTGGTGCTGAAAGGCTTATGTGAGGCTGTTTGGGTGATGATATTAAGTCAGTAAAGTGCTCAACTTCTTTAAAGCAGTGTGTGATATCAATAGCTCGCTCGGTTTGTCCGTTCATCGTTTTTATTGGACAAAACAAAAGTATAAATTATTTTTTTTAATCCATACCCTGTAGGCTGATCTGTCTTTAAGATAAGCTTTAGATGCTTAGACGGGGAAGTGACGCAGTGGTTAAGGCGTCTGCCTCCAATGCCAGAGGTGAGAGGTTCGATACCGGGTTCCGGCGTTGGATTTTTTCTCCTTTGGTAAGGGTCACCGTCTGGGTTTGTAATAAAGTGTATCACATCGCACACTATCCGATGAAAAGGCCTGTTTGTTTCGGCCGGCCGGACACACTCTTTTCTCACAAGTCAGTCAGTTTTTTTGTGTTTAAGAATGAGGTGTGTTTCGAGGACGTTTTGCTTTCGAAGCCGGTACTCCTCTCGTCAGCGGACCGTTTGAGACATCCACTTTCACAGCAGTTTTTGGCTGTTGTTGTTTCAGTCTCCTACATTTAATCCCGATTTACTTATCGGGTGAGATGTGTTTGCCCCTGGTTTTGGGGCATGTTTCTTAATTGTTTTTTTTTTTTGCGTTTTACCAAGATTTTTCTGTTTCCTCGTCTTATTTGGCCGAGGGTGAGAAGCTTAGTTTGCTTCGCTGGGTGAAGTTTTCCACCTCCGGTCGACACAGTGGGCTGATAGGTTGGTTAGCGTGGTTTATACCTAACCCCTCGCTCGTTGTTTGGTATGGAACAGGTTGAGTTCTTCAATTCTTTCAATTGCGATGCGGAATGTTTCCCCTTTTACTAGTCCTTTGAAGACTGCTGGTGGGTGAGCCGACAGGTGCCGTAGGTACTGATATGTTTCAGTTGTGCACTCTGGCACGTCGTGGCGGCGAAGGAACGCCTTGTCCGCAGGCCAGCGCCTATGATGGTCTGAGGTCCGGCGTCAGGCTGCATCGCAGAAAGGCAGGAGAGGCTGGCTGTGCAGTACATGCATCAGGAGGCCTTGATTCTTTCGTCGTCTGAGGGAATAGGCATAATTTCATCCGTGAGATGGAGTTCCCGCTGGGTTGTTTTATCTCTCTTTTGACCGCGATGGGGCAGTTTTTGAGTCAACACTGTTTCGTTTAAGTGTTCGGGATATAGGGCTATATCTTGATTGTTTGGTCTTCTGTTAGCAAAGCTTTCCATACATTTATGCATGTGCCAGCTACAGACGGCCACATGTCTCGCAGGTGGCCATGGGGTATTAGTCCAGTCAGCGCGGCCGGGCCCGGCAGTTACGTGAAGATGGACCATTCCCAACACCCTTCTACTACTTTTGGAAGAAGTAGCGCGATGCATGGATGGCGGCATAGAGGTAGCTGTGCTGCCTGCCTGTTGGTAAGATAGCGTATCCCTTCGCCATGTAGTTTTCAGTGTCTTCCACGTCAAATTTAGCTCTCTGTTTCAAAACACTGTGTCATTTAGATTTTTTTTATTCAGTGCTGGGAGGGCCGGCCTCGTTTGTGGACTGTAGGATCATTAAAGGTTGATTCCTCCTTATTTAAGTTTTGAGGAGATTAGCATGTCTCATGACGTTTTGTGTCGCCGATTCAGATTTGGTGGCTGTCCACTTCTTTCGTTGGCAATATATATCGTTGTTTCTTTTAGGAGGGGTGCGGTGTTACTGTCGATCAATTCTGGCGTTGAGCTGCAAGATGCGGTGCCGATTACAATAGATGGCGGCGAGAGCAGGGCTCTGTTTTCCTGTTACATACCGCTCGCGGCCCGGCGTTGGTTGTGAAGATCGTGGTTTCATGTCTTTTCCGTAGTTGAATGGCGGTTTTTTTTTTTTCAGAAAATTCCTCTGGGTTTTCTTCTCCGCATAGTTGTCGATTTATGTATATTTCGAGTGAGTTTTTGCTTTATTTGCCAGGCACTACTCTCGTCAGCGGACCACGCCTGACCACTTTATGTGGATTTTTTGCTTCATCTGCACGGGACATAGACGACCCCGGCCCCCACGAGTCCCCTGCTGCCTTGCAGGCCTGGCCGCTTGGCTGCGGAAAGGCTAAGGGAGGAAACCCCTGACAACAAAGCCCCCGTGTCTCCGGGGAAGGCTTTTGAGCCAGAGACTAAGACAAGGACAGTCTGATATAAAACCTACGACCCGAGGACCTCGATGCCACCGTCCCAGCTTGCTAGGCCATGGCAAACGAACCAAGGGTTTAAAGGGTGGGGCCAGTACTGCGCACACTGCACTCCACCCAAAAGCTCCACCGCGCAGGCTTTAGGAAACGCCCACGGACTATGACACTGAACTTTCCAAGTCCTGTAGCGATGGGCAAGGGGCAAAACGGCAGGTGAAAGATGTCACTGGAAGCCGCAGTCTCAAACCTGCATGCAGGCGGTTCAGGATATTGGTCGCCTGATGTTGACCTGGGGATGACAACGTCACTCGGCACACCCTGAACGACCAAGCAGCCTTCTCTAGGGACAGCACTGCTTGCTCCACACGGAGAGGGGCCTAGAAAAGGTGGCCTAACCAAAGCCCATCCCCTCGTAACCTCAGTTGGCGAGCCGCGGTCAACGGGCATCTTCCCATGCGGTCAGAAAACAAGAAAAAACAATGGATCCACTCTCATGACGACCATGACCGGACTCAACGTAGCATGCTGGAACATCCGAACCATGCTCGACACAGCAGACAGCGGACGCCCTGAACGTCGCTCCGCCCTCATTGCCCGTGAATTGCGGAGGTTAAACATCGACATCGCCGCGCTCAGCGAAGTACGCCTCCCGGAGGAAGGCAGCCTCCAAGAACTTGGTGCTGGCTACACCCTCTACTGGTCAGGCAGGCCTGCATCAGAAAGACGGCTCTCAGGCGTGGGCTTCATGGTGAAGACCCCCATTGCGACTACGTTGGAAAACCTACCAACGGGTCACTCCGACCGCATCATGTCCATGCGCCTCCCATTGAGAAGCCAGCAATATGTCACCCTTCTCAGTGTGTACTCCTCAACCCTCCTGGCAGAGCCTGCAGAAAAAGACAAGTTCTACTCTGACCTGCGCAGCCTCCTGCAGAGCACCCCTGCAGACGACAAAGTCATCATCCTTGGCGACTTCAACTCCAGAGTGGGCCAGGACTCTGAAGCCTGGAAAGGAGTCCTCGGCAAGCATGGCGTTGGGAACTGCAATGACAATGGTCGCCTACTGTTGGAGCTCTGTGCAGAGCAGCAGCTTGTCATCACCAACACTACTTTCCAGCAAAAGGACAGTCGAAAGACCACCTGGATGCATCCTCGCTACAAGCACTGGCACCTTATCGACTATGTCCTAGTGCGTCAGAGGGACCGCAGTGACGTCCTCCTCACCAGAGTGATGCCCAGCGCAGAGTGCCTCACTGACCACCGCCTTGTTCGCTGCAAACTCAGGCTCCGCCTCAAGCTGAAACCCAAGAAAGGCCCCCCCCCCCACCCCCCCAAGAAAAAGCTTGATGTTGCCAGCCTTCAGCGTGACGACAAGAAAGCTGCCCTTCAGGCCGATTTACAGCGCATGCTCAAAGACACAGTTGATCCAGCAGACTCCTCCCCTGAAACACTCTGGGAACAACTGAAAACTGCTATTGTAAAATCGTCTGTGCTAGAAAGAGGAACAAAGACTGTTTGACGCAAACGACGTAGAGATCCAGGAACTTCTAGCAAAGAAAAGAGCCGCCCACCAGGCCCACCTAGCCCAGCCTTCCTGCCCTGTGAAGAAGTCTGCCTTCCGCCTCATCTGCAGCAGTCTTCAGCTCAAGCTTAGAGAGCTCCAGAACGAGTGGTGGTCCAGACTCGCACAGCGGACCCAGCTCTGCGCTGACAACGGTGACTACAGGGGCTTCTACGAAGCACTGAAAGCAGTGTATGGCCCTAGGCAC
Source organism: Semisulcospira habei (assembly GCA_036245525.1). Taxonomy (NCBI): domain Eukaryota; kingdom Metazoa; phylum Mollusca; class Gastropoda; family Semisulcospiridae; genus Semisulcospira; species Semisulcospira habei. The sequence goes on along the minus strand of BTPG01000002.1, from coordinate 76,785,134 downwards.
CTGGTACAAAGTCCCCTGCGAAGCGCTGATGGACAGGCACTCCTCACAGATAATACCTCCATCTTGAACCGCTGGTCGGAATACTTTCAGGACCTCTTCGGCGCTGAGCGCACTGTTCAAGAAACAGTCATCCTCCAAATCCCACACCTTCCACTAAAGGTTGAATTGGACGAACCGCCCACCGCCGAAAAGACCCTCACAGCCATCCACCAGCTCAAGAGTGGCAAAGCAGCAGGCATTGACGGAATCCCGCCAGAGATCTGGAAACATGGAGGCCCAGCACTGCACAACAAGCTCCACGACCTCTTTCTCTGCTGCTGGGAAAAAGGAACACTACCAAAGGATCTCCGTGATGCAGTCATCATCTCCCTGTACAAGAACAAAGGAGAGAAGTCTGCCTGCTCTAATTATCGTCCATTGCCGGGAAAATTCTCGCAAGGTTGCTCCTGAATCGGCTGGTACCTGCCATCGCTGAAGACCACCTCCCAGAGGGACAGTGTGGCTTCAGAGCCAACAGGAGTACCACCGACATGGTCTTTGTGCTGAGACAGCTTCAGGAGAAGTGCCGCGAGCAGAACAAAGGGCTGTACGTAACGTTTGTCGACCTAACAAAAGCGTTTGACACTGTGAGCAGGCAAGGTATGTGGCAGATCCTGGAGCGACTAGGCTGTCCCCCAAAGTTTCTCAACATGATCGTCCAGCTCCACGAGGACCAGCAAGGCCAGGTCAGACTAAACAGTGACCTCTCAAAACCATTCCCCATTCGCAACGGCGTGAAGCAAGGCTGCGTGCTGGCACCGACCCTCTTCACCATCTTCTTCAGCATGATGTTGAAGCAGGCCACAGTGGACCTCGACGATGACGACGCAGTGTACATCAGGTATCGTCTCGATGGCAGCCTGTTCAACCTCAGACGACTGCAGGCCCACACGAAAACCCTAGACCAACTGATTCCTGAGCTGCTCTTTGCTGATGACGCTGCCCTCGTTGCACACACACAGAGAGCCTTGCAGCGCATTACGTCCTGCTTCGCAGATGCCGCCCAGCTCTTTGGATTTGAGGTCAGTCTGAAAAAGACAGAGGTCCTTCATCAGCCGGCACCCAAGGAAGAGCATTGCCCTCCCCACATCACCATTGGCGAGTCCGAACTGATGTCTGTACACCAGTTTACCTACCTTGGCTGCATCATCACGCCAGACGCCAAGCTGGACAAGGAGCTGGACAACAGGCTGGCAAAAGCGAACAGTGCTTTCGGGCGACTATTCAAGCGGGTGTGGCACAATCAACAGCTGAAAAAAGGCACCAAGATCAGCGTGTACAGAGCTGTCATCCTCACCACCCTGCTGTACGGTTCCGAGTCCTGGGCCCTCTACCGCAGCCAACTACGACTCCTCGAACGCTTTCACCAACGCTGCCTGCGTACCATCCTCAGCATTCACTGGAGTGACTATGTCACCAACGTCGAGGTCCTTGAACAGGCGGAAACTGTGAGCATCGAGACTTTGCTGCTGCAGACACAGCTTCACTGGCGGGGCACGTCTCCAGGATGGAGGATCATCGCCTACCCAAGATCACTCTGTTCGGCGAGCTCGCCACTGGACACCGAGACAGAGGGGCACCAAAGAAGAGATACAAAGACGGTCTCAAGAAGTCACTTAGTGCCTGCCAAATCGACCACCGCCAGTGGTCTTCACTTGCTGCGGACCGTGAGACCTGGCGCTCCACCATTCACAAGGCAGCCGTCTCCTTTGAGGACTCTCGCAGAGCTAACCTTAAGGACAAGTGGCTCAGAAGAAAAAAACAGAGTTGTCGTAACTCAGAACCCTGACCAGACCTTCCCCTGCAGCCACTGCGGTCGAACCTGCCTGTCCTGGATTGGCCTCCGCAGCCACGAAAATGCCTGCAGACGACGTGGGCAAGCCCTATAGAATCTTTGTTCGCGAAGTCAAGCCAAGAGAAGAAGAGAGATGCTTAGTTGATTTCAGTTTGTTTTTCACACTGTCTCGTTCATGTTTATTTGGGATAACATCGTTTTCTCTGAGACAATCTTCAAAGCTGTCACGATCCTTACAGAAAAACACAGATAAACTTTAGTTGCTCTCGAAAATCTTTCAGTACATCATTATATTTTTGAGTGAGAATCAATACACACTGACATTTGCGTGTCTGCCACTAAAAGCAAGTTCTGCCAGTATGTTTTTCTTCTTGATAATGTCTTTCTCTGCTGAGCAATCGTCAACAATAAACAAAGTTGGCTGTCCTTCAAATTGCTTGTAAAAAGATATCAAACAGTCATTCAGTTTTTTCTCAGGGTCAACTAAGTAAATGTTGCTGTCAGTCCAAATGAATAAACGGCTGTGATAAGCTTTGTTGTGTTTGATCATAGGACAGAATATTACTATTTTTTTCAAAATGGTATAGGTATCTTGTTTGTAAGAGGTCAAGAACAAATTCAGTTTTCCCACAGCCTGTGGCACCACAAAACAAACCACAGTGTAGGTCGAGTTTCATCAAGTTCATTTTAATACTAATTATAATTTTAATACACGTGACCACTTAGTCTGCTTTCTGCAATATTGAGTTAAGCATCATAAACTAGATACAAATATATATTTATTGCTGCAGCGGTTTCAGGCTTTTTTGTATCTGAATTGTAATTCCGTCACTACCGTTTTCAACAGTACGTCCTGACCCATGTAGGTAGTCGTCATAATAATAATAATAATAAGGAAGATTTATAAGGCGTCAATACATGGTAAGATGCTCTAGGTGCCGTACATATGAACAAAACATACAAATATTATACAAAAAGTGACAAAGCCACATGTACAATTACACAAAAGAACAGAATCATGACTAAATACATGAACACTGATAATCAAAGTGGGAAAAGATGGGTTTTAAGACTGTGTTTAAAACCCATCTTCATCGTCATCTGTACTACTCAGGTCTAACCAAAGTGCATATTTGTTTGTCAGTTATTGCCCAATTCCTACGTCATACAAATGTAGATTTTTGCAAGTTATGTTTGCTTTTTTTTCTCTAAGTCTCCCACCTGCAAAATACTTTGTGATTTTGTCGTAGTGCTGGTAAAAAAAAGTTGTCTCATATATCAGACTTGCTTAAGAAATTGGCTGTGAAAGCAATGGATGCGTTGCCTGACATAATAGGGAGTGTTGTCAGTTGGCTAATCAGTACAGCGGCAAAGGTTGTAGGGTTTATGGCGAAGCATGTGTGGGTCTTTTTGGTAACAGTTGGAGGGTTAATCGTAGGATATTTAATGAAACAGGTAAAGAAGTAATAAACCTAATCTAGTAAGACCTATTACCAATGCAGTCTCTCTGACTCATGTGTGTTTGGTGATGGTGTCGGGGTTACTTTCTGTACGGGTGACAGGGGTAATGATGTTACCGGAGTCAGGGTTGGAACCGGGGCTGGTGTTAATAATGGTTTTAATGACTGTAAGCGCAAGCGTTGTGTGGTTGTTGCCCCCAAGTTTACTATTTGATTGAGTCCTAATTTCTGACCAACACCTGCAACAATGATTTCAACAATGATGCCAACTACAAAGTCAACTTTTGATCTGGCATATCTGAGAACGTCTTGGTAGCGTTGTATGCGTGATAGAAGATCAACAACTGAGTTTACCGAATCTTCCAGGTTTGCAAGAAACTGTTTTTGAGCTTCAAATTTGCCGCTCCCATTTAAGATATTTGATTTTGTTAGCGAATGTGCTCCTAGTATACACCACACATATGTTCTGATAGACTCATTAATGCATTTGACTCCTGCTTGAGTAAACCCATCACTCCTGTCTAAGACAAATGTTGTTGTCCAGGCATTAGACTGCTTCTGTTCAATTAAACCCAACCAGACTTGTGATTTTTTGTGAAAATGAAGTGTTACCAGGGTAGTAATCTTGGGGGTAATGTCTGTGGCTCATAGCATAATACAATGTACCCATGCCGTTGTGATCATAAAGTTTTTGTGTAAAGTCATAGCCAGTACTAATGTTAAATTCATTACAGATGTGTTCAAATGCTTTCATATCCATGGGCTTGTTATACCTGTTGAAACTGGATTCAGTGGGTAATGGGGTATGCAGTTCTGACAGTATTCTTCTTAACTGGTAATACACATGGAAACGAAACACAGACCTAATCAGTTTGTTTGAGTGATTCAAGTGGTCTGTAAAAGAAACACCACAGCCTGTAGTTGAACACAGTATAGCAAAGTTGAGCTGGTTTTGAAACATCTGTAGTGGGCTTGATGACCACTTTCTTGCAGTTAAATCATCTGTTATTGGCGGGGTTAAGTAATGATCAAAGGGGTTGGGAATTTTTACTTGAAATAAATCTTGTTCACTTGCATCAGACACAGCTATATCGAGCTGATTTAGTTGAATTATTTTCTGTTCATAAGTTGGGGTGACATTGTACTTGGCATCTACATTGAATTGAAATGAGTTTGTGCTTACACTTGTTGGTGATTTAAATTCCATCGTGCTTTTTTATGTGATAATAAAAAATGTTTATTACCTTAATAAATCTTGAGACAAGCAAACCAGTCTGGTTAAATAATGGGACTGATAATCGTGATGGTAGCAAGGCTGTAGCTATCCATGAAATGTTTTACACTGTAAAGTGGTTTAATGTTGAAGATGATGGTACATAACTGAATGGTTTCAAAATAAATTTAAAATAAAGCAACTTTAAATCTGGCTAACTTGCTTGTTACATTTGAATTTCCCAAAGTTTGTATTCACATGCAAACTTATAATCCTACTTGGTTTTTTAAATGAGGTCAACATAGAACATTTAGATACAGGTTATGATGAAGATTGGTCATTAGATAACAGATATATAAAGCCCCAAAACAAAAAAACAAAATAACTGGAAGATATCCTGTCAATTTGGCAGTACACACAGTACTAAATGTTTATTTAAAAAAACTAAACACGACTGAAAATGTGCACAATGGAAAGCCTTTAACTTTGTTGAGATGCGTGCCAACTGGAACTGCACCCTATTATAATAATAATAATAATTACGGACGCCCTGAACGTCGCTCCGCCCTCATTGCCCATGAATTGCGGAGGTTAAACATCGACATCGCCGCGCTCAGCGAAGTACGCCTTCCGGACGAAGGCAGCCTCCAAGAACTTGGTGCTGGGTACACCCTCTACTGGTCAGGCAGGCCTGCATCAGAAAGACGGCTTTCAGGCGTGGGTTTCATGGTCAAGACATCCATTGCGACTAAGCTGGAAAACCTACCAACGGGCCACTCAGACCGCATCATGTCCATGCGCCTCCCACTGAGACACCAGCAGCACGTCACCCTTCTCAGTGTGTACTCCCCAACCCTCCTGGCAGAGCCTGCTGAAAAGGACAAGTTTTACACTGACCTGCGCAGCCTCCTACAGAGTACCCCTGCAGACGACAAAGTCATCATCCTTGGCGACTTCAACGCCAGAGTGGGCCAGGACTCTGAAGCCTGGAAAGGAGTCCTCGGCAAGCATGGCGTGGGGAACTGCAATGACAATGGCCGCCTACTGTTGGAGTTCTGTGCGGAGCAGCAACTGGTCATCACCAACACTACTTTTCAGCAAAAGGACAGTCGAAAGACCACCTGGATGCATCCTCGCTCCAAACACTGGCACCTTATCGACTATGTCCTAGTGCGTCAGAGGGACCGCAGTGACGTCCTCCTCACCAGAGTGATGCCCAGCGCAGAGTGCCACACTGACCACCGCCTTGTCCGCTGGAAACTCAGGCTCCACTTCAAGCCAAAACCCAAGAAATGGGGGCCCCCCAAGAAAAAGCTTGACGTTGCCAGCCTTCAGCGTGACGATGTGAAAGCTGCCTTTCAGACAGATTTACAGCGCAGGCTCAAAGACACAGCGGACCCAGTAGACTCCTCCCCTGAAACACTTTGGGAACAACTGAAAACTGCTATTGCAAAATCCTCTGCAGAAGTCTTGGGTTTCGCCAGAAAGAAGAACAAAGACTGGTTTGACGAAAACGATGTAGAGATCCAGGAACACCTAGCAAAAAAAAGAGCCGCCCATCAGGCCCACCTAGCCCAGCCTTCCTGCCCTGTGAAGAAATCTGCCTTCCGCCTCGTCTGCAGCAGTCTCCAGCGCAAGCTCAGAGATCTCCAGAATGAGTGGTGGACCAGACTTGCACAGAGGACCCAGCTTTGTGCTGACAATGGTGACTACAGGGGCTTCTACGAAGCACTGAAAGCAGTGTATGGCCCCAGGCACCTAGTACAAAGTCCCCTGCGAAGCGCGAATGGCCAGGCACTCCTCACAGATAATACTTCCATCTTGAACCGCTGGTCGGAATACTTTCAGAGCCTCTTCAGCGCTGAGCGCACTGTTCAAGAAGCAGTCGTCCTACAAATCCCACAACTCCCAGTAAAGGTTGAATTGGACGAACCGCCCACCGCTGAAGAGACCCTCACAGCCATCCACCAGCTCAAGAGTGGCAAAGCAGCAGGCATTGATGGAATACCGCCAGAGATCTGGAAACATGGAGGCACAGCACTGCACAACAAGCTCCATGACCTCTTTCTCTGCTGCTGGGAGGAAGGAACACTACCAAAAGATCTCCGTGATGCAGTCGTTATCACCCTGTACAAGAACAAAGGCGAGAAGTCTGACTGTTCCAACTATCGGGGAATTACCCTGCTGTCCATTGCTGGGAAAATCCTTGCAAGGCTGCTCCTGAATCGGCTGGTACCTGCCATCGCTGAAGACCAACTCCCAGAGGGCCAGTGTGGCTTCAGAGCAAACAGGAGCACCACCGATATGGTCTTTGTGCTGAGACAGCTACAGGAGAAGTGCCGCGAGCAGAACAAAGGGCTGTACGTAACATTTGTCGACCTAACAAAAGCGTTCGACACTGTGAGCAGGCAAGGCATGTGGCAGATCCTGGAGCGACTTGGCTGTCCCCCAAAGTTCCTCAACATGATTGTCCAGCTACACGAGGACCAGCAAGGCCAGGTCAGACTCAACAATGATCTCTCAGAACCATTCCCTATTCTCAACGGCGTAAAGCAGGGCTGCGTGCTGGCACCGTCCCTCTTCACCATCTTTTTTAGCATGATGTTGAAGCAGGCCACAGTGGACCTCGATGATGACGATGCAGTGTACATCAGGTATCGTCTCGATGGCAGCCTGTTCAACCTTAGAAAACCCTAGACCAACTGATTCGTGAGCTGCTTTTTGCTGATGATGCTGCCCTCGTTGCACACACAGAGAGAGCCCTTCAGCGCATCACGTCTTGCTTCGCAGATGCTGCCCAGCTCTTTGGACTCGAGGTCAGTCTGAAAAAGACAGAGGTCCTCCATCAGCCGGCACCCAAGACAGTGTATCGCCCTCCTCACATCACCATTGGCGAGTCTGAACTAAAGTCAGTGCACCAGTTTACTTACCTTGGCTGCATTATCACGTCGGACGCCAAGCTGGACAAGGAGCTTGACAGCAGGCTGGCAAAAGCGAACAGCGCTTTCGGGCGACTTTTCAAGCAGGTGTGGCACAATCAACAGCTGAAAACAGGCACCAAGATCAGCGTGTACAGAGCTGTGGTCCTCACCACCCTGCTGTATGGTTCTGAGTCTTGGGCCCTCTACCGCAGCCAACTACGACTCCTCGAACGCTTCCACCATCGCTGCCTGCGTACCATCCTGGGCATTCACTGGAGTGACTATGTCACCAACGTCGAGGTCCTTGAACAGGCTGAAACTGTGAGCATCGAGGCTTTGCTGCTGCGGACACAGCTCCGCTGGGCGGGGCATGTCTCCAGGATGGAAGATCATCGCCTACCAAAGATCACCCTGTTCGGCGAGCTTGCTACTGGACACCGTGACAGAGGGGCACCAAAGAAGAGATACAAAGACTGTCTCAAGAAGTCACTTAGTGCCTGCCAAATCGACCACCACCAGTGGTCTTCGCTTGCTGCGGACCGTGACACCTGGCGCTCCACCATTTACAAGGCAGCTGTCTCCTTTGAGGACTCTCACAGAGCTAGCCTTAAGGACAAGCGGCTCAGGAGAAAAAACAGAGATGCCGCAGCTCAGAACCCTGGCCATACCTTCCCCTGCAGCCACTGCGGTCGAACCTGCCTGTCTCGGATTGGCCTCCGCAGCCATGAACAAGCCTGCAGACGTCGTGGGCAACTCCTATAAAATCTTCGTTCACGAAGTCAAGCCAAGAGAATAATTACGGTATTTATAATGCGCTTATCTTATAATAATTATAACTCTAAGCGCGCACTCACAACTCAGGCACGCATGCGCACACTTTAGACAATGACTCACGTACCACAAATAGTGAAATACATTACGACAGTCAGCTTGGGGTGGGGAATGTGGTGGTATAGTGCTTGAACTGTTGAAAGAGGTGAGTTTTGAGGGCGGACTGGAAGGAGGAGAGAGAGTGTTTCTGATGGAGAGAGAGTGGGAGAGTGTTTCAGGTGAATGGACCGTATACTGAGAAGGAGCAGGGGCCGAAAGTGCTGAGTTTGGTGCGGGGGATGTGGAGGCAGAGAGGGTCAGAGGCGGAGTGGAGGGAGCGGGGAGGAGTGTAGGGGTGAAGTAAGTTTGAGAGATAGGCGGGAGCGCAGTTGTTCAGGGATTTGTAGCAGAGAGACAGAATCTTGTATTGGATGCGTTGGGGGATGGGAAGCCAGTGAAGGAGTTTGAGCAGGGGAGTGATGTGGTCGGATTTTTTCTTTCTGAGGACGAGGAGGGCAGCATTGTTCTGGACGCGCTGGAGAGTGAAAGTGGTGGAGTGAGGGAGGGCGGAAAGGAGAGAGTTGCAGTAGTCGATGCGAGATAGGATAAAAAAGCCAGCAAGTTTGGTGGCAGCTTCGGTAGTGAGGTATTTTCTGATCTGACTGATGCCCCACCCGGGTCTGCCCTGGGGGACTTGGGTGGGGTTAGGTACTTTTTAGTTCTCAGGGTCACCCTGGTCAGCCCCACAGGGTGAGTTTTTCTCTCTATTCTGGGGCATGTGTTTCTGTCTACCCGAGGTCCATTCACCTGTATTTGCCTTTTTAAAACTCTCCCTACTGTCTGCACTGCCTGTAGCTCTTGATATTGGATGTGTGTTGCTAAATGGTCTTAGCTTTATTTAGGCCCCATGTGTTAGGTTTATTTAATGTATTTGACCGGCTGGTGACATACATTCAATGTTCTGTTTAGTTTTTTTTTTCACAAGCAGTGCAGGCACGTCCTGAGAAAGCCTTGTTGCTGTCGGGACGTTAAACAATGTACAATCAATCAATCAATCAATCTGACTGATGCGGCGGAGTTGGAAGTAGCATGCCTGGGCCGTGGCGGAGACAAAGCTGGTCATGGAAAGAGAGGAATCGAGGATAACGCCGAGGTTTTGGGCCGAGTCAGAGAGGGAGATGGGGGTGCTGTCGAGTTGAAGGTGGAGAGAGGGAGGGAGCTGGGAAAGTGTCTGGCAAGTGCCTACCAGCATAGCTTCCATTTTGTTGTCATTCAGTTTAAGCTTGTTTGCTGTCATCCAGTTTTTCACATCTTCGTAGCTGTCAGCCATGCGAGTCAGTAGTGACTGAGTGTTGTCGAGTTTGTCTTTGTCTAGTAATTGTGAGTCGTCAGTGTAGAGGTGGTGGTGTATGTGGTGAGACTGGATGATGTTGGACAGGGGAGAGGTGTAGAGTGTGAAAAGGACCGGGCCCAGGACGGACCCCTGTGGAACTCCGCAGGAAAGCGTGACTGGGTAGGAGGAGACGCCGTCGATGGTGACGGACTGTTGTCTGTCGGAGAGGTAGGAGAGAAACCAGGAGTGAGCAGAGTCAGTGATGCCAAAGGAGTGGTGAAGGCGGTGGGGGAGGATAGAGTGGTCTATAGTGTCGAAGGCGGCAGAGAGATCGAGTAGCATAAGAAGGGAGATGTTGCCCGAGTCGGTGGAGAGAAGCAGATCGTTTAAGAAATGTAGAAGGGCTGTTTCAGTGTTGTGATGTTTGCGATAGGCAGACTGGAAGGGACTGAGGAGGTTGTTGTCGGCGAGGTGGAGGTTGAGCTGGTTGAGAACGACCTTCTCAAGAAGCTTGGACAGGAAAGAGAGATTGGAGACTGGGCGATAGTTTTTTAGTTCGTTTGGGTCGAGGTTGTGTTTTTTGAGGAGAGGACGGACGATGGCGGACTTGAAGATATCAGGGACGGAACCGTTCTCTAGAGATGTATTGATGATGTCGGTAATGAAGGGCAGAAGTTTTGGAAGGCCGTCCCGGTAGAGAGAAGCTGGGAGAGGGTCTAGTTCGCAGGTTTTGAGAGGCATGGACTTTATGGTCATGAGGACTTCGTCCTGAGAGATAGGACGGAAGGAGGAGAGGGGGGTGCAGGTCGACAGCTTCGTCGAAGAAGCTCTCTGGGTTGACAGATTTTAGTTTGCGACGAGAGACAAGGAGCTTGGTTTTTTTCGGGAGAGGTAGGTTGAGGGAGACGAGAATAGCGAGGTGGTCAGAGGGAAGCACAGAGGAGGTGTCAGAGTCGAGAAAGAGTTGATCGGAGGTGCGGGTGATGATCCAGTCGAGGGTGTGGCCGAGTAGGTGGGTGGGTTTGGTGATGTGTAAGATTGTGGTTTGAAAGTGATGTGCAAAGGCGTTTTGTGTCAGGGTGGTCGGGTTTGTCGAAGTGAAAGTTAAAGTTGCCAAGAAGGATGTGTTTTCCGGGTCGTGTGCTGTAGTGGATGAGGAGGAGGTCAAACTCGGTGAGGAACATGGAGTTTGTGAGTTTGTTTTGAGAGCTTGGAGGGGGCGATAGATACATGAGAAGATGAGGGACTGGCCAGGGAGTGTTGCTATGGCCTCGACAGATTCAAAGGAGGGATGAGCAAAAGGTAGAGACTGAGAGAAGAGAGGTGAGCGGAAAGACAATCCCTGTAGATGATGGCAATGCCACCCCCTCTGGAAGCGTGCGGGAAGGAGGCCAGGCGGTAGCCACTCGGAGTGACGCTGGTGATGATGGGTTCATCGCCAGCTGAGCGGAGCCACGTTTCGTTGATCACGACAACATCTAGGTCATTGTCTAGAATGAAATCTGAAATCACGTTGGCTTTGCCATCTTTGCAGATTGACTGTGCATTAAACAGACATCGAGAAGTCTGACTGTTCCAACTACCGGGGAATTACCCTGCTGTCCATTGCTGGGAAAATCCTTGCAAGGCTGCTCCTGAATCGGCTGGTACCTGCCATCGCTGAAGACCAACTCCCAGAGGGCCAGTGTGGCTTCAGAGCAAACAGGATCACCACCGATATGGTCTTCGTGCTGAGACAGCTACAGGAGAAGTGCCGCGAGCAGAACAAAGGGCTGTACGTAACGTTTGTCGACCTAACAAAAGCGTTCGACACTGTGAGCAGGCAAGGCATGTGGCAGATCCTGGAGCGACTTGGCTGTCCCCCAAAGTTCCTCAACATGATTGTCCAGCTACACGAGGACCAGCAAGGCCAGGTCAGACTCAACAATGACCTCTCAGAACCATTCCCCATTCCCTATTCTCAACGGTGTAAAGCAGGGCTGCGTGCTGGCACCGACCCTCTTCACCATCTTTTTTAGCATGATGTTGAAGCAGGCCACAGTGGACCTCGATGATGACGATGCAGTGTACATCAGGTATCGTCTCGATGGCAGCCTGTTTAACCTCAGACGACTGCAGGCCCACACGAAAACCCTAGACCAACTGATTCGCGAGCTGCTTTTTGCTGATGATGCTGCCCTCGTTGCACACACAGAGAGAGCCCTGCAGCGCATCACGTCTTGCTTCGCAGATGCTGCCCAGCTCTTTGGACTCGAGGTCATTCTTAAAAAGACAGAGGTCCTCCATCAGCCGGCACCCAAGACAGTGTACCGCCCTCCTCACATCACCATCGGCGAGTCTGAACTAAAGTCAGTGCACCAGTTTACTTACCTTGGCTGCATTATCACGTCGGACGCCAAGCTGGACAAGGAGCTTGACAGCAGGCTGGCAAAAGCGAACAGCGCTTTCGGGCGACTTTTCAAGCGGGTGTGGCACAATCAGCAGCTGAAAACAGGCACCAAGATCAGCGTGTACAGAGCTGTGGTCCTCACCACCCTGCTGTATGGTTCCGAGTCCTGGGCCCTCTACCGCAGCCAACTACGACTCCTCGAACGCTTCCACCAGCGCTGCCTGCGTACCATCCTGGGCATTCACTGGAGTGACTATGTCACCAACGTCGAGGTCCTTGAACGGGCTGAAACTGTGAGCATCGAGGCTTTGCTGCTGCGGACACAGCTCCGCTGGGCGGGGCATGTCTCCAGGATGGAGGATCATCGCCTACCAAAGATCACCCTGTTCGGCGAGCTTGCTACTGGACACCGTGACAGAGGGGCACCAAAGAAGAGATACAAAGACTGTCTCAAGAAGTCACTTAGTGCCTGCCAAATCGACCACCACCAGTGGTCTTCGCTTGCTGCGGACCGTGACACCTGGCGCTCCACCATTTACAAGGCAGCTGTCTCCTTTGAGGACTCTCACAGAGCTAGCCTTAAGGACAAGCGGCTCAGGAGAAAAAACAGAGATGCCGCAGCTCAGAACCCTGGCCATACCTTCCCCTGCAGCCACTGCGGTCGAACCTGCCTGTCTCGGATTGGCCTCCGCAGCCACGAACAAGCCTGCAGACGTCGTGGGCAACTCCTATAAAATCTTCGTTCGCGAAGTCAAGCCAAGAGAGAGAGAGAGAGAGAGAGAAACAGACATAGTTTTAGGTTGGGTGAGACAGAAGAGGAAGAGGAAGATAAAACGGACGAAGAAGAGAACAAAGGAGGAGGAGGGTGGGGAGAGGGAAAAGAGGATGGAGGGGGGAAAGATGAGGGAGGGGGAGGGGGGAGGAGGAAAAGACGGGAAAGGAGAACCGGGCAAGAAAGAGGATGCAAGAGGAGGGTGGGGTGGGGGGGGGGAGGAAGGAGAGTAGGAAAAGATGAGGAAGAGCGAGGGGGAGGGTGAAGGGGAGGAGAAAGGGGGAGGAGGGGACGAGGAGGAAAAAGCAGGCGGAGGAGGGGGTGAGGGGAGGGAGGGGAGGAGGGTGGGGGAGGAGGCGGCTGAGGAGAGCAGGGAGCGGTAGGTGAGGAAGACAGGAGAAGAAGTGGGAGAAGAAGGAATCAATGAATCAATGAATCAATGAATCTTTATTTTACAACGGTAAAGATATTAACAATGCCAGAGGCAATGCCATTTTTCAAATCTGCCGTTGCTACATCTACAAATACAGCAATTACATTACATTAATACATGTATAGGACCAACGCCTACGGGCGTGTTGGGGGGAGGGGGAATAATGGTAAGGAAGAAAAAAAAAAAAAAAAAGCAACAACACAGCAGCACTATACATACACGGCAGTAGAATGGGTACATTACTAACAATAATATCTACGTATAGAAAGCAAAGTTTGCAGATAATTATGGCTGCGATGATAAATGTTTAAAAAGACTTTTCTTGAAACATGATACCGTTGGAGTGGTCTTCGTGTGGGATGGAAGCGAATTCCACAAAGTCGCCCCCGAGAATGCTAGACTGGTTTTAAATAAGTCTATTCTGGTTTTGGGTACTACATACAGGCTTTTTGTATCGCCATAGCGGGACTGTGACCCGGACTAGCAGCTGGGTTAGATATTCCGGAGTGTTGTCATTCCGAATCTTGAAAAGGAGAACACCTTTGTTGAATGCAAACTGATTCTTGAGAGAAAGAAGTCCCGCTTTGTGAATCTTATCATCCGTTGTCAAAGTAGGATCAGGTAAAATTAATTTCGCCGCTCGTCTGTGTAAGGAGTTCAGTCTTTTTAAATGTACATCTCTACAGCCATCCCACACCATCGAAACATAATTAATGTGGGACTGAATATGTGCTTAATAAAATAATTTTCTGGTTGCAAAGTCAGTGAAGTGCTTTAGTTTGGACAGCATGAAAATGTTTCTTGAAACAGTTTTACACACTTTATGTGTGTGTGCCTGCCATTTGAGCTGATCATCTATGATAATTCCAAGGAGGCGGTGTTCAGACACTTGCTCAATAGAATTGCCTTCGAATGACAAATCAAGTGAAAGGGGACTTAGTTGATGTTTTTGGCGTGTCGCAATTATCATTGACTTAGTTATTGCTGGATGGATACTCACTGAGTTACGTTCACACCAGGCGGACACCTCATCAAGACTCTGTTGTAGGTTTTCTGCAACCACATTAAGGTTTTTATTTGCCGTGTGGATTGAAGTATCTTCAGCAAACAAGTCACATTCGACAGAATCGGACGTTAGGTGAAGAGGCAGATCGTTGATGTATAAACAAAATAGAAGAGGCCCTAAAACTGACCCTTGAGGTACTCCAAACTTAACCTCCTTCACTACAGAGTGTGATCCATTCACTACAACCTTTTGCTTTCTTCCCTTTAGATATGAACTAAAGAAGGAAACTGCTGAGACGTTTTTTTAAATAATGACCAAGTTTGCTTATCAAAGTGTCGTGGTTAACCAGGTCAAACGCCTTCTTAAAGTCAAGGTAAATAACACCCGTCAGTAGAGAATTGTTTACGTTAGATAACCACTTATCTGCAAGTCTGCTTAGCGCTGTATGTCAGGAATACTTCGGACGAAACCCAGACTGGTAGGGATGAAGCATATTATTTGTCTCTAAATACTGAGACAAGTGTTTGTGTACATGTCGCTCCAGATGTTTGCTTAACACGGACAGTAACGAAATCGGTCTATAATTATTCAGATTTCCCCTGTCCTTGGATTTCGGTAGTGGAATTACTTTTGAAGTTTAAGCTGTGTAGGAAATACACACTGATGGAGACATAGGTCGTAAATGTATGTCAGCGATTCAACAATGTAAGGTAGAGATAGTTTCAGAACTTTAGGATTTATGTCATCAGGGCCTGATGACTTCTTGTTCGCGAGACTACTTAGGGATGGGGAGAAGACGGGGAGGTGGGGGCGGGGGGGGAGGCGAAAGGGGTGGAAGGACATAGGAAAAGGGGAAGAAGTGTGTGGTTGTGGGTGTGGTGGTTAGTCGTGTCTTCTGCTAATTCCACCCCTGCTGCCTCTCTTTCACGTCCGGATGCCACGTAAGGCATTTGCAACACTGTTGGCGGCACCGGCCGCGCAGTAGGTGGCGTGGCGACATAGAGATAGCAGTTGTTGGCGTGAGTATCTGATCAGCATGATTGTTTGTGAGGACAGGAAAGAGAAAGACGGGACAAGGGTGCAGTAGTGTGTGTGTGTGTGTGTGTGTGTGTGTGTGTGTGTGTGTGTGTGTGTGTGTGTGTGTGTGTGTGTGTGTGTGTGTGTGTGTGTGTGTGTGTGTGTGTGTGTGTGGGTGTGTGTGAGCGGTGTGGTAGGGGAGCGACCTGATAATACGCAAGGGAGAAAAAGTACAGTAGGTGTGTGTGTGTGTGTCTGTGTGTGTGCGTGTGTGTGTGTGTGTGTGTGTGTGTGTGTGTGTGTGTGTGTGTGTGTGTGTGTGTGCCGGTGTGTGTGTGTGAGTGTGGTAGGGGAGCGACACTGATAATACGCAAAAAAACAACACTGAAAGGGCAGAAGGGATACAGGGGAAAAAATTACAAGCGGACAATCCTGGTCGGTCAGAGGCGAGATCACAGGTGAGGAGGGCGAGAGGTCAACGGGAAATAACAAATTTAGGGCAGCACACGTAAAACCTATAGGACGGTAGGAACACGAACAACAACCAGCAATAGATGCGGGTAGTGAACAGACTCACACAGTAAACACTTCGCACACTAGCGCATAGCACGTAAAAACAGGGCAGCGGAAAAGGCCCGCAACCGACCACGCAACGGGGGAGGCAAAATGGCGACGTAAACAAAGTTCAAACGATAGACACAATTAAATACAATACCAAATGCAAGTGTAAACGGCCTCATAGACTCATATTGTGTTTTGACAAAACAGTGTCTCTTCTCTGCGTCCTTAAGATCACGTGCTTGTTCTATGGGTGACGTTTTCTGCACCGAACTGTCAAACTGTGCTCGCGGGTTTTGATGATACGTCGTTACACAATATACATCCCACCTAAAGAATATTTAAAAAAAAAATTATATATATATATATATATATATATATATATATATATATGAGTAGGTAAACAGTACGACGATCATATACATCCCTAGAGGGATGTATATAATCGTCTTGTTATTTACCTGCAGTGGGCAGTGGGCAGATGTTCACATCTGCACGGGACATAGACGACTCCGCCCTCCACGAGTCGCCTGCTGCCTTGCAGGCCTGGCCGCTTGGCTGCGGAAAGGCTAAGGGAGGAAACCCCTGACATCAAAGCCCCCGTGTCTCCGGGGAAGGCTTTTGAGCCAGAGACTAGGACAAGGACAGTCTGATATAAAACCTACGACCCGAGGACCTCGATGCCATCGTCCCAGCTTGCTAGGCCATGGCAGATGAACCAAGGGTTTAAAGGGTGGGGCCAGTACTGCGCACACTGCACTCCACCAAAAAGCTCCACCGCGCAGGCTTTAGGAAACGTCCACGGACCATTTACCTGCGTATTTTTTTCTGTGTGTACTATTATGCCAGCGCTAACCTCGCCTATCCCGTTTGTGATTTGCAGCATTGACATGCAGAAATCGCTGCAGTGTTTTCCATTGATCCTAATTCTTCTTGGGTTCGTGTTGCTGTGTACACACTTCTACAACTACACAGGTAAGAAAACCGCCATTACTCGTGTTACATGTCAGGTGGACCTCGTGGGTTAGGATTTTTTTTAACCCATTTAGCCCCTTGCCCCTGCAGCAGAAGATGGACTGATCATGATAATTCAAGGGTAGAGCCAGATTAAGGCGCCAAGCTAATCTGGCACTACCCTTGAATTATCACGATAAATCTGCCTCCTACAACTGGTACATAGTCGTTCAGTAACACTTCCAAAGTTTGGGAAAAGCACCCGTGGGGCTAAGAGGGTTAATTTTATTTTTACTCACGGCTTTTTTAAAAAGTCTGTCTTTTGAAAAAATACGACGGACTGTTGAGGTGGGTCGTGGTAGGGTGCGTTCCTTATAGCAAATTCATTCATGCGGGATGACGTCTAAACCGATTTGGCGTCAAGTTTAGAGAAAGACGCAAGAGAGTAATAATGACGTCACACCGTCGGGCGACCTCTTGGCTTGACTTCGCGAACGAAGATTTTATAGGAGTTGCCCACGACGTCTGCAGGCTTGTTCGTGGCTGCGGAGGCCAATCCGAGACAGGCAGGTTCGACCGCAGTGGCTGCAGGGGAAGGTATGGCCAGGGTTCTGAGCTGCGGCATCTCTGTTTTTTCTCCTGAGCCGCTTGTCCTTAAGGCTAGCTCTGCGAGAGTCCTCAAAGGAGACAGCTGCCTTGTAAATGGTGGAGCGCCAGGTGTCACGGTCCGCAGCAAGCGAAGACCACTGGTGGTGGTCGATTTGGCAGGCACTAAGTGACTTCTTGAGACAGTCTTTGTATCTCTTCTTTGGTGCCCCTCTGTCACGGTGTCCAGTAGCAAGCTCGCCGAACAGGGTGATCTTTGGTAGGCGATGATCCTCCATCCTGGAGACATGCCCCGCCCAGCGGAGCTGTGTCCGCAGCAGCAAAGCCTCGATGCTCACAGTTTCAGCCTGTTCAAGGACCTCCACGTTGGTGACATAGTCACTCCAGTGAATGCCCAGGATGGTTCGCAGGCAGCGCTGGTGGAAGCGTTCGAGGAGTCGTAGTTGGTTGCGGTAGAGGGCCCAGGACTCGGAACCATACAGCAGGGTGGTGAGGACCACAGCTCTGTACACGCTGATCTTGGTGCCTGTTTTCAGCTGTTGATTGTGCCACACCCGCTTGAAAAGTCGCCCGAAAGCGCTGTTCGCTTTTGCCAGCCTGCTGTCAAGCTCCTTGTCCAGCTTGGCGTCCGACGTGATAATGCAGCCAAGGTAAGTAAACTGGTGCACTGACTTTAGTTCAGACTCGCCGATGGTGATGTGAGGAGGGCGGTACACTGTCTTGGGTGCCGGCTGATGGAGGACCTCTGTCTTTTTAAGACTGACCTCGAGTCCAAAGAGCTGGGCAGCATCTGCGAAGCAAGACGTGATGCGCTGCAGGGCTCTCTCTGTGTGTGCAACGAGGGCAGCATCATCAGCAAAAAGCAGCTCACGAATCAGTTGGTCTAGGGTTTTCGTGTGGGCTTGCAGTCGTCTGAGGTTGAACAGGCTGCCATCGAGACGATACCTGATGTACACTGCATCGTCATCATCGAGGTCCACTGTGGCCTGCTTCAACATCATGCTAAAAAAGATTGTGAAGAGGGTCGGTGCCAGCACGCAGCCCTGCTTTACACCGTTGAGAATAGGGAATGGTTCTGAGAGGTCATTGTTGAGTCTGACCTGGCCTTGCTGGTCCTCGTGTAGCTGGACAATCATGTTGAGGAACTTTGGGGGACAGCCAAGTCGCTCCAGGATCTGCCACATGCCTTGCCTGCTCACAGTGTCGAACGCTTTTGTTAAGTCGACAAATGTTACATACAGCCCTTTGTTCTGCTCGCGGCACTTCTCCTGTAGCTGTCTCAGCACAAAGACCATATCGGTGGTGCTCCTGTTTGCTCTGAAGCCACACTGGCCCTCTGGGAGTTGGTCTTCAGCGATGGCAGGTACCAGCCGATTCAGGAGCAGCCTTGCAAGGATTTTCCCAGCAATGGACAGCAGGGTAATTCCCCGATAGTTGGAACAGTCAGACTTCTCGCCACGCTGGTAAAAAACGCGGTTTTAAGTCCCTTCTCTTTATCGAAAGGACCTTTTAGGATGGGTCGCAGTGGGACGAATTTAATAGCATATCCATGATGTCAAAGGCGCGCAGGCCTAAACCTCTAACAGCTTAAGTAACAAAATAAAAATTACGTCATGTGTAGTTACGCTAACCTCGCTGCTGAACGTACATTTGGCGCGAAAGGCCGCGCGTGTGTGTGTGTGTGTGTGTGTGTGTGTGTGTGTGTGTGTGTGTGTTTGTGTGTGTGTGTGTGTGTGTGTGTGTGTGTGTGTGTGTGCCGGTGTGTGTGTGTGTGTGCGTGTGTGTGTGTGTGTGTGTGTGTGTGTGTGTGTGTGTGTGTGTGTGTGTGTGTGTGTGTGTGTGTGTGTGTGTGTGTGGACACGTGAATCTCAGATATTGCTGTATTACAAGCTTGAAACTTTGCGAAATACTT
Organism: Semisulcospira habei; assembly: GCA_036245525.1. Taxonomy (NCBI): domain Eukaryota; kingdom Metazoa; phylum Mollusca; class Gastropoda; family Semisulcospiridae; genus Semisulcospira; species Semisulcospira habei. The sequence goes on along the minus strand of BTPG01000002.1, from coordinate 76,765,916 downwards.
TATTTAAGGGGTGGCTAAGAGAGCCTCCGAGCATGTTGTAACTGGATGTCTCATTGAAGACATAAAAGACCGTTTATAGAAAGTCGGTTGACCCAGATTAGAGTCCGTAATTTGTGTCATATTTACCTTAAATTTTGGATGTAGCTAGTTTGGAGAAAGACATTGGATGAGTTCATTAGCCAGCTTTGTACCTCTTCAACGTTTTGAAAAAATAATTAATTCATTTGTGCAAGTTTTGGCTCCACTATATACTCACATCAAACAGTCAGCCCTGGAAGAGGCTGTGTGGAACAATACAGTCAACCATGGAAGAGGCTGCGTGCCTTTCGGATGAATGACGTGAAACATCAATTTTGTCACTGTGCACACGGCGTCGTGAGACCAAAGACAGTACATTAAAAGACAAATCACTCGGCCCGAGAGTGCGAGGACGCGTTTTGAGAGTTATTTCCCTTATAAACCTGCTGCGACGGGCAGACCGAGCAAAGCGAAGCATGGGGGAAACTCGCAAAGCAATTTCTTTCTCAAACGCAACAAGCAAAGTTGTATCGGCATATCATTCTTCCGCTTTCCCAAGGAAGAAAAAAGGTAAGCTAATCACTGTTAGCTCTTAGTTTAGACTGGAGAATAATTGAATGGCGTACAGAATGTGTAGTCTATCTGAGAGAAGGAAAAAAAAACGATTTTGAGATAGGGGTGCCGGGCGATACGCAAGCATAGGTCTAGCATGTGACGAAGGTACATGAGTGATATGTGAACGGATAGCCGTTAAAAATAATTTTAATTATCTTTGGGTTTGAATCTGGGAATTTCTCCGTTCGGTTCTTCTCTGCATTTAGTGACACGCTTGGCAGTCACCTTTTTGGTCTGAAGTGGAAAACTGGTCTGACTGCAGTACTCTCCACGAATTCCAAGAAACGTTATCAGTTGGAAAGTGGTCTAACATTTAGACCCCAAAAATTTTTATGTTCTTTGTACTTTCTTTCAAAAGTAAAAATGATCCATCTGTACATAGAATAGTTCTCCTACCCACTAATGTTGGATTAACGCAAGATAGATCTAAATTCTATTCATTTATGCCACTTGTGCACAGCTAATATTAATTTAGATGTGGAGGGGAGGCGGGGGGGGGGGGGGAGGAACGTTGCAACCTGAACTGTTCTCACGAACTAGGAATACAGATTAAAGCGTTTAGGTGATGCATTCATACTTCAGTTTCATTTAGTGTTTGTTATTCTCCCAACAGATGTAATAAATAAGTGCAGAACACTTGAAGGGAAGATTTGTTGAGACTGCCACCTGCAGATGCATTCATGGGCCTTTAGGTTATGTAGTGTCCATTTTGAAGACAGCCAGTTTACGTGTCACGGAAATACAGTATGTTGTGGGATGTTGTGCCAACTTCGTTTTCTGTGCCCAACCCAGGACCGGATCACTTAGCTCCAGAAGGGGGGGGGGGCAACTTCTTGTTTGGGACCTTGAACCTCATGCAATAGGCCTCCACCACGCTAGTATTTTAACAAATTTGGGGTCGGGGGGGGGGGCATGCCCCCCCGGCCCACCCACCCCCACCCCTGGATCCGGGCCTGCAACCTACTCCCAAAAGTGACGGCAAAGAGACAGCCACCCAGGAAGAGGGATCCTGCTACACGTGTCACTTCAGCCAGGTAATTTACATTAATAAATAAATTGTTAATATAATACGTAAACGTAAAACTCTCAAATATGTAAGTTTACCTCCCTACAAAACAAAACAAACAAAGAACAACAACAGCACAAGAGATGAGAGTTGTTTTCAGAACTGTAATCTTAACCCTTTGGGTGTCAGTAGCAGTTTTAGCAGCGATGATTCATGTAGGAATCATCGCGACTAAAACCGCTACCGACACGCAAAGGGTTAAAACTGTTTCTCATTAAATTCAGTCGGACATGCAGAATTTACATTCTTATGATTTTTCGATGACTTATATTTTTTTTGTCTTGGTGTGTGCGTGTATATGTGTGTGCGCGCGCGCGTGTGTGTAAGTCAGTTACATAAAATAGGAACCGATTGTTCTGCGTTGTTGATTTGAGTAAAGGTGTGGTGGTTTATCAGTATGTCATAAAATGATTTAATGTATGGTCGCTTTTATGTGTGCAGAGAAGGCCTGTGGAGAAACAAACACTGATGTTGGGGGGAACAGCAGTAAACAGGGGCGGAGGAGGGGGGGCACCCTCTCACCTCCCCCCGCCCCCCCCCCCCTTCAACAGGCGAGAAATTCTTTACCGGCAATGCTATAACAAAGTTCCTTTTTGTTTCCCAGGGTCACTCTGGTCCCTGTTGTTTGTTATTTCGGCGAGAGGTGAGAGTCGTACTCTTCTCTCTGTTGTCTGATTTTTCGGCCACTGGCAGTAAAGTCTAGTCGGGAGATCTTTTTGCCCCACCACTCCAGGTAACTGATCCGCCCCTCACAAGATGTGGTCAAGCCAGCGATTTACAATTTACAACCTTTCAAGAGGAATATGAAAACTGGGTGCAACAGACTGTACAACCAGAAGAAATATAAGCTGCAGGAGAATGACATTACAAAAAGAAAAAGACATTAACACCAAAAGAAGGATTAACAGTAAAGAATTTGTTTCATTTAAAAAGGCCAAATCAGTTCCTAGTCGTATTATTGAGAAGTAAATTGCTCTTCAAACATACAGTTTCTCTCTCTCTCTCTCTCTCTCTCTCTCTCTCTCTCTCTCTCTCTCTCTCTCTCTCTCTCTCTCTCTCTCTCTCTCTCTCTCTCTCTCTCTCTCTCTCTCTCTCTCTCTCTCTGACGTAGATAATATGTCCAAAAGAGTCATGTAAATGATTTCCTGTGGTCCTCCGTTTTGCACTTGTTAGCTTTTACATAATATCTCTCTTTATCGTGGTGTTTTGCCTGCTCACTAAATTCCTACACATGAGTAGCTGTATTCATAAGTGTGCAGTCGCTTTCTATAAACACACTTTACATCGCACCCCCCCCCCCCCCCCCAAGACCCTGTCATTTTGCTGTGATCGGAATGTAACACAAGTGATCTGTGGGTGTAGCCGTTTGTTTTGTGCTGTTAACATATTAACATATTTGAGGATGGAAATGATTGTCTTATTCTATACCTGCGTATTTCTCTGTGGGCTGGCGTTTGGGTGCCTGATAGGCGGGGGCAGGGGATCTAACTGTTGTCTGTCCAGCGCTGTGATTCCCCTTGGTTTGAGTACTGACAATTCTGCCAGCGCTAGCCTCACCTATCTGGTTTGTGAGTATCATGTTAACATATTGTTTTAATGTTGCTTTTAATGTTGTAGTTTAGCAAGGACAAACATGAAAAGAGGCCTGTGGCCTATTGTTTCCATCCTTGAGAAATAAAGTATCATTCATTCATTCATTCTCTCTCTCTCTCTCTCTCTCTCTCTCTCTCTCTCTCTCTCTCTCTCTCTCTCTCTCTCTCTCTCTCTCTCTCTCTCTCTCTCTCTCTCTGTGTGAGTGTGTGAGTGTGTGTGTGTGTGTGTGTGTGTGTGTGTGTGTGTGTGTGTGTGTGTGTGTGTGTGTGTGTTTTAGGGAAGGAAGGAGGGGGATTTTGAGATGGAGAGTAGGAAGGGGTGGGGGTTGGAGAATATATGATTGGTGATGTCTGTTTTATCAGTTTTCTGATAATAACGTTCATTTGTAACTGATGTAAGTCATTTTCAATAATCAAGTTGACCTACTATTTCAAGGATGATGCATAATTCTGTCTTAAATTTGCATGCGTTTATATACGCTGGGTGGAGGGAGGAATGAGGAGGAGAAGGGAAAAAAAAACCCCAAGTCATTGGTGATAATTTTTCATTAATCTTCTTGTGCATGCACCGCCAGATACTGTTTACAGTTCCTGGGGTTGTTGGTTGGTTGGTTGTACATTGCTTAACGTCCCGACAGCAACAAGACTTTCTCAGGACGTGCCTGCACTGCTTGTGAAAAAAAACCCAGAATATTGAATTATGTCGCCAGCCGGTCTAATATGCTAAATAAACCTATGATCATTTAGCAACACACATCCAATATCAAGAGCTACAGAAAGCGCAGACAGTACTGAGAATTTAAAAAGGAAAATACAGGCGAATGGACCAAAGGTAGACAGAAACACATGCCCCAGAATAGAAGGGAAAACCCACCCTGTGGGGCTGACCAGGGTGACCCTGGGAACTAAAAATGTAGTTAATTCCACCCAAGTCCCCCAGGGCAGACCCGAGTGGGGGCCTGGGGTTGTATGCACAAGGGGGTTAATATGGCCCGTGGGTATAATCACCGTTTGGCTTTGTTGATAGATTGGTGGAAATGCCTATTGCAAGTTGAAAATATATGAATACTGACCGGAGTAACTGATCATGTGATATTGTTTAAAAAAAAAAAAAAAAAAACAACTAGTGTTTCTGTATTTTTTAAAAATCCAAAGCTGGTGGTTTGTTTTGTTGTTTGTGTGTGTGTGTGTGTGTGTGTGTGTGTGTGTGTGTGTGTGTGTGTGTGTGTGTGTGTGTGTTTGTGCGCGTGCGCGCGCGCATGCTATACATCAACCTATTCTTACAGCAACAAGGCAGTGCCTGATTTATTAATATATCTTGTTTTTCTCTTGCACATGTTAATTTACTACTTTTCACAAAGAAAATATTTAATTAAAGATAGAAAAATTCAGAGAAAAATATCTCAGAATCAAAGCTCTTGTAAAAAATGTTGTAGTAATATATGTTTTTTTATTTGAAAAAGAATCAGGCCTCTACAATGCACGCACATAGCACATGTATATGCTGAGTTCCCCTTCAGAAAAGCCTAGCAACCCAGCACGAGTAAGCAAAGGGACTAAACCCTTAAACTGACCTCACTTTTTTCAGTAAGTCTTATGAAGGATTGATCTGTCCTATAATACTGCTCGTGCTATTCTTCTTCTTCAGAATTCCTGTCGCTACTCTAGCACACAGAGCATCTGTGTCCGTCTTTATTTGTGTGTGCAGGCGTGTGTTGATCAGAGGTTGGCTTGGAGAGGAGGGAAATGGCTTACAAATATGAAAACTGTGAATGTTCCTAAGAGAAAAACGCATGTGAGCTCCAAACAATACGGTAGACTTTGGGATGAAATCCTCATCTTGTTAAATAGAAGATATTTTGAACATCAAAATGAAAAGGAAAACATAAAAAAAGATGTTGAAAACCCTTTAAATTAGCTTCAAGAAACACGACGTTTCGGATCAAAGATACTTCTCCCGGGTGACATGGAAACAAACGTAGAACAGAAAAGAACACAGGATAGAAAGAAAAGACGTCATCCTGTATAGAGAAAATTTAGAATGACGTAAAAACAAACAAACAACATAACATCAGAATCAGCTCAAAGACAAAAGGCAGAGACCCTTGACAGCGAGGACAGCTCTCATATAGAAGTGACTTTATGGGTTATGGATCATCCCATCTGGTTTTGGCTCACGTACGAAGCAAAAGTGACTCTAAGTTCTGGGCCAGTGGTGGTCCGTACGTCGTCTGTCGTCCGTCGTCTGTGGAAAACTTTAACGTTGGCGTTTTCTCAGAGACTATTCAAGCCACAGTCTTCAAATCTGGTACAAGGATACTTTGTGGCTGGACCTATCTAAACATACCAATTTGAGTGACCTCTCTCAAAGGTCAAGGGCACAGAGGATGAGGAAATAGGTCAAAATGGCCATATTTTGACAATTTTTGTTTCTCAAATACTATTCACAACTTCAAACCCAAACTTGGTAAATGATGCCTGATGGGAAGACCTTTCTATGCATACTAATTTGGTTGATCTTCTGGAAAGGTCAAGGGTCACAAGAGATCAGGAAATATGTGAAAAATGGGGATTTTTACAAAAGATTTTGTACACTCAAATATATTCACAGCTTGAAACCCAATCTTGGTGCAAAGATACATGACGGTAAGACCTATCTATGCATACTAATTTGGATGACCCCTCGGAATGGTCAACCGTCACAAGAGGTCGGCAAATGTGTATAAAAAGCTAATTTTTGATAGTTGTAGTTTTTATGAACGTTTTTGTAAAGATTTCAATCAAATGTGGCTCAAAGGTAGCTGATGATAAGACCTTCATATACATACTAAGTGACCCCTCACAAAGGTCAAGGGGCATGAGATGATCCAAAAATAGGCTTAAAAGCCATATTTTGACCGAAATGTTTTTTCTCAAATACTATTTTCAACTTTGTACAGAGTCTGAGATACTTGATGGTAAGACCTATATATGCATACTAATTTGGACGACCCCTCAAAAGGTCAAGGGTGACAAGAGTTTGGTAAATATGTGAAAATTGCTATTTTTGGGTTAGAATTTTAGTTTTTTTCACAGTTTTTGCAAACTTTTCAATCACATTGGGCGTAAAGTTTGCTGATTGAAAGACATTTCTATGCATACTAATTTAGTCGACTCATCGCAAAGGCCAAGGGTCAAGGGGGGGGGGGGGGTTGACAGATGTATGAAAAATGCTTCCATTTTGAAAAAGCTGGATTTCGCTGGTGCAGAAGCCAGCACTTTACCTATTATAATAATAATACCAGTTATTATACAGGCGTTTTACCCAATTCTGCAAATCGGTGCAAAGCGCCACGAACTGAACCCAACACGCATGCTCAAGTGATGCACACGCATACACTCTAAAGACAAACAGAGTACAAGACAGACACAGGACATTCACATGGTGCGAGAGGGGGGGGGGGAGGGAGGGGGAGGGTCAGCTCAGCTACTGAGGTTTCGGATTTTTTTTCCCTTTGCATTTGAAATTTATGAAGTTGTCTGAAACCGGTACCAAATGTCACACACATGTGCATCGGCCATACACGTGAGCCATACGGGGTTTACCTTTCTTGTTTTCAGGGAATATGACAAAACTTACGGATGGATATGGATCAACCGACTTTTTATAACGGTCATTTAACTCTTCAATGAGACAATCCAATTTTAGTATGCTAGAAAGCGCGCTTAGACACCCACTTAATGAATCCTTTTAATCAATTTTGAAGATTGTACGTACACAAACATCGGAGATTCTTGTGTTTACATATGTATATATACGCACGCGCAGACACCACACTGCACGTATGCACGCACACTATTGTTGGTTTATATCAATGGTAGGTAACGTCCAGATGAAATGCTGCGAAAATGTCTCCACTTTGCGCTCTGAGAAATGGACACATGTCGCCCAGACGCTGCTACAGCAGAGGAACAGTGTATCCCAGCTGCTGAACCGTATGAGGCGGGACATGCTGCAGCTGCACTGTGAGATGCTTGAACGTGATCAGGTCAGTTTTGCTGCAGCACCATATGTTTACATACAAGTTACATCAAGCGTGGTGGTGATTTGCGAGCCAAAACTTGCTTTTGACAGACAAGTTCTCGCTCCAAGGGGAGGCAGAACTGTGGCTCAAAAGCAACTAGAGGCTTGCGGCAAAGATTCACCATCCACGGTTTAACCTTTTGGTGTTGGTAACGGTTTTAGTCACGATGATTCCGGCAGGAATCATCGTGACTAAAACCGCTACTGACACCCGAAGGGTAGAGAAAGAGAAAAAAAGCCCCCTATCATCTTTCTCTATGATTTATTTAATTAACTAACCAATCAGACAAACCCACTCGACCAATTACCACCAACGCTTTTATTGTCTAGCTTTATTAGTTCCATTCCGAAAATAATTCAAGCTACGTTTTTTGATCAGCTAACAACCCGCAATTATTACCTGAATCATTAACATTGTCATTAACTTCTTTAAACAAAGGTTAATTAAAATATCAACACTCACAGTTAAATTAATTATGGTATAAAATATTATATTTTATTATAAAATGAATCAAGATGAATTACTTTTTCTAAGTGATATCTGTGCTGTAGAGACCAAAGACTTAGACTCTAAAAAAACAACGTCTTCTCTCTGTAGTTGTATCTGGCAAATCAAAAGCTTATCTTGGTAAACAATACATGACAGAAGACATAGAATATTTCACCGCTGACGAGCTAATCAAACTTCATGCTAAATATGAAAATCACATTTCTTCACTAATGACCCGTGATTTGAGTCGATCTTTTGTCTGCCTATATACAAAAGCTGTGAGTCACTTCCTACCTGTTGATACTGAACCTTATCACACGATCTTGAAAGCAACCCCATAGTTTCAAGTTCAATTCGCAAATTAGCATGCCTCATGTTCTACAAGTTTGGAAATTACCTTGCACCTGTGGTAACCTTGCTTGTTACTGGGAGTCATATTGATTTTTCTAAAATAAATTTTAAAGCAGAAGAAAATGAACAAGACCCAGACGACTCCGCAACCGGGTCCTGTCTTGACACATGTTCAAATGGTGACTAAGGCTAAAAGTACAGGCAGGGTTGAGGCTGGGAAAAGATTAGCTGAATATAACAGACAAAAAAATTTACATCTTCAGGCATTAACAGAAAAGGCTAATGTAATTGACCCACCATCAGGGCCACGAACAACACCAGTCCCAGCACCAGTGTCACTACCATCAGGACCAACACCTTCGCACCCTCAACAAAGTGAGAGACTATCAATTATACCAAAAATACAAACCAAACACTCGAGATGTGGAGAACATTACCAGCAATGTCAAAACCTTTTGATCCATTCCTTATGCAGTAAATAAATTTATTATTTTAATTTTGTGGCATAAAAAAAATGAGTGACACAAAGAACATAATGAACCTTGTCTATCACTCTACCATAATAAGAGGACTAGCAGTTGCTTACACTATGATAGGGCGGAGTCTTCTCAAAATGAAATCTGCTGACCTTCGTAGATTAGACTTTGAAGACAGTGATAAATTAGTTGCAGTTGTAACAGCATCAATTGCAACAAAAGCCTTTCTCGTCAAGCAAGGAATTATTCCAGAAATATATCTAAGTAAATAAAAATACTTGACTTTTAGACAAGAATATTTTCTTGTTACTGGCGAAGACATGTCTACTCCACAGCCAAAACTAAGCGACTAGTACCAGCCAAGCCCAGAACAAAGAAATGGAGAAATAATATTTGTTCTAGTCAGAATGACATTTGTATATTTTACAGGAGTTTTTATTGCTAAAAACAATGCCATCAGCGCCAGGTCTAAAAACAATGCCATCAGACACAAGCTTGTTTACAAAACAGGTGAGATATCTATATCAACCTGGTGAGGCCGAGAATGACCTCAGGCGCAGAGGAACTGATCCAATATGGTCCACGTCTGTTCACAATATATAAAAAAAATAGCCCCTGGCGCTAACGCGTCAATTTATTATCTATATGAGCCTACACCACAGAGGGCATTTGTCAGAGAAGATTTACAGATTATTCCCCCAGACACTGTTACTCATTTCACCAACTAACTCATCAATTAATTCATCGACCAGTTTGTCAGCTATTTCTTCTGATAACTTAAGCTTGTAGTGCCCAGGTGCAGAAGCCTTTTCCTTATTGTGAAATACACGTTTTGTGTCCCCTACTGCAAGCGACTTCTTATGTGTTTGGATCATTTCAAGATTGTGTTTATTTGATCTCAATGACTTGTTTGGATAATCAAGCATTAGTTCTCCATCTAATACTTGCTTGTAATGTTCATGGCAGATGTCCTTTTTTTTAATCGCTGTTTTTTAAATACCTTTTGCTTTGGACTGACTACCTTTTTGGGGCAGTATGGAATACATTTTTGATCTCAGTCCAACATACTCAACTTTAGGCACTCCATTCAGTTCATCTTTAAACTTTCCAGGCACTTTCTTGTTTTGTGTGCTATACAGCGGGTGATTCTTAGGATAATCAGACATGTCATACATATGCAACTCTGTTTTCATGTCTTCATAAAAGTCTTCAGTAGGCACATCTATGATCACAGTGTCAGTGTATAACAGACGACACTCAGGATACTTTGGTTTAAAGTAATCATAGTAGAATTCAAGCATTAATAGTTTTGATAATTCAAGAATTGCCATACCATTGAATACTGGCTTGTCCAGTCTAACAATCTTTTTTTGAGTGTCACTGCATACAATGATGGATGATACTCTTTATACCCTGTGTACTGCGGCTTGCCTGTAAGCTTAATTGCACCTGATTCAGTTGTGACCAGTCTCACATCTTTGCAGTGATGAGGATTTTCCATTGTCTTACCAAAACAGGCATTGCTCATAAGCTTACAGAAGTCTTTGTCAAATGCAGTGTTACCATCCCTTGCACACAAGGTTGTGTTTTTCATTATGCAATCTTTCATGAAAGCACTTTGATCAAATTTAATACCTCTGTGAACTTTCTTTAGTACTAACCCATGCCTGATGTAAAACTCCAGCAAGCGATAGTGACAAACGTAATGGAATTTGTTATACAAATTTGGCACAAGTTTGGTGTCTACTTTTTTCACGTCAAACTCATTTTCTCAACTGCTAATGGATAATCATTGTGGTAATCATGTAGGTGGTGTGGGTACTCTAGGTTGACTTTGTGATTCGGATCACAATTAATAATTTTGTTTGTTAATTTTGTTATATCACACTGTGACAAATCATGTAGACAAAAGTTTTTCAAAGGCAATAACTCACACATCGCAAAGCCATAAAAATTGTTAGTGTCCACGTACATAATGAATTACCTTGACCTTGAGGGGTCAAAGTTCGGGTCATCAAGATATTTGTTGTGGCTTTGGCATAGTTGTTTGTGGCTATACTAATGCTCCCCTCAATCCACGTTCCACCATTTCACCCATCGTACAATCAGACAACAGGTCTATAAATATCTTACTGGATTTCAAAAATGCATCCCATGTCATGCCAGGACTAGTTATGTAACAGGCCGGGTTAAGACTGTAGTGCAACAAACCCTTTTCACGGTACCTTTGAAATACATCTGCTAACAAGCAAACGTCAGCTTTCAAGTACTGGTCATGGTAGTCACCAATCATTTCACACCTTAGTTTACCCCATCCATCAAGAGCGTGCTTGTAATCAGAGTCAGAAATACCTTTTCCATTTAGTGTAGAATAAAAATTTTCTTTCTGAGGCAATCTCCTTTCTTCAAACACAACCCAGTGATCAATATACTCGTAGGGTTTAGACACCTTTCTTGATTAACTCAGGCTCGAAATATTTACTTGTTATTGGATACTCAGTCAGTCTTTTTGCAGACTAGCAAGCCCTAAAGACAAATATTGCATGGAGTCATAAAATGCTAATTTGTCTAGCCTAAAAGTCAAGTATTTTTCAGTTGTCTGGGCAATACAACTAATTTTTTGTAAGAATCATCCACAGCCTGCATGATAATATGTGAATCATATCCCTTGAGATTGTGGAAAAAGATTGGCAGTTTATAAGCCTTGGGGTCTATTTTTAATTTTAAGTTACATGCACCATGTGCAGCACCTCTGTAAAACCCAGTTATGTGGTCATGGTTACGAACTTTATCACCCCCTAATGGTTTTTCACAAATGCAACATGCCTCTGCTGCATCAAAATTCAGTTTATTTTCTTCTGTCATCACCAAAGGCATCTGACACTTTTCCAGATAATGTACTACATTACTGTACAGTTGTCTCATTTCTGTTAAAAACTCAGCTGCTAGCATTTTCACCTCTGTAGATAACAGGTTCAGTATGCTGACCATCTGACCTAACAAGAATGTGCCCAAAAGAACACACCACTTGGTCACTCAATTTTACAGCCTTTGGTAGTGATTCTAGAACAGGACCCTCATATGGTACAACCAGTGATTCAAAATCAGCATACACTACAAATGGAAGCTTTTGTTTATTCCCATGGTTTTTAAAATAAATCTTGCTGCCAGGATCTGGATACTTAATTACTGTTTGAATGTCATCAGGTGACCTGCAGTGTTTAACATGTTTGTGTGCTACTTCAATAGAGGAAAACCATGGTAAACATTTCTTACAAAATTCCTGTTTACACTTGTGTTTTGTTGTATGCCCATGAATTAGACGTGACATACTTCTGATAATTGTGTAGTGAAAGTTTTCGTCGGAACTTATTAATAACATGTCAACATGTTTATCTTCTGACTGACCATAGGTGGGGGCAAGTGGGGATACTCTAATTGGTTCTATCTTGTTAGGGGACTCATTATCCCATACATACACATTCACAGATATACCAGGATTTAATTTTTCAAACAAAAGTCTATATCCTCTACCTTAACAGAAAAATCTATGCCACTGAAGTTTAGTTCATTTTCAAATTTTGTGTAGTTAGATACGCTATCAGGTCTT
>BTPG01000002.1:76638216-76747941 GCA_036245525.1 Semisulcospira habei | reverse complement strand
CACTCACAAACCAGATAGGTGAGGCTAGCGCTGGCAGAATTGTCAGTACTCAAACCAAGGGGAATCACAGCGCTGGACAGACAACAGTTAGATCCCCTGCCCCCGCCTATCAGGCACCCAATCGCCAGCCCACAGAGAAATACGCAGGTATAGAATAAGACAATCATTTCCATTCCTAATAAGAATGGATCAGGTCTCTTATATAACCCATGTCTTTCTCCGGAACTTAGGAAGTAGGCAGGAGAAACATACATACACAAACATGAAGGTGCGCTACTATATGTGGTCGGGTAAATACCCTGATTTCCCACAGTAGATGCACAGAACATTACACAACAATGTAACGATACAAATTTTGCCTCGAGTTATACATGATACTCACAAACCAGATAGGTGAGGCTAGTGCTGGCAGAATTGTCAGTACTCAAACCAAGGGGAATCACAGCGCTGGACAGACAACAGTTAGATCCCCTGCCCCCGCCTATCAGGCACCCAATCGCCAGCCCACAGAGAAATACGCAGGTATAGAATAAGACAATCATTTCCATTCCTAATAAGAATGGATCAGGTCTCTTATATAACCCATGTCTTTCTCCGGAACTTAGGAAGTAGGCAGGAGAAACATACATACACAAACATGAAGGTGCGCTACTATATGTGGTCGGGTAAATACCCTGATTTCCCACAGTAGATGCACAGAACATTACACAACAATGTAACGATACAAATTTTGCCTCGAGTTATACATGATACTCACAAACCAGATAGGTGAGGCTAACTGTTGTCTGTCCAGCGCTGTGATTCCCCTTGGTGTGAGTGCTATCAGGTCTTGTTTTTACAAAGTGTAGTTTGGCAAGCACACACCACATGAAACAGATTATCATTGTTCTGAATATTGACAACAGCCTTTTTGTTTGCAACCTCAGTCGGCAGTGGCAGCCATGATTTGCCTAATATAGAAAGATATCTTGACTGCTTCAGTTGCAGTTCATGTACACGACCTTCATGCCAACCAGACCCTTTCATTTTTGCTCTGTTGATTGCTTCGAGAAAGTCAGGCAACAGTCTTTCTCTAAACACTTTTTCTAATTCCCCATTTGAATTGACTGTGTGTTGTCTTGTCGAGATATATGATACAATCACTTCACCATCTACCCTAGTAAATTCTATTTTAGCATCAAACTGAATCTTTACACTTCCTGAAAGATTTTATTGTATGACAGAAAAAGATCTTTCTATTGATTCATAAACACTGTAAGTGTTGGATATAAGCAAATCTGTTGTGTGAAACACATTTCTTAAGCCTGACAAGCTTTGGGCATTGTCCGTCATTTTTATTTGTCCGACAAAATAATAAATAAAAAAATAACACCTTGTGTAATACAACTTTATTGACTTTAATCCCTACAATAAACAAATTTAGTTATATAGTTCACTCACCAACAAATCATCCACTTTGAAGGTATGTGTCTTAAGGTCTTGTGCTGCTCATGTTGCAGGTGTAATATCACTTTATTGACAGTAACAAATTCAATATAATAATGTAGTTTACTTAGATGGTAGAATATGTGTTCACACATTCTCTCAAACCAGTCACAGTTAGCATCATAAACTATAAAAGTTTGTGTCTTAAGATCAACAGTCTTGAAATCATAACTGGTTGACAATCAGAATATTTCAAAGTTACATTATATGCCATATATATCTTTGTTGGTGATGAGAGTTTTATCAAAGGCTCAAACGGGTGTTTAACATGTGTTTTTAAGTCAGTAAAGTGTAGAACTTCTTTGAAGCTCTCTGTGATATCAAATGCTCACCTGGTTTGTCTGTCCATCATTTTTCATGGACAAACAAAAGGCTAAATTAATTCACTAATCCATACCCAGTGAGCTGTTATGTCATTAAAATAAGCTTTAGATGCTTAGTCGATTTCAGTTTGTTTTTCACAATGTCTCATTCATGTTTATTAGGGATTACATCATTCTCTCTGAGACATTCTTCAAAGCTGTCATGATCCTTACAGTAAAACAAACAGATAAACTTTAGTTGCTCTCGAAAATCTCTCAGTACAGCATTATATTTTTTGAGTTAGAATCCATACACTGACATTTGCATGTCTGCCACTGAAGGCAAGTTGTGCTAAAGTGTTTCTCTTCTTAACAATGTCTTTTTCTGCAGAGCAGTCATCAACTATAAACAGGGTTGGCTGTCCTTCAAATTGCTTGTAAAAATACTGCAGGTAGTCATTTAATTTTTTCTCAGGGTTGACTAAGTAAATGTTGCTGTCAGTCCAAATGAATAAATGGTTGTGATAAGCTTTGTTATGTTTGATAGTAGGACAAAATATCACAATATTTTCGAAATGATAGATGTATCTTGTTTGTAAGAGATCGAGAACAAAATCAGTTTTCCCACAGCCTGTGGCACCACAAAACAAACCACAGTGTGGGTCGAGTGTCATCAAGTTCATTTTAAAACACAATATAATTTTAATACACATGACCACTTAGTCTGCTTTCTGCAATATTGAGTTGTGCGTCATAAATCAGATACAAATATATATTTATTGCTGCAGTGGTTTCAGTCTTTTTTTGTATCGTAATTGTAATTCCGTCACTGCCGTTTTCATCAGTACGACCTGACCCATGTAGGTAGTCGTCATCCGTACTACGCAGGTCTAGCCACAGTGCACGCTTGTTTGTAAGATATTGACTGATCGTTACGTCATACAGATGTAGATTTTTGCATGCCATGTTTGCTGGTTTTTCTCTAAGCCTTCCACCCGACCATTTTACGATCTCATCATAGTGTTGGTAAGGTAGCATGCCTGATGCATACACCTGATTAGGACGCCCTTCAATAATGCAGGACAAATGTGTAATCTTTGGATTATAAAATTTTTCTGAATCCCGTTTGTATGACTCGCCGGTTCAACAAACAACATAAGAATGCCTTTTAATGACATAGCAGGTGTGTTTAAGTTGATGTTCCACATTGGATCGCTTTTGTCTTTATGCATTAAACTGTGACATATTACATGGTCATTAAATCGGCAGTCTTGAGTGGTACTGATTTTGAATGAGAGTAGCTAGATAAGCATGTGTGACAATTTCATATTCCAAAGAGATGTTAGAGATCTTATATGTTGCATCTGTGTCAATTGATTTAATAACTTTGGAGTAGTCATTAAAGATTAATTGAAAACTCAGACAGTCATTCAGTGCTCCTTGGTAATAAGGTAAATGCGCTGTTAGGATTTCAAATTCAAGTGGAATGCAAACCCTATTACCATATGGAGAGATAGGAACTATGGGTGGATTTGGACAATTTATATACACCCCCTAATTTTATGATATTTGCCCACAAAACACACACTTCGTCACACCATGCATTTTTCCCATATTTTCTTTATTTTTATTTGAAAAATAGAGAATATGAAATTTGGACAATTTCTATAGACCCAAATTTCCACGATTTTAGCCCACTTTACTTTCACACCTTCACTCCGCCCATTTTTTCAAAAATGTTCGTATTGAAACAGCGCCCCAGGTTTGCCCGCCGCCCCACTGCTATTGAACAGCCGCAGACCGCTGACACGCTACTGGGCACACGCGCCCCCGGCTGTTGTCAGCACCCGTGACAACAGACATGTGAATTCTGTCAAACATTCAACCGGTCGTCTTTTTATCAGTTACGCTGTGTGTGTGTGTGTGTTAGACAGGTGTGTTTTTACTGACGGACTATCCCAGACTTGTTATTCAGTGCGTTATTGCTAAATCTTGCGGAATATATACTACGGTAAGATTGATAGTTTGTCTGTTAAATTTATTATATTTAGAAACAAGAAAAGGCCTTGCGGTTGCTGCAGTGCGCCGAGACTGAAAGAAAAACTTCAGTACTGACAAATTGTAGCTAGCCGAGTGAGTACGACCGGCTTTAGTATTGTGTTCTACTTTAAACACAACTGTGAGTAAAAAGACCGATGTTTTACAGTTTCTTGGTGGTACCGTACAAAAAGTCATGGCGAACTCTATTCAGTATGACAGTTATTTTTGCCAGTTGTTTAATTTAGCTAGGCAATGTAGCGTTAGACCTTTTAAAAACAACTGAATAGAAACCCGGTCCTGACAAGCCTTCAATTTTGTAGAGTCACTCAGTGTCAGCATGTTATTACAAAGTTAGTGTAGCCTAATGTAACTTGTTTACACCACCATTGAGCTGTCTTAAACCAGTGGCCAACCACACGCTATTACAGGTGACTATGCTGTGTCGCGGAAAATAGGCATATTGATTTCGCTTCACCGTTACATGAAGGCTGTAGACTAAGCTATGTAACAACAACGCTGGACCACGCGGTGTTAACAGAATATTGAGCTTTCTTAATCAGAGTCATTTGCTATCATTCTGTGCCGTGGACAACTAAGAAATGATAGGTAAAACACAGAGTTAAATGATTCTGTTTAGGGCCTTAGCATGTCTGTGAACTATTTCATGTGATCTTGGTATCCAACGTAAACATATGACGTATGTCCTTAGCGAATCGTCCCCCCACTGGGGTACCGGTATCCAACGTAAACAAGTGACGTAGTATGATAGAAACGAGTTCGACATTGTCGAACTGGTATCTATCGTACTACGTCACAGGGTCTTAGTAACGGGACGAAGTGCGCAGTGCCGATTTGTGTATACAGTCGTGGTGCATATAACTGAAATGCGGTGAAGTTTTCTGCTGGCCGGAGTCTACAATATTCGTGCATTCTGAATAAAGATTTTGTGTCTGTCTGTCTGTCTGTGAGTGAGTGCGTGTGTAAGTGTGCGTGTATGTACGTGTGTATGTGCGTGTGTGTCTGTATGCGTTGCGTTTGTGTGAGTGCATGTATGTATGTATGCGTGTGAGTGTTTGTGTGTGTGTGTATGCGTGTGAGTGTGTGTGTGAGAGTGCATGTGTGTGTGTGTGAGTGCATGTGTTTGTGTGTTTGTCTGTGTGAGTGCGTACATGTATGTGTGTTTGTGTGAGTGCATGTGTGTTTATATGTGTGTGTGTGTTTGCGTGCGTGTGTGCATGTGTTTATATGTGTATGTGCGTCTGTGTGAGTGCATGTTGTTTGCGTATGTGTGCATGTCTGTCTGTCTGTGTGTGTTTGTCTGTGTTTGTTTGCCTATACGTGTGCATATTAATTAGCTATTAGAGATAGAAGAATATACATTCCAAAACCATGTATACCATTTTTTTTTTAGTCAATGCTCACATATACATACACACACACACACACACACACACACACACACACACACACACACACACACACACACACACACACAAACAAACAAACAAAAAAATTGCTATATGCACTTGATAACAAATTATTAAAGTTACCTACAGATTCTTGATAACAAATTTCTAAAGTCACTTATAACTGACAAATAACCTTTTAAAATCCTATAATTAGTTATAAGTGACTTAACTCATTCTACCCCAACACCAAAATCCCCAAATCTTGCCGTTGTTCTCTGAAGAATGCATTGCAGTCCAGGACACAGATTGACCATGATAGTTCAAGGGTGGTGCCAGAATAGCTTGGCGCCCATAGGCGCCAAGCTATTCTGGCATCACCCTTGAACTATCATGGTCGATCCTTATCTTATATGTCAGTGGCTGGGGTAGAATGAGTTATGTCAAAAACTTATGAGAACTTAAACATAACAAATTGTAAGTTCTTGACTTAAGTCACAACTTACTCAGACAGATTTGACAAGATACAAGGACAATGAAAAAAACTCTTTTTTTAGTAATAGTCAGGTGGTGGTGGTGGAGCTGATGGGGTTAAATAGTTAGGCGACATGACATCTTTTTGCGAAGTGTAATGAAAAAATAAACGATTACCAAATCTGATTTTTATTTGTTTAAAAGATTGTGTAGCTTTTTTGTGGTTTCCTGAACACCGATCTTTTTTCCTTCTGCTAAAAAACTAGCCTTCAGTTCTTCAATATTCACGGGAGATTGACTGCGCATTTTATTTTGCATTTCAGATTTCAGTTGTTTGTAATTATTCAAATCATCCTGGACCCGCTTAAATTCATCGTCATCAATAAAATTATCATTTAATGCCTTACTAATAATAAGTTTAATACTGCTCAGCTTCGCACCAGCAAGCGTACTCAACGCTTCATGTTCCTGTAATTTCGTGTGAAACCTCTTGTTTAAGGCTTCCAAACCAAAGCAAGCCAGGCATGTAGCAACGCTAACACCCTCAACTGCAATTCCAATTAAACTTCCAATTCCTGTGGCAAACAAAACAATACCCCCTACAGAACAACCAGCTGAAACTGCACCAACAGCCATAGAAGTGTTTTGAACAGAATTGAAAATGGTCTTATACCGTCTCTTACACCGTGAATATTTTGCTTCCTCACTTTCCAAATATTTAATTGCTTCTGTAATATTCATTAAACGAAATGCGTCTGCCTGTAATGTTTTATCTGATGCAATTGGTACAGCTGTCGCATGTGGATCAGGTGCAAGCGTTGTTTTAGTCGTCACAATTGATTCAGTCGGCTCAAGCATCGATAGTATTGGATAGAATTTTACCATTTTTTTTATTGACAAATATTTTTTATTTAATCAGCAATTACATTTTGCAACTCGTCAAAAGTATACAATATGCTGGCATAATAAAATGAAACAAGATCAATGTGTTCAAGGTTTATGTAACTTAGAAAAACAAAAGTTAGTTTATCAACAATTATCTTGACAGCCGGAACACTGCTCGAAACTTCAAAAACATCTACATTTTTTCTAATAGCAATAAAGACCTTTGTTGATTCTGATACTGTTTCATCCCATGTAAGTTTGATTCCCTGTGCTATATTTGCCTCTTTCGCAGAAGTTACAGATCTCATGATAATTTCAAATACTATTGTTGCTTCCCTTGCAATCAGAAAGTTTACTGGTGCAAACACGACCTTCGCATCAGATCTGCCCTTCCTGTGTGTAAGAAGATATCTCCGTTTCTCATAATTTTCAACTTTCAGTTTATCTCTGCTATTGTTGTCTGGGGCAAAGCTTGGAACAAGGCTTACAATCAGCGGCCCAGAATTAACAACCTTTCTAAACACTAAGGCACCTTCGTGATCAGTGTATACATAAGGACTAATAAATTCCAACTTTATGTCCCAGTCAATTGTAGGTGGCGGTGCAGGCACAGGTGAAACTACCCACTTATTTCCCACATGTATTAAGTTGTAGGGCACATTATTTACAGGAACAGGAACAGTAACATCACGCAGCTGTCAAAGTTTAGGAATAGGTCTTTCTCCATCTTTCATGTCAACAATTACTTTTCTCTTGTACATGCCATTTGAATCAAGTTCAAAACCATATACTTCTCCAATTTCTCCCTCCTTCTCAAAATCCTGTACATCAGCCAAATCTTTCAACTCTGTTACCGGACATGCAAATGGTATGATTCTTTGGTTCGACTTTGGACCAGCACTCATTTTATTTAACAAAAATAAAATTATTTAACTTCTAAGACAACACTAAAATCATGCATTACAACTGGTTTGTCATCTTGATTAGTTACAGATATACACAGTGACTCAAAGAAACTAGAACCTAATTTCTTAAACTGCAAATTAGGAAATCTAACAACTACACTTTCACAATAGGGAGCAGTTCCAGCTGGCACACATCTCAACAAAGTTGAAGGCTTACCATTGTGTACACTCTCAGTCGTGTTTGGTTCTTTTAAATACACATTAAATACTGTGTGTACTGCCAAATAAACAGGACTTCTTCCAGTTATTTTATCTTTTTTGGGTGTTAGTAGACTTCCTAATATTAACGATGATAATGCCCAATCTTCATCTGGAAATGTAATCAAGAAACCAAGTAACCTTCCTAGTGTAATTGATAATGAATACTCACTATCTTTTGGAAATTCTAATGTAACAAGTAAGTTAGCTGGATTTAAAGTTGCTTTAATTTTAAATCCATTTTGTAGCCATTCAGCTAAAGTACAAAAGTCATAATACCCAGATCGTAAAGTATCACCAACCCTAGTGCCATCAGCTACAAAATAAGATATATCATCTGTTACATTAAACCATTTTACCCTATAAAACATTTCATGGATAGCTACAGCCTTGCTACCATCGTGATTATCAATCCCATTAGTTAACGACACTGGTTTGCTTGTGTCAAGATTTGTTAAGGTAATAAACATTTTTATTATCTCATAAAAAAGAAGGATGGAATTTAAATCACCAACAAGTGTCACTGTAAACGCATTTCAATTTAACGTAGATGCCAAATATAATGTTGCACCTACTTATGAACAGAAAATAATTCAACTAAATCAGCTCGATATAGCTGTGTCTGACGCAAGCGTACAAGATCTATTCCAAGTAAAAGTACCCAACCACTTTGACCATTACTTAAACCCTCCAATTACAGACGATGCTACTGCAAGAAAGTGGTCTTCAAGTCCACTACAAATGTTTCAAAACCAACTTAACTTTGCCATACTGTGTTCAACTACAGGCTGTGGTGTTTCATTTACAGACCATTTGAATCACTCAAACAAACTTATTAGGTCTGTGTTTCGTTTCCATGTTTATTACCAGCTTAGACGTATACTGTCAGAACTTCATACACCACTGCCCACTGAATCCAGTTTCAACAGGTTTAACAACCCCATGGATATGAAAGCATTTGAACGCATCTGTAATGAATTTAACATCAGTCCCCGGTATGACTTCACACAAAAACTTGATGATCACAAAGGCATGGGTACATTGTATTACGCTATGAGTCACAAGATTACTACCCTGGTTACACTTCATTCTCATCAAAATCACAAGTCTGGTTAGGATCAATAGAACAGAAACAGTCTAATGCCTCGACCACATTTGTTTTAGACAGGAGTGACGGGTTTACTCAAGCTGTAGTCGAGCGCGTCAATGAGTCTATCAGAACATATGTTTGGTGTATACTAGGAGCACAATCACTAACAAAATCGAATATTTTGAATGGAAGTGGGAAATTTGAAACACAAAAACAGTTTCTTGCAAATCTTGAAGATTCAATTAATTCAGTGGTTGATCTCCCATCTAGCATACAACGCTACCAAGACGTTCTCAGATATGCTAGATCAAAAGTTGACTTTGTAGTTGGCATTGGGTTATACATGTTGCCATCTGATCTTCAACTCCAAATGGGGACAATAACAAATTATAATAATGAAATAATTGTTGCAGGTGTTGGTAAAAAATTAGGACTAAATCAATCAGTAAACTTGGGGGCCACAACCACACATGTACAGTCATTAAAATTATTACAGACACCTCCGGTAACACGCCCGACCCCAGCCCCAGCCCCAGCCCCAACAGTAATGCAAGATGTAACACCATCACCATCCCCTGACACACATGAGTCAGAGAGAACTGCATTGGTAATAGGCCTAATGGGATTAGGGGTTTTACTTCTTTACCTGTTTCATTAAATAACCCACTATTAACCCTCCTACTGTCACCAAAAAGACCCACACATGTTCTGCCATAAACCCTACTACCTTTGCTGCTGTAGTAATAAGCCAACTGACAACAGTGCCTATTATACCTGGCAACGCATCCATTGCTTTCACAGCCAATTTCTTAAGCAAGTCTGATATGTGAGACAGTTGTTTCTTTACCCATGACTGTAAATCTTTTGGATCAGTTGGTGGTGCTGGTGGTGTTGGCGGTGCTGCACCCCCACCACCCCCACCACTGCCAGAGACAGCTAACACAACAGTACTGATAATAAACCCAAGAGCTGTAATTAAACTAGCAATTGTGATACCCTGTTCTCTGAAAAGTGTTTTAAGTCTCTCAGCCAGAGTAGTGTCTTCGTGAAGTATTTTCTGAATAGTTTTTCTGATCCTGTTGACCTGTGTTTTCAGTTTTTGTCTTCCAATACTAATCGTTTCTAACCTTCCTGATCTTTCTATTTGCAAATCATTTAATCTGTGTTGTATTCTTTCTTTCATTTCAGTGTCAAGATTCCCATTGTCTGCGGTAGCCAGTTTCTCTTTTTCACGTTCTATGTGTTTATCAAGCTCACCTAGTTTGGCTACATTATTTACCATCTCACCTCTTATCGTCTGCAGTGATTTATCCAACCCTATAATCTCCCACATTGACAAAGGTGGATCATCTATTGTTTTCATAGTGTCATTTATTTGTCCTTCAGTAAATGAGGTTTCTTGTATTACTGTGTTTGCTATTTCTGGTAGGCTTGTTACTGGTGCCATTTCAATTTCTTGCCCTGTTGGCAACTTTGTTTGCGTGTCGTGAAGGGCACTAACCAGTCTAGGCGCAAGTGGTGGCACGGGAGACCCCCCAATACCAAGGTACCTTGCCAACCCAGAGTTACCACTGACTTCACCTTTAATTGTACTTAAAGCTCTAAACTTAGAAGGGTTATTTTTATGGGTTAGATATATTTCCCCTCTGTCCGTATTTACAAATAAGTGCCCTTTATCATATTTAAACTGATTAGGATCTATTACATCTGGGCGGACACCAACACTGTTATAAAATGAGTTTACTTTGTCTTTTAACAGTTCGTGATACATACTACTACTAGTTACCATTCCAGTCATATCTGTGATACTGGTATCTGAGACATTCATGTCATCCATTTCAAAATCTTCATGACCAAATCCTCCCACTGCCACTGTTTTTATTAATTTAATATTTTTTATTGTGCATAATAAAAATGACAACGTCATACGGATTGAAGTTAGACTCAAACAGAAAACTACGTGAACCTCATGGTGTTAATGGCATTAGGCAATCAATCGTCATCACAAACAATCCTAGTACCATAGATCAAAACCAAACTCTTACAGTCAAGTTTCCAAATTTAGGCCCCAGTGACGTTATTGTTCCTGGCACTGCACGCCTAGCATTTAATATTGAACTAACATCAGACGCAGACGTAAAGAGAACACTAGTTAACAATCTTGGCAGAGCAATTATTAGAACTATTAAAGTAAAACTTGAAGGACAAGAAGTGTTTAGTCTTGACGATGCTGATGTGTTTTACTGTTACAAAGATCTTTGGCTTACAAGAGAAGAACGAGAGGATCGTATTTACCAAGGTATACAGTCTGATAATGTTGGTAAACTTCGAATCGACGCAGCAGATAAATCAACCACAGCAGCCAAAGACGTTATAATGGCCAAAACATATGGAACCAGGTTTTACATTCCACTTGAGTTTGAAATCCTAACAGCTCATTCACCTTATTACCAAGGAGCACTGAATGACCGTCTGAGTTTTGAACTAACTTTCAATGACTACTCCAAAATTAACAAATCATCTGATCTAAATGCAACATATAAGATTTCTAACATTTCTTTGGAATATGAAATTGTCACACATGCTCATTTAGCTACTCTAATTCAAAATCAGTACCAGTCAAAACTGTTTATTTATTATGACAGGGTGATTAGACATAGTTTAATGCATAAAGACAAGAGCGACCCAATGTGGAATATAAACTTGAACACACCTGCCAGATCACTGAAAGGCATACTCATGTTGTTTGTTGAACCAGCGGCTCCATACAAACGGGATTCAGAAAAATTCTACAATCCAAAGATTACACATTTGTCTTGTACAATCGAAGGCCGTCCTAATCAAGTGTACGCTTCAGGTTTGTTACCTTATCAACACTACGATGAGATCACAAAGTATTTTGCGGGTGGAAGGATTAGAGATAAACCTGCAAACATTGTGTGCAAAGATTTACATTTGTATGACGTAAGGATTGGTCAATACCTTACAAATAAGTATGCTCTTTGGCTAGACCTTCGTAGTACAGATGATGATTATCTTCATGGGTCAGGTCGAAAGGTTGAAAACGGTAGTGACGGGATTACAATTCAGATACAAAAAAAGGTTGAATCCGCTGCAGCCATAAATATATATTTGTACCTGATTTATGATGCACAACTGATCATAGTAGAGTGCAGACTAAAGGGTGTCATGTATTAAATTATATTGTGTATTAAAATGAACCGGAGCTTAATGACCCTCGACCCACACTGTGGATTGTTTTGTGGTGCCACAGAGTGTGGTAAAACTGAATTTGTACTTGACCTATTACAAACAAGATACATCCATCAATTCGAAAACATTGTAATATTTTGTCCTACTATTAAACACAACAAAGCTTATCACAATCGTTTATTCATTTGGTCTGACAGCAACATTTACTTAGTTGACCCTGAGAAAAAACTGAATGACTACCTACAATATTTTTACAAGCAATTTGAAAGACAGCCAACATTGTTTATAGTTGATGACTGTTCTGCAGAGAAAGACATTTTCAAGAAGAGAAACACATTAGCAGAACTTGCTTTCAGTGGCAGACATGCAAATGTAAGTGTATGGATTCTCACTCAAAAATATAATGCTGTACTGAAAGATTTTCGAGAACAGTTAAAGTTTATCTGTTTGTTTTACTGTAAGGATCGTGACAGCTTTGAAGACTGTCTCAGAGAGAACGATGTTATACCAAATAAGCATCAGCGTGATGATGTAAAAAATAAACTGAAATCAACTAAGCATCTAAAGCTCATTTTAAAGACAGATCAGCCCACAGGGTATGGGTTAGTAAATTAATTTATACATTTGTTTGTCCAATAAAAAATGACAGACGGACAAACCCAAATGTTTGATGTTACAGAATGCTTCAAAGATGTTAAGTGTTTTTATGACTTAAAATCACGTGTGTTTGAACCCATCTTTAAACTCACAACACCAACAATAAGGATATACATGACATATAATGTTACTTTGGAATATTCAGATGGATCACCTCGTTATGATTATGAGACTGTTGATCTTAAGACAAATGCTTTTAAAGTTTATAATGCTAACAGTGGCCACTTGCGTTGGTTTGAGGCACTGTGTAAAGACATATTTGATCAACTAAAAAAACTACATTGTTATATTAAAAGTGTTACATTCAATAAAGTGATATTATATCTGCAGGACAAGACTTCAAGACAAACACCAGGGAAGTGGTTGACTTGTTTACCATAACTATAGTTAATACAGTATTACATATGGTGTGCCAGCGGTAATTTTTTTTTCATTTATTATTTTGTCCGTCAAATAAAAATGACGGACAATGCTCAAAGCCCATCAGGCTTAAGAAACGTGTTTCACACAACAGACTTGCCTATATCTAATACTAACAATGTCTATGAATCAATAGAAAACTCTTTTTCTGTCATACAAAATAATCTTGTTACAGGCAGTGTAAAGATTCAGATTGTTGCAAAAATAGAATTTACTAGAGTAGACGGTGAAGTGATTGTATCTTATATATCGACAAGACAACACACAGTTAACACAAGAAGAGAATTAGAGAACGTGTTTAGAGACAGACTATTACCTGACTTCCTCCAAGCAATTGACAGTGCAAAAATGAAGGGGTCTGGTTGGCACGAAGGACATGTACATGAACTACAACTAAAGCAGTCAAGGTATCATCCCATATTAGGTAAATCATGGTTACCACTGCCAACAGAGGTTGCAAACAAAAAGGCTGTCGTTAACATACAGAACAATGACAACTATTGTTTTATGTGGTGTCTGCTTGCTAAACTACACTTTATAAAATCAAAACCTGAACGTGTATCTAACTACATCAAATTTGTAAATGAACTCAACTTCAGTGGCATTGAGTTCCCTGTGAAAATAGAAGACATAGACTTGTTTGAAAAACTAAATCCTGACATATCTGTAAATGTGTTTGTGTGGGATAATGAGTCTGTTGACAAGTTACAACCCATTAGTGTATCACCATTGGCTCCAACCTACGGACAGCCAGAAGATAAACATGTTGACATGTTATTAATTGGCCCCGCTGGTGATGACAATAACTTCCACTACACAATTATCAGAAATATGTCACGACTAATTCATGGGCATACAACGAAACACAATGGCAAACAAGAAGTGTGTAAGAGATGTTTACAAAGATTCTCCTCTATTTCAGTAGTGCACAAACATGTTTTACACTGTAGGTCAGCTGATGACATACAAACTGTACTTAAGTATCCAGATCCTGGTAGTCAAGTATATTTTAAGAACTATGGGAATCAACAAAAGCTGCCGTTTGTAGTGTATGCTGATTTTGAATCACTGGTAGTACCATATGAGGGTCCTGTTCCAGAGTCATTACCAAAGACTATAAAGTTGAGTGACCAAGTGGTGTGTTCTTTCGGATACATTATTGTTAGGTCAGACGGTTTGCATTCAGAACCTGTTATCTACAGGGGTGAAAATGCAGCAGCTGAGTTTTTAACAGAAATGAGACATCTGTATAGTCAGGTAGTAAAATATCTCACAACATGTCAGATGCCTTTGGTGATGACAGAAAAAGACAAACTGAAATTTGATACAGCTGTGACGTGTTGGATTTGTGATCAACCTCTGGGATGTGATAAAGTTCGTGACCATGATCACATAACTGGACGTTACAGAGGTGCTGCACATAACAATTGTAACTTGTTATTAAAAATAGATTCTAAGACATATAAGTTACCAATCTTTTTTCACAATCTCAAGGGATATGATTCACACATTATCATGCAGGCTGTGGACGAGTCTTACAAAAACATTAATTGTATAGCCCAGACAACTGAGAAATACTTGACCTTTATGTTAGACAAATTAGCATTTTATGACTCGATGCAACATTTGTCTTTAGGTCTTACTAGTTTGGCAGAAGGACTGACTGAGTATCCAATAACAAGTAAATATTTTGAGCCAGACTTGATTAAGAAAGGTGTTTATCCATACGAGTACATTGATCACTGGGTTGTGTTTGAGGAAAGGAGACTGCCACCAAAAGACAAATTTTATTCCACACTTAATGGTAAAGGTATTTCTGACTCAGAATATCAACACGCTCTTGATGCGTGGGATAAATTAGGGTGTCAGACGATTGGTGACTACCACGATCAGTACTTGAAAGCAGACGTTTGTTTGTTAGCAGACGTATTTGAAAGTTACCGTGAGAAGGGTTTGTTACACTACAGTCTTGACCCGGCTTATTACATAACTAGTCCTGGCATGACATGGGATGCATTTTTGAAATCCAGTAAGATATTATAGATCTGTTGTCTGATTGTACGATGGGTGAAATGGTGGAACGTGGATTGGGGCATTAGTATTGCAGCAAACAATTATGCCAGAGCCAACAACAAATATCTGGATGACCTTGGCTATGACCCCTCAAGGTCAAGGTCATTCATTACCTACGTGGACGCTAACAATTTGTATGGCTGGGCGATGTGTGAGTTATTGCCCTTGAAAAACTTTTGTCTGTATGATTTGTCACAGTATGATGTAACAGAGTCAGGGTTAACTAACAATATTATGAATCTTGACCGAAACGACGCGAAGGGTTGGATCTTTGAAGTAGACCTGGAGTACCCACACCATCTACATGATTACCATAATGATTATCCATTAGCTGTTGAGAAAATGTCTTTGACGGGGAAAAAAGAAGACACTAAACTTGTACCAAATTTGAATGACAAATTCAATTACGTTTGTCACTATCGATTGCTGCAGTTTTACATCAGACACGGGTTAGTACTAAAGAAAGTTCACAGAGGAATTCAATTTGATCAGAGTGCTTTCATGAAAGATTACATAATGAAGAACACAACATTGCATGCCAGAGACAGCAACACTGCATTTGACAAAGACTTCTTTAAGGTGGCACACGGCATGTAATTTTCGTCAAAAATCGTTCAAAAATGTGTTTCCAGTTTGACCCAGAAATGGGTCCTACGATGTCTGTATTATGCATGTGTGTGATTGGTTTTGTCCATTTTATTGATTTATACCCCTATTTTGGATGTTTTAGTGATGTATCTATCGCTGGAAGTGAAAAGAAAAACTAACGTGGCCGTCAAAAACTCAATTTTGAGTGCCTGGTTACGGCATGTCCCTTTGAAAAAACCCCCATGTGTTTGGTACGAGTGGAAAGGTCACGGTCTTGGCCTACTTTTGAGGTCTGTTTCGGAAGCAAAGAATGCGATACGGAGACACACGAAGAGAAAACCCGAGGCCTATCAGAGCAGCTTACAACCAATCGAAACCCTCGGAACATAAGCGCTTCCGTCATCCGTTTGAATGGAAGTTTCTGATTGGCCGGTGGCGCACGGCGCAGCGCGTGATCACGGCCGAAGAGCACTTCGGCAGTTTCCGTCCTCGGCAACACGCGTGTTTGTAATAACTCAAAATGGCGTCGTTATCAAGCCGTGTGCGACAGTCTTGTCATAAACTCAATGTAGTGCGACAGAAATGACCCAAAAAAGGGGACCAAATGGGCTACCAAGCACCAGTACGGCAAGAAGAGAAAGAGGAGCAAACAGAAAAAGCAGCAGTCACCGAATGCAGCTGCAGAGAGTGCGGCTATCGATGCGACTGTGATGGCTTTGACATCGGCAGAAGTTGCTTCCGTCAAGAAACTTCGAAATTTTTTTCAAGACGATCGTGAAAAAGAGACCGGTGAAGCTGCACCCATTGAGGCAATAAATATTATCATCAACCCGGAAAGTTAAACCAGCTCTTCTCTCCTGTACAGTGTGATACTTGTGAGCAATCGGTAAGTGAAGTTTCCTCATTACTGCTTACTTGTTTGTGTTTGTGACTTGGTGACATTGGGTAAGAGTACCATGACTTTTCATGTATATCGTACTAAAGGATTTTTCTCTGTTTATTTTTCAGTATTGCCTTTTTGAAGACAAATCTGCAAGGATGGGGACCTCTTGCCAGCTGAAAGTGCAATGCACGGGTTGTGGCACCATCATCAGTGAAGTGATGACATCACAGAAGACGGGCACCGTGTACACTGGCTACGAAATAAACCGGCGCCTGGTGACTGCTGCTGCTATGAACGCCATTGGCTTCACCCAGCTTTCCTGTTTTTGGAGAATGCTGAACATGCCTCCCCCAATCCACCTGAAGACCTGGCAGCACTACCAGAAGACTCTCCATGCAGGAGCTCGTCGCAAGAAGATTGACGATGTTTACCTTCACCGCCAAGAACGCGTTCGTCGCAGGGGACGGGAGGGAGTGCAGTATAATCCTGGAGCCTTCTAAACTCTCTGTGTGCTTAGAGACTTCCAGTGTCAGTACAGACTCTCTTAGTTTCCACAGGAACCATTCCAAGTGTTTACAATGAACAATTTGACTTATAGACAAACTGTTTACCTGTCTCCAACTTTGAAGTCAATTTTCTGAAAACATGCTTTTTTTGCAACAGCGATGATTTTGCCCCCTGACAAAATGTTGCTTTGGATAAAGATATCAAGCTGAAATTTTGCACACAGATGTAAAAATAGTTGCTGAACACAATAAGACTAGTTAGAAAATTGTACCTTTAGTGGTTTCTGTGATCCATTAGGTTGATCAAGTCATGCTATGAATTTTTTTTCTTGGCAACAATATGACACATGACCAGAGACATTTCCATGCATCACAAGGACAGTTATCATGCTTTATTGTGTAGTATAATCCTTTTCCTTCATTTCAAACCATTTTAGATGGTGAACAGGCTGCTCATTATGTAATGGTGTAGGGGGCAAAATTGCTACCCATTTTTGTTAGAGATTATGTCATAACTTATGAATTATATGAGCTAGGATGATTAAACTTGGTGTGAACATTCATTATGCTGTCTTTGTTTTATGTGCCAAATTTCAGAATAATAGGTCAAACAGTTTTCGAATAATGTTTTGAAGAAAAAAATGACGATTTTGCACGCCATGTGCCACCTTAAGCTTATGAACAATGCCTGTTTTGGAAAGACTATGGAAAATCCTCATCACCGCAAAGATGTGAGACTATTCACAACTGAATCGGGTGCAATTAAACTTACAGGTAAGCCACAGTACACAGGGGAAAAGGAGTTTCATTCATCATTGTATGCAGTGTCACTCAAAAAAAAGATTGTTAAACTGGACAAGCCAGTATTCATTGTTATGGCAATTCTTGAGTTGTCAAAACTGTTGATGCTTGAATTTTATTATGATTACTTTAAACCAAAGTATCCTGAGTGTCGTCTGCTATACACTGACACTGACTCTATGATCATTGATGTGCCTACTGAAGACTTTTATGAAGACATGAAAACAGAAACTACACATGTACGACACGTCTGACTACCCTAAGGATCATCCACTGTTTAGCACACAAAACAAGAAAGTGCCTGGAAAGTTTAAGGATGAACTGAATGGTGTGCCAATAGTTGAGTACGTTGGACTGAGATCAAAAATGTATTCTATACTGCACCAGAAGGGAAGTCAGTCAAAAGCCAAAGGAATAAAAAAAAACAGCAATAAAAAAATAAAGACATTCGGCATGAACATTATAAGCAAGTGTTAGATGGGGTATTAATGCCTGATTATCCGAACAAGTCACTGAGATCAAATAAACATAATCTTGAAATGATTCAAACAAATAAGAAGTCACTTGCAGTTGGGGACACAAAACGTGTGTTTCATAGTAAGGAAAAAGCTTATGCGCCTGGACATTACAGGCTCAAGTTATCTGAAGAAATAGCCAATGAACTGGTTGATGAATTAATCGATGAGTTAATTACTGAAATGAGTAATGGTGTCTGGGGGAATAATCTGTAATTCTTCTCTGACAAATGCCCTCTGTGGGGCAGGGTCATACAGGTAATATATTGTTGCGTCAGGACTGGGGACTATTTTTTTTATATTGTGTACAGACGTTGACCAGATGGGGTCTGTCGCTCTGCGCCTGATGTCATTTTCTGATTCTCCAGGTTGATATAAATATCTTACCTGTTTAGTAAATAAACTTGTGTCGGGTGCGGGGGTTGGTCCTGTTTTTGGGTCTGTAATTGTTTTCAATTTAATAGCGTCAGCTGGCTTAGGGTGTCCTTCATTATTCATTGCTTTTATCACATGTGGCAATCTCTTTACCCACTCAGTGTTACGGGTGTCATGCATGAGTTCCTTTGAATACTGGTAGCTGAAAAGTCTTTCTGATAACTGTTTGTTAAAATTCTCTACAATTGCCTGCGATCTGTGTACGCCTGGAATGCCTCGTCTAACCAGTATGCCATGCTTCGCAAATAACTGGTTAACAGCACCTTTGAATTCTGATCCGTCATCAACTTGAACAAGTCTGGGGTATCTTAAAGGGCCACGACTATATATTTTTGTTAATGCTGTAGCAACTGTGGTAGCAGTTTTGTCAGATATGGGTTCAGCGTCCTTATACCTTGAAGCTATGTCTACAACAGTCAGTGCGTATTTGTATCGTTTCTTTCTTATTGTATCATGTGGTAGAAACAGGAGGTCCATTTGATGTGTGTCATTTGGGGTAGTGTTTTCAAAATGGGGTCTTGTTATTTTTCTTGGAGCAGGGAGGTATATCTGCCAAATTGCT
This sequence comes from Semisulcospira habei, assembly GCA_036245525.1. Classification (NCBI taxonomy): domain Eukaryota; kingdom Metazoa; phylum Mollusca; class Gastropoda; family Semisulcospiridae; genus Semisulcospira; species Semisulcospira habei. The sequence continues at coordinate 76,728,443 of BTPG01000002.1, read as the reverse complement.
TGTCTCCGCAACATTGTTTGACTTGATTGAGTGATAATCTCCGCCCACAGCGGCATGTAATTTTTTAATAGCAGTTGCTCCTTTCCAATACCCTGATGGAGAGTAATATATTTTCGATAGTTTATTTTCAACCCAGGGGTCTTTCATTTTTTCTAGCAATATAAAGACCAGTAAAAAATACAAATGTCATTCCCACTAGAACAAAGATTATCTCTCCGTTTCTTTGTTCTGTACTCGGTTTGTAATAGTCACTTAGTTTAGGTTTTGGGGCAGACATGTCATTACCTGTGACAAGATAGTATTCACGAATTGTGTCATCAACATTAGAAAATGTATGTTGTGCGTGACCTTCAAGTTGGAGTTTTTCATTGATGAAATCAAATTTTTCAATTCTATTCTTTTCATATTCCTGCTGGGCTTGAGCAAGTTTTTCTGATGCCTCATTGTGACGTTTCATTTCTTCTGCTGATTCCTCTCTACCCACTTTTGAAAAGAGATAATTTGATCCACTAAAAGCCAATGCATTAATCATCTCACCTCCAATTATTACTGCTAAAGTCACCATACTTATTTTATTTACATAGAAACATTTTCTGGAATAATTCCTTGCTTAATGAGAAAGTCTTTTGTCGCAATTGAAGCTGTGACAACTACAATTAGCTTAGCGCTGTCTTCGAAATCTAATCTACTCAAGTCTGCTGATTTCATTTTGAGTAGATTTTTTCCCAGCATAGAATAAGCTACTGCTAGTCCACTTATCATGGCAGAGTGATAGACAAGGTTCATCAAGTTCTTTGTATCGCTCAATTTCTAAGGCAATAAAAATTTAAATAATATTTTATTTACTCCATATAAAATGGGTCATCGGCTTTGGATATTACTGGTAATGTGGAGACTTCTGGTTTTGTTTTTAGAGTGTCTGATTTTAAGAATAATAATAAGAATAAGAATAAGAGTACTTTATTATCTCGAAAAGAGAAATTCGGTTGTGGTACATTTATAACAAATAGTACAACCAAGACATAAAAACATTATAGCATAATTATGAACATTTTCTCCCTGCACTTGCACAGCTACAAATTCCCAATGGATATAAGGTAAACACTACAAAATCTTTACACATAACTCTTACACATCTCACACAAACATCTTTTATGGACTGAACTGAGCGGCACTTATACATTCACACCCACCTCTACATATGCATACATAATACGTGTGTTTCAACCTAGTCCTAACCCTCACTACTTATTATACAAACATCTCAGTACATTATTACACATTATTACACAAGCTGCATAATTAAAATCTACCGTAGTAAAATAATTAGTGGGTAAACACTCAGTAACAACAATCCCAGTATGTCCATGTTCACCACCAAATAAAACACAATATAATCACTTCTCTAAAATCAACAAGCTCCATTCCTACTTTTTTGGTCACTGTACGAGTTTGTGGTTTGTATTTTTTTAATATAATTGATACCCTACGTAACCAAATCCGACAACAAATCCGGCAATTATATATTTTGTTGTTTGAGGTTCGGGGTCAGGGTTAGACTGGGTTGTTTGTCTCTCACTTTGATGGGGAGTGACGGTACTGACACAGGTCCTGATGGTGCTGACGGTGGATCAGATACATGAGTCTTTTCTGTTTGTGCCTTAAGCTGTATTTTTTTTTTGTCTGTTATATTCGGCTAATCTTTTTCCAGCCTCAAGCGTGCCTGGACTTTTAGTCTTAGTCACAGTTTGAACCTGTGTCAAGACAGGGTTCGGTTGTGGAGTCGTCTGGGTTTCGTCCATTTTCTTCTGCAGTAAAATTTATTTTTGAAAAATTAATATGACTCCCGGTAACAAGCAAGGTTACCACAGGTGCAAGGTAATTCCCAAACTTGTAAAACATGACGCATGCTAATTTACCAATTGAACTTGAAACAATAGGATTGCTTTCAAGGTCATGTGAAAGACTGTCAGTGTCTACAGGTAGAAAGTGACTTACTGCTTTTGTGTATAGACATACAAGAGATAGACTTAAATCACGAGTCATTAGTGAAGCAATGTGATTTTCATATTTTGAATGAAGTTTGATTAGCTCGTCAGTGGTGAGGGATTCTATATCTTCTGTCATGTATTGTTTTCCGAGATACGCTTTTGATTTGCCTGAAACAACTACAGAGAGAAGGCGCTGTTTTTTCGAGTCTAAATCTTTGTTTTCCACAGCGTTGATATCATTTAGAAGAAGTAATTCGTCTTGATTCATTTTATAATAAAAAAATATTAATTTTAAATGTCATTGATTTTGGAAATCTTTATTTTACCGAAAAAAATAAGGGAAAACAAAGAAAAATGGACGGCGTGAAGGTGTGGAAGATTTGCGGGCAAACAATCGTGGAAATTTGGGGTCTATAGAAATTGTCCAAATTTCATATTCTCTATTTTTAAAATAAAAATAAAGAAAATATGGGGAAAATGCATGGTGTGACGAAGTGTGTGTTTTGTGGGCAAATATCATAAAATTAGGGGGTGTATATAAATTGTCCAAATCCTCCCATAGTTCCTATCTCTTATGGTTACAAAGTAAAGTAGGTTATAGCACTGTCAGGGGAGAGAAATGTGCATGATCGACCAGTGATCATAGGTCCACTGTGGCCAAATCACACACACAAAAAAAGAGATAGGAAAGAGAGGGGGCGCTAAGAAAGTGACCGAAAGCAATGCATATGCAAGCCCCCCTGAAGGGGGGCGTATCATATATCCACTGTTCCAGCCACTCAGTGCATGGAAAGCACTGCATGCACATTTCTCTCCCCTGACAGTGCTATAACCTACTTTACTTTGTAACCTTCCTAAAATATTAGCACTGGCAGTCTTCCCTTTTCTTTTCACCTATTACCATATGTTTCTGCCACAATAGCATCATTGACTACTCTTGTTGATTTATTGCCTGCATTGATTCTGAGTTTGGCAACATTATCAGCCTGTATGCCTTGATAAATACGGTCTTCTCTTTTTTCTGGAGTGAGCCAAAGGTCTTTGTAGCAGTAAAATACATCAGCATCATCAAGACTAAACACTTCCTGTCCTTCAAGTTTAACTTTAATAGTCTTTATAATTGCTCTACCTAGTTGTTAACTAGTCTTCTGTTTGCATCGTCTGATGTAAGTTCAATATTAAAAGCAAGTAGTACCAGGAACAATAACGTCACTGGGACCTAGGTTTGGAAACTTGACAGTAAGAGTTTGGTTTTGTTCTATAGTGCTAGGATTGTTTGTAATAACAATTGATTGCCGAATGCCCTTAACACCAAGAGGTTCACGTATTTTTCTGTATGGGTCTAACTTCGATCCATAGGCTGATGTCATTTTATTATGCAAAAATCAACAATTTTTAAAAAAATAAAAACAATGGCAGTGGGCAGATTTAACCATGCTGATTTTTAAATGAATGCCATGGATGACTATGATACCAGTACAACAGATATGACTGGAATGATGAATATTTCTAGTGTGTATCACGAACTGTTAAAAGACAAAGTAAACTCATTTTATGATCATGTTGGTGACCGCCCAGATGTAATAGACCCTAATCAGTTTGAACTTGACAAACGTCACTTATTTGTAAATACAGACAAAGGTAAAGTACAATTGACTTATAAAAAAGATCCTGCAAAGTTTAGAGCTTTAAGTACAATCAAAACTGATGTTGGTGGTGAGGCAGCACTGCAGTCTTACCTTGGTGTTGGTAGTAAAAAGTTACCATCACAAATTGTTAGCGCTCTTCACGACATGCAAACAAAGTTGCCAACAGGACAAGAAATTGAAATGACTGAAGTAACAAGACTGCCAGAAATTGCAGACAAGGTATTACAAGAAACCTTTTTTACAGAAGGGCAAATAAATGAGGATATAAATACAATGGGTAACTCTCCTTTAACCATGCGAGAAATTATGGGGTTAGATAAAACACTGCAAACAATCAGAGGTGAGCTGGTGAATAATGTAGCCAAACTAGGCGAGCTTGATAATCACATAGAAAGAGAAAAGGAAAAACTAGCTACAGCAGACAATGGGAATGATGCCATTGAAATAAAAGAAAGAATACAACACAGATTAAATGATTTGCAGATAGAAAGATCAGCACGACTAGAAGTGATTGAAATTAGGAAAGAAAAACCGAAAACACAGGTCAACAGGATTAGAGAAACTATTTAAAAAAATACTTCACAAAAACACAACTTTGACTGAGAGATTAAAAACACTTTTCAGAGAGCAGGGTATCACTATTGTGAATTTAATTACTACTCTTGGATTTATTATCAGTACTGTAGTATTAGCTGTAACGGGTGGTTGTGGTGGTCCAGCTCCAGCACCTCCACCGGCTCCACCATCAGACCAAAAAGATTTACAGGCATGGGTAAAGAAACAGTTGTCACATATATCAGACTTGCTTAAGAAATTGGCAGTGAAAGCAATGGATGTTTTGCCTTGCATAATAGGAGAGATAATAGAATAGAGATTACAAGAGATCTTTTTTTCTTCATTATTTCACTATTTTTGCTAACAAAACTCATATGACCACACCACTCATTTTTCCTGGACCCTCTTAAATTTTTCTGTAAAATAGAGAAGAAGAGAGAATACAACAGCTTCAAAATCAATAATGTCAGATCGATAGATAAATCACACCATTTCGGACCAAAACCACATTGAAATCCCATCACCTCCCCACCATCACCAAATCACCCTGATGATTTAAACAAAACAAAACAAAACAAAAAAACAACAACAACAAAAAAATGACGACCATGACCAGTGCAGCATTATTGATTTAATATTTTTCAAATCTCTATTGTAAAAAGATACAAAGAGAGATTTGAAGCAGCATTAACACAATGACTGAGTTAACCCCTTAATTATTACTTTTTGAAACCTCATCAACCATGTTCCCCACACAGAGTAAATACCGTCGGAATTTACCCCTAAAACATTATTGTTTGAACAGCCACAATTTTATGTACCTCCCCACATAGTAATACCAACAGGGGGTTAACACCTGAGTTAATTAATCTATCGATTATGTTAGTGTGTACATTCAGGAATGTACACGCCAACTCAATGACCGCCGCTGTTTAATCGACTACCGCTATCAGCTGAGTCACGCGACACACGGCACACTCGGCACACGTGCGCACTACTGTTGTGAATCGCTCATGGCAACAGACATGTTGACGTGCATTGCGGCCGGCCCGGCTTCATTTCATTTTGTGACTGTGTATGCAAAGGGTGTGATGGACTATTGATATTCAGTGTTTTTGCTAAATCTTGTGAAATATATACTAAAGTAAGATTGTTAGTTTGACTGTTTAAATTCGTGGTATTTTTTTAACAAGAAAAGGCCTTGAGGTTAGTCTGCAGTGCACCGAGACTGAAAGAAAACTTACTGACAAATTGTAGCTAGCCGAGTGAGTACGACTGGCTTTAGTATTGCGTTCTACTTTAAACACGGCTGTGAGTGAGAAAGACCGGTGTTTTACAGTTTTTTGGTGGTATGAAAAAGCATGTCGGCCTCTATTCAATATGGACAGTTATTTTGTTGTCAGTTGTTTAATTTAGCTAGGCAGTGTCGCGTTAGACCTTTTAAAATAACTGCGTAGAAATCCAGTCAAAACAGGCCTTCAATTCTGCCGAGTCACTCACTGACTGCGTGCTATTATGAAGTTAGCACAGCCTAAAGTGATTTGCTTACACTAACATTGAGCTACCTTAAAACCAGTGGCCCACTGCAGGTTATTACAGGATACCGAACGGAAAAGCACGTCGGCTTCTATACATTATGAATAGTTATTTTTGTCATTTGTGCAAATTTAGCTATGCTAGGCTGTGTCGCACCGGGTGTCGCTGCGCAGTAGTGACAGGATGTGTTGTAAACAGAAGATTTAACCTTTTTTTAACAGAGTCATTGCTATTACTTTTGTGCCGCCGGCGGCTCATGTAAGTAGCTCGATTTCACGTGAAACAGACTTCACACAGGTATTAACAACGGGCCTGTCAATGGCAGACCGGGTTGTTAAGGCCCGTGGTAAGCCCATCTACAGGACACGTTAAATCTGTTGAGTAACTGTAGGTTGTAAACAACTAAGAAATGAGAGTAGAACACAGAGTTAAAATGACTCTTAATACAAAGTCTTCAATCTTCTGTTTACACCCTGGGTGGTAACGCCGTTACCGTGGTTGCTCTGCTAGATTGTACGTAGCAACCACCACTGGTGGTAAACAGCATGATGAAGACTGCAGGCAGTGTCATTTGCGTACAGCGAGGAGACCAATACGTCACTAGCTGCAATGCGGATGTTGCTTGTCTACTCATATTTTATATTTAGTGGCCTGTAGCGAATGTAGCAACCAAAAAGACAGAGACAGAACACAGAGTTAAATGACTCTTAAATACAACGTCTTCAATCTTCTGTTTACACCAGCATTAACGGCGTTAACGTGGTTTCTATCGTACTACGTCATAGGGTCTTAGTAACGGTGCAAACAAATGACGTAGAACGATAGAAATGAGTGACACCATCAGACCGGTATCTATCGTACTATGTCATAGGGGCTTAGTAACGGGACTAAGTTCACATTGTCAATTTGTGTACACAGCCGCTGTGTATCGTGTGTTATACAACTGAAGTGTGGTGAAGTGTTCTGCGGACTGGAGTCTACAATATTCAAGCATGCTGAATAAAGATTTTGTGTCTGTGTGTTTTTCTGTGATTGTATGAGTGCTTGTTTGTGTGCATGTTTGTCTGTGGGTATGTGTGTTTGTCTGTGCATGTGTGCATGTGTGTGTGAGTGCGTGTGTGTCTGTATGTCTGTCTTTGTCTGTGTTTGTCTGTGCATGTATGAGTGCTTGTCTGTGTGCATGTGTGTGCGTGCATGCGTATGTGTGTATGGGTGTGAGTGTGTATGGGTGTGTGTGTATGGGTGTGTGTGTATGGGTGTGTGTGTGTGTGTGTGCGTGCGTGCATGTGTGTGTTTACTTGTGTGTGCGTGCGTGTATATGGATCAGTGTTAGAGATATAGAAAAAGACACCCAAAGACCATTTAACCTATTGTCTCTGAGTCAGTACCCAAAAACACAGATATTTTAATAATAAGCACACACACACACACACACACACACACACACACACACACACACACACACACACACACACACACACACACAAATTGTTATATGCACTTGATAACAAATTTTCAAAGTTACCTACAGATACTTGTTAACAAATTTCCAAAGTCACCTACAACTGCCAACTAATTTTACAGGTAACTTTTTAAGTTCTTATAAATTAGTTGACATAAGTTCTTATTAATTAATTGACATAAGTTTTTATAAGTGTCTTAAAATAAGAACTTATAAGAACTTATAAGAACTTAAACATAACAAATTGTAAGTTCTTGACTGAAGTCAACAATACTCTGACAATTTTTTCAACTTACAAGGGCAACAAAAATTTTTTTTCCTCAATAGTACTTTGGTGGCGGGGCAGATGGGGCTGATTAGACAGGCCTAAGCCATGTAAGTGGCATGTCATCTCTCTGTAAAGTGTATGTCATTATTAAACGATTACCAAAACTGATCTTTATTTGCTTGAAAGTAGATTTTGTAATTTTTCTGTGGTTTCTTGAACCCCGATCTGTTTTCCCCTCTCTAAAAAACCAGCCTTTAGTTCTTCAACATTCACGGCAGATTGACTAAGCATTTTATTCTGTATTTCTGACTTCTGTTTTTTGTAATTGTTCAAATCATCCTGCACTCTCTTAAATTCATCATCATCAATAAAAATTATCTACCAAAGATTTACTGATAATAAGTTTCAAACTGCTCAGCTTTGCAGCCGTGAGGGTACTCAATGCTTCATGCTTCTGTAACTTTGTATGAAATCTTTTGTTAAGGCCTTCCAAACCAAAGCATACCAGTCCTGTGGCAATGCTAACTCCTTCAAGTCCAACTTCAATTAAACTTCCAATTCCAGTTGTTATCAAAACAATACCCCCTACAGATAATCCAGCTGAAACAGCACCCACAGCCATAGGTGTGTTTTGTACAGAATTAAAAACCATCTTATATCATCTTTTACACCTAGAATATTTTGCTTCTTTTCCCTCCAAATATTTAATTGCTTCTGTAATATTTATTAATCAGAATGCATCTGCCTGTAATGTTTTATCTGATGCAATTGGCACATGCAGATCAGGCATCACAGTCTCAGTCGTCGGTAGTTGCGGATACAAGTTCACCATTTTTTTTATTGACAAATATTTTTTTTAATTTAATCAGTGATTACATTTTGCAACTCGTCAAAAGTGTATAATCTGCTAGCATAATAAAATGAAACAAGATCTATGTGTTCTAGTTTTAAGTAACTTAAACAAACAAAAGTTGTTTTGTCGATCACTATCTTGACAGCGGGAATACTGCTCGAAACCTCTACATCATTTCCTTTTTTAATAGCAATAAAGACCTTTGATGACTCTGCCAATGTGTCATCCCACATAAGTTTGATTCCCTGTGCAATTTCAGCCTCTTTTACAGAAGTTACAGATCTCATGTTAATTTCAAATACTATTGTCGCTTCTTTTGCTATGGTAAAGTTTGCTGGCATAAACACAACAGAAGTATCCAATCTGCCCCTTCTATTTGTAAGAAGATACCTCCGTTTCTCATACTCTTGTACTTTTAGTTTATCTCTGCTATTGTTGTCTGGGGCAAAGCTTGAAACAAGGCTTAATAATAATTAATAATTATGGTATTTATAATACGCTTATCTTATAATAATTATAACTCTAAGCGTGCACTCACAACTCGCGCACGCATGCGCATGCTTTAGACAATGACAATGAATCACATACCACAAATACATTATGACAGTCAGCTTGGGGTGGGGAGTGTGGTGATATAGTGCTAGTTTTGAGGGCGGACTGGAAGGAGGAGAGTGAGTGTTTCTGAGGGAGAGAGACTGGGAGAGTGTTCCAGTTACAATCAAAGGCCCAGTGTTAACAACTTTTCTGAATACTAAGGCTCCCTCATCATCAGTATATACATAAGGACTAATAAATTCAAACTTTATGTCCCAGTCAATTGTTGGTGCTGGCGTAGGCACAGGCGAAACTACCCACTTAATACCCATATGTTTTAAGTTGTAGGGCACATTATTTACAGAGTAGGAACAGTGACATCATGCAGCTGACCAAGTTTAGGAATTGGTCTGTCAGTTCCATCTTTTATGGCATCGATTACTTTCCGCTTGTACATACCAAAAGAATCAAGTTCAAAACCATACACTTCTCCCAACTCTCCTTCCTTTTCAAAATCCTGTACATCAGCCAAATCTTTCAACACTGTTACAGGACACGCAACTGGTATGATTCTCGGCTTTGGACCAAAACTCATTTTTTATAAACAAAAATAAAATTATTAAACTTCTAACACAACACTAAAATCGTGCATCACAAATGGTTTACCATCTTGATTAGTTACAGATATACACAGTGACTCAAAAAAACTGGAACCCAATTTCTTAAATTGTAAATTAGGAAATCTAACAGCCACACTTCACAATAAGGAGCAGTTCCAGTTGGTAAGCATCTCAACAAAGTTGAAGGCTTTCCATTGTGTACATAATACCCAGCTCATAAAACATTAGCTTCCCCAGAACTAATAAACTCACTTCCAGCTATATAAGCTACATAATAACTTGTATCGTCTGTTACATTAAACCACTTTACAGTGTAGAACATTTCATGGATAGCTACAGCCTTGCTACCATCACGATTATCGATTCCATTCCTTCAATTTTTAGAGGTTTAGCCTGCCCGCCTTGACATCATGGACATGCGATTAAATTCCCCCCACCGCGACCCGTCCTAAAAACTGAGTCTCTTCTATAAAAGGAAAGAAATTAAAAATAGCCATATTTGACAAAAAAATGTTTTTTCTCAATTACTATTCACAACTTCAAACCCAAACTTGCTACAGAGATACCTGATGGTAAGACCTATCTATAGATGACCCCTCCGAATAGGTCATGGGTCGCACGAGGTCGACAAATCTGTATAAAATGCCAATAATTGCAGTTATTATCAAAGTTTTTGCAAACCTTTTAATCAAATTTGGCACAAAGGTAGCTGATGATAAGACCTTCCTATGTATCCTAACTACAATTTTAGTCGGCTCATCGCAAAGGTCAAGAGTCACGGGGGTTTCACAGATGTGTGAAAACTGATTAAATTTTGAAAAAACATGGATTTTGTTGGTGCAGGTGCCATTCCTTTACGTATTGTTAGACATGTGTATCCGTATCAGGATAGGTACAGCAACATCCGCAATGGCCAGGCTGGACAGGATATGGCGAAGTAACTCCATCAGCTTCACCATCAAGTACAGGCTTTACAAGTCCCTCGTAGTGTCTATTCTACTCTACGGCTGTGAGACTTGGACACTGCTTGCAGACTCAGAAAAGAACATCCAGGCCTTTGAGAACAAGTGCCTGAGGAAGTTGCTCCGCATCTCGTACCGCGAGCACAAGACCAACGAATATGTACGGAGCATCGTCACTTCCCTGGTGGGCCCACATGAACCCCTTCTGGCAACCGTGAAACGGCGCAAGCTTGCTTGGTTTGGCCACGTGACCCGACACAACACCTTGTCCAAGACTATCCTCCAAGGCACTCTCGAAGGAAGTCGTCGGCGAGGTCGTCAGAGAAAGAGTTGGGTCGCAAACATAAAAGAATGGACCGAACTCGAGATGCCAGACTTGCTTGCCACCGCCCAAAATAGAACTCAGTGGAGAGCACTGTCTGTTGCTGCTGCCTTTCAGTCCCCCCAACGCCCAGTTCGGGCAAGGGACTGATGATGATGATGATGAGACATGTGTGGATCGGTCATACACGTGAGCCATAAGAGCTTTGCCTTTCTCGTTATTCAATATTATGATCACCTGTACGCGTGAGCCTCTCTAACATCTTGGGCTCTATAGAATCTTTTAAGACCCGTTTTACAAGGAAACGCCCCAACACCATATGTCATAGTCTTACCGCGCTAAGCTTTCTGGGATATCATGGTGAACCTGTAGCCAGTTTGCAAACTAGAGTGTGTGAACACCAAATCAACACATATTCCACATTTAAATGACTAAAGCTCAGTCCCTACACGTAGAAAGGGCCACGCACAGTCCGAAAATATACTTATTTTTCCATCATTTATTTCAAAATAAGAAGTTTAGATCGCGCTGAGTACGTGAGAGGTTTACATACGGAAATACCACAACAATACGAGAAAAACAACATCGTCACGTTTGCACTATAATGTAGATTTCGGTTTATAGATACTGAGTTCAAAATAGTTTCTAATTACACTTTGTTGTTTGTTCATATGCTGCAATTTAAATGTCATCCCATTTTTGTTGTTGTGCAAAATGAACCTTTGCTATGAATTTTATTTGTTCATTCAGCTGTTGAGTTGGAGTTATTGTGTACTATTTACAAAAACAAACGCGTCGCTCCTGTAAGGTTTCGATCTACATCGCTATTCTGCGATTGTGAAAGGTTCTAAAAGGCATAGAAGAGGAGTGTTCGTATGCTATCATCAAAGACAATACATTATAAATAATATACTGTCTTTGCTATCATCTCGCGGCTGACACTTCTGCAGCTGTTTGATCAATAGTCACCGAGGGCAGAAACACAGATCCGTTCTCTGGCACTGATATAATAATAATAATAATAATAATAATAATAATAATAATAATAATAATAATAATAATAATAATAATAATAATAATAATAATAATAATAATAATAATAATAATAATATAATAATAACAATAATAATAATGTACATTATATATCACTTAACCTCGAAATGAATGGTGCTCTAAGCGCTTTATAAGATCAAAAATCACAGAACAAAAAGTACACTAAGAAAGAAAACGCTACAATAAATGTTACAAAACTAAAGTGAAACACATTAAAAGCTCACACTCACACATACACACACACCGTTACAAGAACAGTTACCGCCAAAGATTGCTAACGCACTAAAAATGCATCCAACTATATGCATAAGAAAACAGATAGGTCTTGAGCAGTGATTTGAAAGCAGACAGAGTTGGAGCATGTCTGACATCAGCTGGAAGATCGTTCCAGGTGACTGGACCGACATAAAGACTTCTTTCGCCTAGGAACCCTGAAAATACGCGTGTCTGATGCTGAACGGAGGGATCTTGAAGGCGTGTAAATATGAACCAGGTCCGGCAAATATGGGGAAGCAGAACCGGTAATAGCCTTGTAACAAATAACAGAAACCTCAGTTGTACACAATTCGTTGAGATACAGGCAGCCAGTACAGGTCAACAAGAAAGGGTGTTGTGTGCTCACGTTTCGGCACTCTGTAAATTAGTCGGGCAGAGCAGTTCATAACTCTTTGAAGTTTATCAAGAAGATCATTCTGAGGAACACCAGCCAAAAGGGAATTACAAAAATCAATACGGGAAAGAACAAGGGAGGCAGTAACAAGCGTTTTTAGTTGCTTCTGTAGTGAGAAGGTGTATCGAACTGATCTTCCTCAATTCAAAAAAGGAACATTGGCAAACCTTGTTGACATGCTCTCTCATGGTCAGCCTATTGTCAAAGACAACACCAAGATTACGGGCCGACTCGGAAAAGGGGATTCTGTTCTGACCAACCCTGATCGAGTCTGGGAGATCAGTGGAAGTTGAGCAAGAAAATCTTAAGGCCTCAGTTTTGTCACTATTCATTTGCAATTTGTTCTGTGTGGTCTAATTCTGAACGTCTGTAACACAGGACTCTAAAGACTGGAACATCTGACTAACATGTTTACGTTGGGCACAGACATACAGCTCTGTGTCATCAGCATAAAAATGGTGAGAAACAGAGTGACATTTGATAACACTAGATAAAGGCTGGGTATACAATGTGAACAGGATCAGTTAACCGTTTAAAGTATTGCAGCAGTGACGTCATGGCTGTCCGCTTAACTATTTTTTGCCGATGTTTTTCGTACCTGTTTTCGATTTAAAAACTATTGATAGTGAATCAAAACAAATTAACTATATTTACGACACCTCAGGGCGCACCAATCATCGCCATCGAGCTGCCGGCGATGACGACAAAGTAGGGCATATAGTTACATGATCTTACTTCTCGATAATAAATAAATAAAACAGGCTGGTGTCCCACAATGCTGCATTCACATGATATTATATTATATTGAACAACATTTTTCTTGATATAATGCCGATAACAGGCAGATGTGATTACGAGACCAGAATCAAAGTGTCCGAGTTGTTTCGGGTCAAGTAATCACATCTGTCGGTTATCGGCACTATATCAAGCAAAATGTTGCTCAATAATATTTATGTAACCAGTCCAGAACAAAACTGTGCCTCGCGTCATTCATTTTGCGCCTGACTGCGGTGTTCAGACAAAACACATCGGAATGGCAGACGACTGCATATCACTGTCGACTCGCCGCGTAGTAATACATTTCGTCTGACTTTGATTCATCAGTGCTTTGTATTACTGTGCGTGTCACTGAGTAAATTCTTCTTGTAAATAGATCACGCATAATTGTGGAAAATGCCAGCAGGTTTGTTTATTTTAGTTCTTTTCTCAGGTTGTCGATATCGCCAGCTGATATTTCATCAATTTCACTAGTCAGTGCAGCGACTGGCGTCTGATTCCGTTCGTGTGTGTTCATAGGATATAAATGTCGAGCGTCCGTACGCACTAAGAAAAACGTTAAACGTTTTGTCCACCACGAAGGTGAATTCAAAGACGGGGCACCGAAGAGAGGTCTGAACAAATTTTGACCCCAGCTGGGTTCGAACCCACGACCTTTCAGACGAGAGTCGAACGCTCTACCAACTGAAATACCCAGCTCCCCTACGCAGTAAGAAGTATTTGATTACCACTGCACATAAAGAGCTTGTTAATGTTGCAGGATGAAAATATTTCGCGTTTCCGTTTTGAAAAATGCAAATATCACCAAGATAGTCTCTTTGGCGCGCAAGGGATTTTGGGAAGGAAAATATATCAAGCAAACTCATCAATATTAATTTGCTTGTTATACAATATATCAATACATGTGTAAAAGAAGGACGAACTTTATGGAGTAACTCGTCCATAAGATAGGACTGCTGTAGCCTCACTACAGATCTACCTTTTTGGGAAGGTATGGCCGGCCGCGAGCGACGAATAATTTCATCGGTTGGCGGACGCTCACATGCCTCAAGCCTGTTGAAAATAGAGCACATTCTATCTCCATGGAGCATACGACAGGCCTGATCGTAACGTCAGATTCAACCCGTCACCTTAGCAATTCGCATGATCCGTCACCATCGTAAGGCACCGCCTTAGCGTGGATCATATTCTAGCCCCATCAGGCATCCAGTAGGGCACAACCATGACGTCATATTCAGTCTGTTTCCCATAGCAGCTCGTGCGATCTGTCATCACCATACACATTTGCTTTATCGTCAATCGACCCAATGCGCAAAAAAGCCATCGGCCGACGTCGGGCGCCGTTGGTGCTGTGCGCGGGCCAAAGGCAGCCGACGTCGTCCCGATGGCCTTTGCGCACTAGGAAGAGCCTCGAGAGTCTGGTTTTACAGGGTCGTAACAGGGCCATGCCGGCTTCGTTCACTTTTCACCTGTGCCGAAAGGCGGAACAAACAAAACACAGTGTTCGTCCCTAGTAGGGACTGTCTAGTCTCTGTCGTATAGATCTAGCGTTGTGTGCAGGTCAAAACTGCGGTGTCTTTCAGCGGAGGCTGGTGCAAGAAGGTGTCTCAACAAAACTCCAGTCAACACTTAACCGATTACCGCCTGGCTGAATCTATCAGCGCATTCTTGAAAGGTTCTCTCTCTCTCTCTCTCTCTCTCTCTCTCTCTCTCTCTCTCTCTCTCTCTCTCTCTCTCTCTCTCTCTCTCTCTCTCTCTCTCTCTCTCTCTCTGAAGTCTCTCTCGCTGAAGTCTCTCTCTCTATTTTTCAAACTACGTTAATAACCTGGCGGTTCTCAGCCTATGTGTGTGCCACGGTGTGTGCGTGTGTGTGTGTGTGTGTGTGTGTGTGTGTGTGTGTGTGTGTGCGTGTGTGTGTGTGTGTGTGTGTGTGTGTGTGTGTGAGTGCCACGTGTGTGTTTGTGTGTGTGTGTGTGTGTGTGTGTGTGTGTGTCTGTGTGTGTGTGTGACTGCTAAATTAGCCTTTTGATGATCACGTTTTGCCTTTCCATTTAATTAGTTCTTATAGATAGCGCGCGTGTGTGTGTTGTGTGAGTGCGTGTGCAAGGACATGATTGATAAAAGGTCTGTGTACCTAATCATTTATCCCTGAGAAATAAAGTTTCATTTCATTTTATTTCATTTCATCTCTCTTTTTCTTCAGAGAAATTATCAAGACAGAAACTAACACGCATAACAGCCTTTCTCTTCAAAGCGTGTTTCATTCTTGGCGCTGAATGCTTGTCACGTGACTGACACGCTAGGCAGTCCTGTGCTAAGCCCTGCGGATTTCTATGTCTTCAGGTCAGCGGGTGGCTGGTTTTGGCGACGGACCAGGACTCTACAAACGACATCACGATGCAAAGAAACTGATAACCGTGTACGATGCTTACGACGGTAAGTATAGGCACGCCACAGGTGCTCGATGACAGTAGCTTTGACTAATGCAAATCCACTGCGCCACCGCGTGCGCGCCAGCGCCTATTCTAAGCTCAAGACAAAATACAAGGAAGGAAGCAAACAGGCCCGCGAATCGGCGAAGCACTGTGTTTCCAGACCAGTTTTCAAACCCTTAAAGGAACCATCCGCCTAAAACCTCTAACTGAAAAGACTCGGTAGATATTTTGCCACAAATCTATACCAGCCTTGTCCTCCGGTCAAAACTGATAGTTTAGTATCAAGGTCAAGGCTGTTTGAACAGTCAAACTCCATTCATAGCAGACGGTGAGTTGTCGGTTTTAGATGCGGCCGGAAATACGCCGCAAGCTCATTTTTCATTGGTTTATGTAAATTAGCATATCCAATGAAATTAAAACAAGAGTGCGTCTTATTGTCGACATGGACTTGTGACCCGGGCTGCATGCAGCAGACGCTTTATCAGTCCAAGAGCTAGCCCGATCTACGGTGCACCCCCCTCCCCCCCCCCCCCAACCCCCACTCCTCTCCCCGCCCCAGTACTCAATAAGATGGGTTTCAAAGTGTAACCCGTATGTCCTGTGATGTTTAAGCGATGTTCCCCTAAAATCCTTAGGAACACACCAGAGATATAGCCGATGACGCAAGGATACCCCCAGTCACGCTCTTCGTGGATGCTAAAATGAGCTTGAGAAACATTTTCCTCTAAATAAATCTGAATTCATTCCAGAAGTCCAAATCAGGCATTATTGTGTGAATTGCCTGATTTGGGCTTCTGGAATGAATTCATTCCTTCTTTACCTATTACGTTTGAATAATTTGAGCATAAAGTGCAAGAAAATAAGGAAAGTCGGCATCCTTTATGATACGTTTGTGGTGAATGATAGCTTTTTCCAATTTAAAATTGGAGAAAGAGGTCCGTGCATGCTGGGATACTGCCGGACACATCTAAATGGCGCAGTGGATTTGCATTAGTCAAAGCTACTGTCATCGAGCCCATATGAGGCACGCTGCCGTGTGCTGTACACTGAATTACGAAGGGAAAGAACTCAACGCTGGCCAGACACGGTTAGATCCCTTAACTCATTCGAGACGTGCCGCCTCCGGATACGCAGCTTAACCTCCGGATACGCGACTTAAGCCGCGTATCCGGATGCGGCACGTCTCGAATGAGTTAACCCGTTCAGTGCCAGCTGATTCTGCAGTCTTCGTTAAAGGCCCACTACGGCCGTAACTGTTCAAAGATACACTTCTATAACAGATGGTTACGAAACGGTGCACGCAGGTCTGGTTATGGTTCATTTGGACACAGGAGAATCCAGTTCAGCACACGTCGTCATTATATCAAGTAACTTGACAATGACTCCACTCCGCTTTAGAAATGCAACGCTATCAGTACGAGAAACAGCTAAAAATAGATTGACACGCTAATGGCTATGCAGAATAAATAAGTGCGATTACGCATGTGCCGCTTTTGTTGCGTGTACCAACTGCTGTTATAAGTTTATTGGGTGTGTGTCGACGATGCATAATAAACACAAATGGTGCGGAAATGTGTCTTTAAATTTTTGCGTATTGGTACTTTAATTCAAGACCCCCCAAAAAAACCCAACCTTAATGTCCCAGGAACACGGATTCAAAAAAAAGTGTCAACAAGAGGCATAGATCCCCATGAGCCCCCGCAGTTGCGGGGCCGGCTGAACTGAACGGGTTAAACCCTTTTTTCAGCACCAAATCGCAAGCTCACAATAAATGGGCTTGTTTTCATCCAATACGTCACACGACCAATCATTTTAGCGCAAACCGTACTCGCTACAAGAAAAAAAAACAAACAAACAAACCTTGTAGCGACTAATAGCGGACTTGTTTTTTAGTCCCCTGTATACGTGTTATGAGCTCGTTTTCGACTCTCGAGTATCAGGTTTTTTTCCGACAAAAAAAGAAAAACACACGACAAACAACAAAGCTTCTTCTCATAGTTCGAAACGATACGCAGACTAGAGTTGTTTTAAAGTCGACAGCATCAAGTTTTGAACAATATTTTCGGGGAAACGCGAGGGACTACACTAGAGCATGGCATCCGCTGATTGAAAATGGCTCACCAAGGTCACCGTCACATGATCGTCGCTTTAATGCCGTATATCAAATTCTGAACTATTTGTTTTAGTGAACGAAAAGTGGAAAAACGCCTGCTAATTGTTAAATCGCATTACTCTGACAAATTATGTAGACAGTGTGACGCAAAAAGCGCTTTCCAAAAGTCAAACTGAAATTGACAAGCTGTCAGAAAGAGCGTTGTTTTTGCACATGATCGTGACCCCTTGCAACTGCAGGGGCTCGATCGCAACATGTATTTAGGTCAACTGTAGGAGATGCCACAGACGTTCAAAGTTTGATCAACTTGTCTAATGTTACGAAATTAGCCGAGGAATGAAAACAAATACTTATTGGTTGCAGGGGCTTGCTGCACAGACAATTTGTAGGCCAGAGGGAGGAGTCAAAGTATCCATTGTGCCCCTCAGGCCTTCGGGGTACAAATCGGGGTACAGACTTTGACCTTCCTCAGAGCTTTGCAACACGGACTCTTCACCGTGTAGCAAACCCCTGCTATCAATAACTTATATTGTCTCGATTCAGACGTGACGTCACGTGAGCGCCATGAAGGAAGGCAAGTAGAAATATAGAATCAGGTCGCATGGATTGCGTATGGCCAGAATGGCCTTGCCCTTGAAACTCGCAATGATATATAGCCTACTTTTCTGTTCACACACAGCATACACTAGTTTGGTCGACACGTCGCACGGATCGCGCGAGGTTCACAAATCTGAGAAAATGCAGACATTTGAGAAAACAATGATGTCGCTGGTACAGGAGCCAAGGCACGATGTTAACCCTTTGGCTGTCTGAAGCGCTGTTTGTCGCGATGATTCCTACAGAAATCATCGCGACAAACAGCGCTTTTGACAGCCAGAGGGTTAAGACATTGTAATGCATGCTCATTTCAGTGACCATTTGGAAAGGTCAAGAGAGAGAAGAAGAGAGAATCCCAAAGCATCAAAATCGATAATGCTGCATCAATCAATAAATCACGCCATTTCTTTCAGTAACCACATTGACCCCTCATCAACTCCCCACCATCACCAATACACCCTGTTGATTTAAAAAAATGGCGACCATGACCAGTGCGGCATTATCGATTTTAATATTTTAAAATCTCTATTGCTTTCTCTCTCTAACTATTGTCCTTGTCAACACCCAATCATGCACTGTTAATTTTTAAAAAATGGCGACCATGACCAATACAATCTTTTACGACCATGACCAGTGCAACCATGACATTTGTCACCATTGCAAAGGAATGTTTAATTGCCACGTCATGACTGAACATGACAGATTGTGTACACTTATAACGTGACAAGCAAATTCAATAAAATCTTTCAACCCGAAAGAGAGAGATCCACCCTGTCAACATGACATGCACTGGAAACTGATTTCTGAAAATTGACAAGACTGGAGTCAAGTACTTCATACAGGGTGCCAATCAATAAAGTTGCCAGAACCAGCACCCTGGTCAAGTGGGCGTCAAGTGGAACTTTATATGATACTTTCAGGTTGCTATGTCATGTGCGGCACCATGTGCAGCAGCATACGCGGCATGTGCGGCGACATACACGACATACGTAACATACATCATAGGCCCAAAAAGATGTAGTCAAACCTCATCCACACACACACATACACACACACACACACACACACACACACACACACACACACACAGACAAAAATGCACACGCACACGCACAGACAAACAAACACAGACAAACACACAGACAAACACACAGACACACACACACACACAACAAACAGACATACTAACACACACACAAACACACACTGCCTACACAAACTCACCATACGTGACACCCGACGCCAAAAACACAAGGTTTTAAAGAACGACCTTATGTCACTGCAATATTATTGTAAGATATTCCTTCCTGGAGCATACCTGACTAAACATCTGACGCATGCCATTTGTAAGCCCACCTGTGAGACGATAATAACTTTTATTAAATTTCACGTGCTGGTGGACATGTTTAGGTGTAACTAAAAGCCTCAGGCTCATGGCAGCTTATTCATATAAGCGTGCCGCATTGACTGAAATGTGTCCCCCCCCCCCACCCCTAGCATATTGAATAGCAGCGTGTCAAGGGTATTCAACTGTGACGCGTGCCGAGGCACAAGGTGGGTAAACAGGTCTCTCTCTGTAAGGTAGATTTGAAAATATTTGTTTGCTAACTGAACCACACGCACTAGACCTTATGTCAAACTTAACACCTGTCATCAAAAGAGAAAAGTGTGACATATATATCATTAACGCGACATACTTTATTGGGAGTGCTCGGGAGTGCTAGAGTATTGGTACGTTAGGTCATGCCGTGGCTCGTGGCAAATGTATGCCATCAAACCTCGCAGCCTACTCATAAAGAGTGACCAGAAAGTACAGCTGACTGAAATGTTGTAAATGGGTGTCAAGCCCGGGGGGTGGGGGCTCTTGAGAATCTGTTGTTTATGTTCTCAGTCGGGTGTCTGTATAAAGCAGGGTATGATTTTCTGAGGAATGTGTCTCTTTTGAAAAGGTTCGGCCAACAAAAGCCTCTCACAGCTATGCCTTTCAATCACCGAGAGGTGTCAAAGGTCAGCTTAATACACTCAACAGGGGGACAACATGCTTAAAGAGAGCCGACAATTACCAAGAGGTTTCAGGTCGACTTAATATACACAAAACCAGATTTAATGACAAAGGGACAAATGTGTTTATATTTTTTGTTTTACTTTTTTATTTTTAATTTAAAAAAAATGAATCAAGAAGAATTATTACTCTTAAGTGATATCGGCGCTGTAGAGAACAAAGACTTTGACTCAAAACAGGAACGTCTTTTGTCTGTAGTTGTTTTCGGCAAATCCAAAACTTATCTTGGAAAATGTTATTCTACAGAAGACATAAAATCTCTCACTGCTGAAGAGCTCATCAAACTTCATGCTAAATATGACAATCACATTGCTTCACTAATGACCCGTGATTTGAGTAGATCTCTTGTCTGCCTATATTCAAAAGCTGTTAGTGACTTTCTTCCGGTCGAAAAAGAAAGTCTCACAAGTGACCTAGAGAGCAACCCCATAGTAACAAACGCAATCAGCAAATTAGCTTGCCTAATGTTTTACAGGTTTGGAAATTATCTAGCGCCTGAGGTAACTTTATTGGTTACTGGCAGCCATATTGATTTTTCTAAATTAAATTTGTTTGGGAAAGAAAATGATGGACGACCCCCAGACGATCCCAAAGTCGACCCCACAGATGAGCCCCGACCCCGACCCTGTCTCGTCTCAGATTCAAACGGTGACCAAGGCTAAAAACCCAGGTCGGATAGAGGCAGGAAAAAAATTAGCCGAATGGAACAGGCAAAGAAAATTACAGCTTCAGGCGCTAACAGAAAAGACTCATATAACTGACCCGCCATCAGGACCAGTGTCAATACCAACCCCGTCAGGACCGCCAGGACTGTCAGGACCCTCATCACCACCTCATCAAAATGAAAGACTAAAACTGAGTCTAAACCTAAAACAACAAAATATATAGTTGCTGGATTTGTTGTCAGATTTGGTTACGTAGGTTACCAATTATACAAAAAATACAAACCACAGACTCGAACAATGTCCAAAAAATCAGACACTCCAAAAACAAAACCAGAAGCCACCACATTACCAGCAATACCCAAAGTCGTGGACCCATTTGTTATGCAGTGAATTTTTTTTTTTTAAATTTTTATTGCATAAGAAAATGAGCGACACAAAAAACTTAATGAACCTTGTCTATCACTCTGCCGTGATAAGTGGACTAGCTGTTTCTTATTCTATGCTTGCAAAAAGTTTCCTCAAAATAAAATCGGCAGACCTGAGCAGATTGGATTTGGAAGATTCGGCTAAGCTAATTGTAGTTGTAACGGCATCAATTGCCACAAAAGACTTTCTCGTCAAGCAGGGAATTATTCCCGAAAATGTTTCTATGTAAATAAAAATAATATGGCGACTTTAGCCATTATAATTGGAGGGGCCATGGTCAACACCCTGGCATTAAGTGGGTCAAACTATCTCTTTTCAAAAGTGGGTAGAGAAGAATCAGCAGAAGAAATGAGATGACACAACCAGGCATCAGAGAAACTAGCACAAGCCCAGCAAGATTATGAGAAGCAAAGAATAAAAAAAACTTGATTTTATCAATGAAAAACTCAGACTAGAAGGTCACGCGCAGCATACATTTTCTAATGTCGATGATTATCATGGTCCGCTCATAGCGTAATGTCTTCCATTAAACAGCATCGGGGATGAAACGTCATGGGACGAAATGTGATTGGGACGAACGGTGTGGGCGAATGCGCGTAGGGCGAAGATAGGCATAGAACAAGAGGCATGCCATAACAACAGGCGTTCACTACCTTACTAAAAGCCCGCAACAGGCCAAGCCACGCGCCGCGGGTGGAAGGGATGATAGCTGGGGATGATGGGTGGGGTTAGACGGCTTCCAGATGCCGTACTTGTTTATTCCTTAGCTCCCCTAGTGGCCAAAGTACAGTTAGTAAGGCTATGAAGGAAAGGGCATTTTGGTGGTGCACGAACTCGTTTCATTAAAAGATAAGGAAGTCTTTCTTGCCACTCCCATCTAAAATTACTACGCTCACACGGAAACAAATGGAGTAGCAATGGGATCGATTATTTTTATTTATTTATTTTACCTTATATTTTTTGTCACACACAAAAAAAATTATTTTGATAATTTTATAATACAATTGAATGTTACTCTCCCTGGTCGTGCTGGCGTGTTTATGTGTACTTTAAACATTTCCCCCATTTGACCCACTTAATGCCAGGGTGTTGACCATGGCCCCTCCAATTATAATGGCTAAAGTCGCCATATTATTTTTATTTACATAGAAACATTAACATAGTCATTTCTTGTTCAGAGATTGTTTGATGTACCCATGTGACTGTATAAAACAAGCAATTTTTTTTTTAATATTCATGAATCTGCTTGATATACTTTCCTTTTCAAAACCCTTACAGGCCAAAGAGGGTACAGTTTCGAATATGTCCATTAGTAATGAAATACTTCTAAGTGTGTTCGTAATCTCGAAAATGATATTCCCTTAACACATAAATGTTTACCGGCTTTTAATTCACTGATTTTGTCAAAAGACATTCACTTGTGATCTACTTCTGATTTCCGAACAGTGTCTATGGAGACAAACAGGTCGTTAAAAACCTGACTTCTGCATGCTGATGTCCGTCTATTAAGCTTGTTGTCATTTGACGAAAGGCGTGTCAGATTTGACCGGAGGCTGTCCTTCAGCCAATTGCTGATGGAGAGGGCGAACCTACGAGAGCAAGCCGCCCAATCAGAACTGGATTTTGAGTCAAGGTGTAATTAGTGGATGTCACGTGACATCCTACGGCCGACCCTACGGTCTCTCCCCCTCCTCCCCTGCCCCTACTGGCCAGCCAAACGCCAGATTCATTCTCCATAAACACTTAAACACCCTCGGCTGATCACACACCCCCTCACAGTCCCTCTCCCGCCCTGGCGGCCTTCCCAGTCACCGGCCACCCAAATACCACATCTCACTGTCCAAAAAGAGGAAGATGTAAATGCGGGAGAGATGGTTAATTTCGCTTTATGACCTAATACCCTAAACTAGCTTGTAGACTGAAACTCTGTTTCTACCGCAGGTGTTGTGGTTTCGCCGATAGACTTGCTTCATGCGCGTTCAAGCATTTGCACCCGCCGAGAAACGCAGGACAGTCGGGGTGAGGTATTGGCCGTAATTAGCGCCGGAGTGCGAACTGTACCAGTGATTCGGCGGCAGTAGTGTGGGCAGATAACCTTCACTGAGAATAGCCCGAGGGATGGGGAGGGGGGGGGCGAGAAGGGGGGGGGGGGGAAGCAAGTGATTCTCTGGGCCAACCCTACTTTATCAAGTCGGAGGAAAACATTTGTTTGATTGTTAAATATAGATCACTGATCATAACGGGCTTTAGACCCGATAATCCGGCCGAGCGTAAGTGGATCGTACAAGCCACACTGTGACGTGAAACTTCGACACTAACCTATGTACAGTAAGGTCCGTGAACAGCACACTTGCCGAGTTTACTGCAGTTGTTAAAAAGACTGCCCGGCAGATTTACAGATGAGCATTAAAAGCCACATTCAGAGAGTGTGAAGCTAAAATGTTCTTGTAATGTCACGTGTGCGGGCATTTCTATTTCGCCACACAGATCATTCAGACAGTATCTCAATACCTTTTCAGTCTGTCCGTTCAACTGCGGGTTCAACGATCACATTATGTTACGGGTAGTGCCTAATTAACCTAGTGCTTCTTCAGATGCTGAGTTTAAGACGCATATTAATTCAGTATGATCTGTTTATTTTAACCCGACAGATGTTTTTAGTCTGAACATAAAATTGAAAATAGAAAATCTATTGAGTGACCAATCAGAGTCGACTCTTCCGTCAGTTTGGAAACTCTCCGTGAAATTACCGTGTCGATGAAGCCAAACATATTGCTTGGTAAAAGTAATTTGAAAAAAAGTCATTTGTGTTTAAGTCATGCAAGATACAAATTTTAATGACAATCATGAAAAAAGTTCGAATCAACAGGTTTCTTTTCAACCTTTTGTCAAACCGTGCAGACCGGAAGACAAGTTAAAGTTCGCAGAGACAAAAGCAGAAACAGTGGATATAGGCCAAGAAAAATAAATATCGCCGAGTCGTCTACATTCAGTTCGCGTTATGATTTTTACAATCGCTGTTTTATAGCGCCCACCGTCAAAATCGGTGATACCGACAAAACTGACAAATGGGCCTTGGAAAATTAAAAGGGGGAGGGGGGAGGCTGGTGGGGAGGGATGGGGCTGGGGGGGGGGGGGGGCAGGTACTGGAAAATATGCTTTCCTTCAAGCCCCAGAAAATCAAGTAACATCTTGAATTCAATGTAATCTAATTCCGGTAATATAGTTTATTTAGTTTCGGCGTCACTCAGTGCCTCCGATCGGTATTTCTCAATTCTAACAAGCATCATCAACCGGCCACTACTCAGTTTCAAACCCGGTTTAAATCCGAAAATGACGAGTTAATGCGAACACTGTATATTCCTAAGTGATCTGTATAATCACCCACCGTATGCCGCACTTTTATCACTGTATTCAGCTTTTCCGGGCGCTACAAGAAAGTCGGGCAATATTTGCGCGGAGCGTGGCCGTAGAAGGGTTGAGGGTACTTTAATAAATCCTCAGTATAATAGAAAACAAAATACAGAGTTAAAATATCGCTGTGTCGTCTACATTCATTTCGAGCTGTGGGATGCCTGTTGCTAGTCTGCATGAATCAACGTAAAAATGCTCCAATCGGAGAACACAAAAGCCCAAATGAAATGAACACTGCACGGTCGGAACCCCGAAATAAGTCCTTGGGAGACCTAGGTGCACATGGCGGGTGTCGCTGTCACGGGCAGGTGTTATGATTATCAGTGGTCTTTGCGGGAAGGTGTTGGGAGATGCCGATCAATTATGCGTGACCAAAGTTATGGAGTAGTGTTTAATGTAATGTATCGATCAAAATGGAACGGCGCTAGCCATATTTGTTACTTGGGTTAATAAAATGAAACCAGCAAATGACTGTGCAAGGGGGACATAAATATGAAATTATCGTATCGTAACCTGGAATTAGCGGAGAAGTAGAGAAGGCTTAGGTCTTGCGTTAGAAGAAGGACGCAGATAGTGAAAACGTTTCTGGCCAGTTTCTTAGCAGTGCTCCGTACTACGGTATCGTTGTATGGTGTTGTGCATATTTTCATTTTCATATCGTCGGGGGAAAAAAACTTCACACGTGTCTGGCAACGAGCAGTGACGCTTTCGAATGACGTCATACTAAATCAGACGCGTGGCATCAAGTCGAAACACCTTCCGTGCAATCCTAGTTTTCTTCATAGCTACCCAAGACTGGTCAGATAAAATTTGCTCGATTTGTGTACAAATGGTATGATGTATGCGCAAGCCGGCACCGGCATTTAAATCCGTAGAACCGACCGCCCCTCTGTGACAAAGATTTCACAGAAATGCAGGTACATTAAGTAGTGCTAAACCCTAACGTGCAGAGAAGAACTCAACGGAGAGAGAAGACAGTTACAACACAATTTATTATTAACGGACATTATTCGCCCGTTGTCGAAAAGCAAATGAAATCTTGAAAAACACAGACATATATAAAGTATTTGACTAGCTCTACGTAACGCAACAGGAAACTTCGATTCATTTAAACAGAATTAATTAGAGTAAACGTTGCAATGAATTAATTTCTATGTATCCCAAGGAAATGCTAAAACCTAAACGTGTGTCATGTTGGACGTATGTTACGTCGCAGTTTGAGGAAAGGTGTGAGTTTTTTTCAAAGTAAAAATTGAAAAAATATGTCTTTGTTTCTGTGTAAAAGTTGTGTCTATCGAGGTCTTTGGAAGCAGAACAGGTTAACACAGAAGCCTTTGATGTTCACAGCTAGGAGTCTAATACATCACATGTATTATTGGGGACCCATTTGTCTGTATTATTGGGTCCCCTTTGTTTGGTCAGAGTATGTAATTTACCAACGTCTATCCTTTCTTTACATCTTAGAGAATAAAAGCTAATGCTGGGAACGAGTGCATCCAACAGTAGATCTCATAGACAAACTCCGCTGAACGGCCCGTGTACACGCCGGTGTGCACCAGCACACATCATCCTCTTGACACAAAGACTGCGGGGGCACTTCTGTCTTGAAAGAATAATAGCTAATAATTAGACTATGATGACTCACAGACCAGTGTTTACCCCCCCCCCCCCCCCCGGCCCCCACTGCCGACTGTGCTGTTCTTTCCCCTCAGTCCCAACCACCTCCAACTGACCTAGAGCTACAAAGGCGCTTGCATCCGCAGGAACTCATGAGAATCATAGCGTCAAACTGAATGGTAATTCAGTCTTTCTCTCGAAGTTGCGAGATGAGTTAAACCACTGTGATCACGGTTTGAAGTCGCCGCCAATACACACGAGTCAGTTATATGTACTTAAGTGCGAACTAGCAATGGGGCTATCGAGTTTTCTGGTTACTGCGTCATGAAAATCCGACCATCTGCAAGAGGCATAGATTTTCATGCCTCTCTGTAGACTCAGTCCGGGGCTCATGAGAATCTTAGCGTCAACCAGAAAGGTATCTCGGCCGCAAAATCTCATCTTAACTTTAAGTTTTGCGATGTATCATAGCATCACTGTGAACACGATCTCAGAGAAGTGTGTCTGGGTCCGGGCGATTACGTGCAGGTGAAAAGCAGTTGTCAATCAGCGCGCGTCTCAAGTCGCCAATACAGACACGTCAACTATTTGCAATCCAGCAATGGGTCTGTCGCGTTTTCTGGTCAGTCCGTCATGAAACACCGAACATCTGCAGGAGGCACATGCCTTCCCGTCTCCCTGTAGGCGCGGGGGCCCAGATCTGCGAATGTGTTTGCCTTGTTTGGCCGCCACTATTATTCCAATCATCAGTGTTACAGTCACAGGCTAATAATCACTCATTCACTACTCTCACGCGCAGAATCGCGGAACTCATGAATAAAACGCTACGCACAAAAAGTGATCACCCAATGAGGCCAAAATTAATTTTAAATTGAGTTGGCTTCAAACCCAGCGGTTTGGCCACTAATGTTGAATACTCTGTTCAGGTTTCAGTGACCACTGTCAAGCCATGGACAGTTTAAACGTCTTGCAGCGCCGGGCCGTTCAGCACTCAGCGTGGAAGTTTACAGGAATCAATATATCAGTGATTCTACGAGGAGCTCATCAGGATATATTTTAGCAAGTTTACTAGGTAATTTTCAAGATTTCCTGAGGTCAGCGGCTGCACATTGTTGTCAGGAATAAAGGAAATTTAAAATATTAATAAGTCTAATGTTGGTGATCATATTTTTTTTTAAGTTGTCTTGAAATTATCTGCGTTCAAAAGTTATTTGAAAAAACACGAGGTGAGCTTTGCTCAAACTGTCTATGAGCCTTCAATGACACTAATTTCTGAACGGCCGATAATAGTGTCCTCATTGAGAGATTTGGAAACTTGTGATGTTCTTCGTTATCCGAAACTGACTGATATTGTGATATTAGTTGGTCATTTATTGCGACGGCGCAGGACCTTACGGGAATGTATCAGAGCTGAAAGACTACGTAATCGCGGTGATGAGATGCTGCCGAGAACGAGTCAGACCTATCCAGTTATTATTTGTATATATAGGTACGTGTATTCCACCTCTTTAAAGAGTCAGCTGACATGTACAAATTTACCACAAATGGACACCGGTGTTATTAGCTTGTGATATGTTGAGCCAGAACTGCAGCGAACATGTAACCCTCCCCATCCCTACCCTATCAGTGAGAGAATAATCAGTAAAACACAAAAACAAAATGAGATTGATCATAAACACCCTTTTAAGCTGAATATCAAAAGCAGAATGAACATAAAACTAATCGTTCCTCCCCCTCATCAGCGCTCCACTTTACCGATGTATCCGTCCGAACAAAAATTCCACGAGACTGAGGATTTGTCAGTCACCTGTTAACTACTGATGGGAATCTTGGAAGAAGTCTGATCAACACCATGAATGTATAAGCAAACCGCAAGACAGGAGACACTGTCGAAATATTCTTTAATGGGCCATCTCAGTCCCGACCAAGCGATGGAGTGACTTACATCGAAGACGTCGGAACACCTTGTGTATTGTATTGCCGGAGAGGTGGCCCATATGATCACGAAATGAAACAGACTCTGGGAATTCCGAATACCTTAACGAGATTGGCTGTAGTGAACGACGCGGGTATCGGGTTCTGATGTATCGGGTAGGTGTCAGACGTTGCGCAATTAACGGCCGGCCGGGATATCGTGACTTACAGGCCAGCGGGGTTCTGTATGAAGTGAGGCATCAGCAGTGCAGAAAAGCGGCGCGAGTAGTAACGGGATGTGGTGAGGGTTGGGTCACGGAGGGAGTGGGGGTGGAGGGGCGGGGAGAGGGGGGGGGGTGAAGGGGAGGATTTGTCGTGAAACATTAAACTGACAAGATAGGATCTTTGTGATCCGTGAAAACGCCCTGGTTACTTTCGTGAGACGTGAAAAAGAAGTCTGTTTAAGTCACTGTATATTTTACCTAACCCAGGCCACCTCTCCACCCCAACAGATTCATTTTCCGACTAGTTTTTACGTGAACTAGTTTAATTTGTCTGTGTAACAATTCCAATTCATTTTGTGCACATCACAGTCAATCAGAGCAGTGCTTACAAAGCAACCCGTTCCCACGCATTCACCGGCCCAAAGTGATTATGCAATCAGGGTATTAGGCGGGCGCCGGTCACATGACGCGGAGGGGGCTGCCTAAGTAGCTGGCATTCAGTGTGTTGCCGAGGCTGAGTTAAATTTGCATAATTTGTAACAGCCTAGTGACTGGCCCCTTATTAACAATACATCTACAATCCTTACACTGAGGAAGCCAGTCCTTTATGCACTGAAAGAGGTCTGTGAAACAGACAGTAATGAAATCAACGAGCGGCAGAGCATGAAGAGCCACACTATAGCACAAACTTAGGATTTATCACTGTAATAAATGCAATGAATCAGAATATTGGCGCTAAGTATGAAGTTTGGTTGGGGGGGGGGGGGGGGGACACGGGAGATTCATGTGGCCCCTTTCTATGTATGATACAGTTCTCACACAGAGGACAAATTGATCTCAGCATGTTGGATGGCACTCACTGAAATTGTAAATGGAGTCTGATAGATATTAACGGAATTAATGCCAGTGCCAGTGATCACGTTGTACTGCTGACCTGGACATGGTACATAGACTCATAAAGCTCAATGCATCCTTAATGCCTGACGTTTAACTTATCGTTAAGAAATAATTATATACAAGCACATATACTCATGACTGAGCCCCTGCTATTTAAGTTGCGGAATTTCTGATCGCTTGTATTTTTCAAAGCAAGGTTAAATTGAGAATAAACCCACACGTGTACATGTATTCTTGTGTTCACCTCTTAGTGTAGCACATTTAAGCTAAATTACAAGCCAACGTGTAACTTTAACGACGTGCATCCTACAGATGCAGCAGCAATGATAATCTAACTGAAGTTAACAATGTAAAAGTGACACAGGTACAAGAGATACTGCCAGTGCATCCTGATTGTGTTTCTGAAATCTTTGTTAATTCAACACCATAGAGCACCAGCCATTCACGGAACATTGATACACAGTCGTGTCCTAAAGACCAGCCATTCACGGAACACTGATTGACTGCTAATTAAGTTGCGGAAATTCTGATCGCTTGTATTTAAAACCACGTTTAAATTATTGAGAATATGAAATCCATGTATATGTGTACATGTATTCTTGTGTGCACAGTCCTACCTGTTAGTCTAGCACTTTTAAGCTAAATTATAAGCCAACATGCAATTTAAAAGACATGCACCTTACAGATGCAGCAGTAATGATAATTTAAATGAAGTTAACAATGTAAAAGTGCCAAAGGTATAAGAGATGTACTGTAGGTAACACTTAACCCCTTCACTGCCAGTGCATCCTGATTGTGTTTCTGAAATCTTTGTTAATTCAACACCAAAGAGCACCAGCCATTCACGGATCATCGATACACAGTCGTGTCCTAAAGACCAGCCATTCACGGAACATCGATACACAGTCGTGTCCTAAAGACCAGTCATTCACGGAACATTGATACACAGTCGTGTCCTAAAGACCAGCCATTCACGGAACATTGATACACAGTCGTGTCCTAAAGACGCATACACAGTCGTGTCCTAAAGACCAGCCATTCACGGAACATTGATACACAGTCGTGTCCTAAAGACCAGCCATTCACGGAACATTGATTCACAGTCATGTCCTAAAGACCAGCAATTCACGGAACATTGATACACAGTCGTGTCCTAAAGACCAGCCATTCACACGGAACATCGATATACAGTCGTGTCCTAAAGGCCAGCCATTCACGGAACATTGATACACAGTCATGTCCTAAAGACCAGTCATTCACGGAACATCGATATACAGACGTGTCCTAAAGACCAGCCATTCACGGAACATTGATACACAGTCATGTCCTAAAGACCAGCAATTCACGGAACATTGATACACAGTCGTGTCCTAAAGACCAGCCATTCACGGAACATCGATGTACAGTCGTGTCCTAAAGGCCAGCCATTCACGGAACATTGATACACAGTCGTGTCCTAAAGACCAGCCATTTACGGAACATCGATATACAGTCGTGTCCTAAAGACCAGCCATTCACGGAACATTGATACACAGTCCTGTCCTAAAGACGCATACAGCCTCATGAGCCCCATAGTAACTTTGGGGGCTCACCTGTGTCTCTTGCAGTTGGACCATGTTCACTTTTTCTTGCCAGTGAAGGGGTAAACTTTAAATCCAGCTAACCTACTTGTTACATTAGAATCTTCGAAAAAAAGATTGGTTAAAAATGTCAGTTAAATTTGCATATTTACTTGGTTATTATTTGGATGAAGATTGGTATATAGCTGAAGAAGTTTTTTTTAAAATAACGTCCTTGGCAGAAGATGTTGATTTATCTTCAGCGTCGATTTTAAGTTTGGTAATGTTATCTGATGGTATGCCTTGGTAAATACAATCCTCTTGTTCTTTTCGTGTGAGCCAAAGATCTTTGTAACAGTAGAATACATCAGCATCATCAAGACTAAACACTTCCTGTCTTTCAAGTTTAACTTTAATAGTTTTAATAATTGCTCTGCCAAGATTGTCAACTAGTGTTCTGTTTACATCTGATTCTGATGAAAGTTCAATATTAAAAGCAAGGCATGCAGTGCCAGGAACAATAACATCACTGGGACCGAGGTTTGGAAAATTGACAGTAAGAGTTTGGTTTTGGTCTATAGTACTTGGATTATTTGTGATGACAATTGATTGCCTAATGCCCTTAACACCGAGAGGCTCACGTAGTTTTCTATATGGGTCTAGCTTTGATCCGTAAGGCGATATCATTTTATTATGCAAAAATATAAAAAAATTAAATTAATAAAAGCAATTTCAGCGGGAGGATTTAATCATGATATTGAAATGGATGACATGTATGATTTTGGTAATACAACAGATATGACTGGTACAAGAAATACTTCTAGTTTGCAACAAGAACTTTTACAAAGCAAAGTGAACTCATTTTATGACAGTGTTGAAGTGCGCCCAGATGTAATAGATCTTAATCAGTTTGAATATGATATAGAACACTTATTTGTAAATACAGACAGAGGTAAAGTGTATCTAACACATAAAAACAACACTGCTAAGTTTAGAGCTTTAAGTACAATTAAAGGTGAAGTCGGTGGTAACTCTGGGTTGGCAAGGTACCTTGGAATCGGAGTGTCTCCCACGCCACCACTTGCGCCTAGACTGGTTACTACTCTCCTTGACGTGCAAACAAGGTTGCCAACAGGACAAGAAATTGAAATGGCAGCAGTAACAAGCCTACCAGAAATAGCAAACACGTTAATACAAGAAACCTCATTTACTGAAGGACAAATAAATGACGCTATGAAAACAATGGACTCTGTCAACTAATGGGATTGATAATCATGATGGTAACAAGACTGTAGCTATCCATGAAATGTTTTACACTGTAAAGTGGTTTAATGTAACAGATGATGGTGAATATTCTGTACAAGGATGTATACATAACATGGGTGATGACTCTGGTTGTTTACTGCCTGGGTGTACTATAGCTGAATATTTACAAAATAGATATAAAACTAAAGCAACTTTAAATCTGGCTAACTTACTTGTTACATTGGAATTTCCAAAAGATAGTAAGCTTGTATTATCAGAGAGACTTATAATACTACTTGTTTTTTTAAGCGAAAAGTCAGTACACACAGTGCTAAATGTTTATTTGAATGAACTGAACACAACTGAGAATGTTCACAATGGAAAACCTTCAACTTTGTTGAGATGCTTACCGACTGGAACTGCTCCCTATTGTGAAAGTGTTGTTGATAGATTTACTAATTTGCAGTTTAAGAAATTAGGTTCTAGTTTCTTTGATTCACTGTGTTTATCTGTAACTAATCAAGATGGTAAACCAGTTGTGATGCATGATTTTAGTGTTGTGTTAGAAGTTAAATAATTTTATTTTTGTATATAAAAATGAGCGGTCTTGGTCCAAAACCAAAAATTATTCCAGTGCGTGTCCTGTAACAGAGTTGAAAGATTTAGCTGATGTACAGGATTTTGAGAAGGAGGGAAAAATTGGAGAAGTGTATGGTTTTGAACTTGATTCTTTTGGCATGTACAAGCAGAAAGTAATCAATGACATGAAGGAAGGCACAGAAAGGCTGATTCCTAAACTTGGTCAGCTGCGTGATGTCACTGTTCCTACTCCTGTAAATAATGTGCCCTACAACTTAATACATGTGGGTAATAAGTGGGTAGTTTTGCTTGTGCCTACACTAGCACCCATAATTGACTGGGACATTAAGTTTGAATTTATTAGTCCTTATGTATATACTGATGATGAAGGTGCCTTAGTATTCAGAAAAGTTGTTAACTCTGGGCCGTGGATTGTAAGGCTTGTTCCAAGTTTTACTTCAGACAACAATAGCAAAGAAAAACAAAAAGTGCAAGAGTATGAGAAACGGGGGTATCTTCTTATGGCTAGAAAAGGCAGATCAGATACAAAAGTTGTGTTTGTACCAGCAAACTTTACCATGGCTAGAGAAGCGACAATAGTATTTGAAATTATCATGAGATCTGTAGCTTCTGTAAAAGAGGCAGATATCGCACAGGGAATCAAACTTATGTGGGATGACACATTGGCAGAGGCAACAAAAGTTTTTATTGCTATTAAAAAAGGTATTGATATTGAGGTTTCGAGCAGTAATCCAGCTGTCATGATTGTGGTCGACAAAACAACTCTTCGTCTAAGTTACATAAAGCTAGAACACATAGATCTTGTTTCATTTTATTATGCTAGCAAATTGTATACTCTTGAAGAGTTGCAAAATGTAATTGCAGATTAAATTTAAAAAAAAATATTTGTCAATAAAAAATGGTAAACTTGTATCGGCAACTACCGACGCTTGCACCTGTGATGACAACGCTTACACCTGATCTGCATGCGTCAATTGTGCTCAATAAAACATTACAGGCAGACACATTCCGATTAAATAATATTACAGATGCATTGAAATATTTGGAAAGTGAAGAAGCAAAATACTCTAGATGCAAAAGACGGTATAAGACGGTTTTCAATTCAGTACAAAACACACCTACGGCTGTGGGTGCAGTTTCAGCTGGATTATCTGTAGGGGGTATTGTTTTGATAAAACTGGAATCGGCAGTTTAATTGGAGTTGGTCTTGAAGGAGCTAGCATTGCCACAGGACTGGTATGCTTTGCTTTGGAAGGCCTTAACAAAAGATTCCATACAAAGTTGCAGAAGCATGAAGCATTGAGCATGTTCGCTGGAGCAAAGCTGAGCAGTATAAAACTTATTATCAGTAAATCTTTGGAGGACAATTTTATTGACGATATTGAATTTAAGAGAGTGCAGGATGATTTGAACAATTACAAACAACAGAAGTCTGAAATACAAAATAAAATGCGTAGTCAATCTCCCGTGAATGTTGAAGAACTAAAGGCTAGTTTTTTAGAGAGGGGAAAACAGATCTGGGTTCAGGAAACCACAGACAAACTTCAAAATCTACTTTCAAGCAAATAAAGATCAGTTTTGGTAATCATTTAATAATGACATACACTTTACAAAAAGATGACATGCCACTCACATCGCTTATGCCTGTCTATTCTTCCCCATCTGCTCTGCCACCAGAGTACTATTGAGAAAAAAAAGGTTTTTTGTTGCCCTTGTAAGTAAGTAATTAATAAGTTCTTATGACAACTAACTTAAGGTTACCTCTGCAGGTTCCTAAAGTTAGTTGCAACTTGTTAATAAGTAATAAGTTTCTGGCACGAGTCTTTATCAAGTGGACTGGAATGTGTTATTCCAACACAGTTGAAAACCTTTGAGTATATTAAGCCGATCTGTGAACCCCCTTTTAATTGATGGCCCTCTTTTCAAACAAACTGTCCCCCTATTCAGTGTATTCGACACCACTCAGTGATTGAAAAGGTGATAGGCTTTTCAAAAGGTCTGGCCACGTGCCAGCTTATTCATATAAGCGTGCCCCATTGAAAGAAATGTGTCCCCACTAGCATACCTGAAATTGAATAGCAGCATGACACAAAGGGCAGGCATTCATTCAACTGTGGCGCGTGGCACGGGTGGGCTTACAAATGGCATGCGTCACAGATTAAGAGACAACACTCTAACTTGCCGAGAGGAGACTGACTTAAAACATATAAGTTCCACTTGAGTGAAGTCTTGACACAGTCCATGACTTGTTGACAGAGCGGGTCTCTCTCTCTCTCTCTGTGTAAGGAGCTAATGGGGGGGGGGGGGGGGTTGGCTGTGTTGTCCTTTATTCCCATTCACTGTTAAATCAATTTGCATTTGACGGGGGTCATGATTTTCGGTAATATAATATGAGGTAGCTATTTGTACATTTCTTGAGGTCAGGAGTTTTTTTCATGTGCATATAGAGTCAGGTCTGGTGCATATCGATCTAGCAGATCAAGGATTTGAAAAGGCTCTGAAAAATGTTGTCAAAACATTGCGACATGGTGAATACCTTGTAACTGCTGCGCATATTTAATTCAGACGTCTCGTGTCCTTTCATGCACAGATTAAGCTAGTCCCAGTCAGAGTGCTAGCATCGGGCAGTGTGATCGTACATAGTAACCCTGCGGTCGTGGACATATGAGCTAATTAAGAGAGAGATATAAAGAGAGAATTGAAGTATTATTAACACAATGACTGAGTTAACCCCTTTAATTATTACTATGTGGAGGTTCATAAAATGGTGGCTGTTTAAAAAGCAATGATTTAGGG
Source organism: Semisulcospira habei (assembly GCA_036245525.1). Classification (NCBI taxonomy): domain Eukaryota; kingdom Metazoa; phylum Mollusca; class Gastropoda; family Semisulcospiridae; genus Semisulcospira; species Semisulcospira habei. Next base: position 76,692,627 of record BTPG01000002.1, on the reverse strand, counting down.
GTAAATTCTGACGGTATTTACTCTGTGACAGATACGTGATTGATGAGGTTTCAAAAAGTAATAATTAAGGGGTTAACTCAGTCATTATGTTAATGAAGCTTCAATTCTCTCTTTATATCTCTCTCTGGTCAAGGTCGCATAGGTCAGACTATGCATGTGGATCAGTTGTTAGCGCATGAACGATATGGGCTTTACCAATCTTGTTAATAATTTAAGCTGAACACATAGTGTTCTTTAGTTTTTGAGAGTCACTGTATGTGACGTTACTGTGATGGGGTCACCCATGCTAAGTTCGCTATTAACTTCTAGAATCTTTCAAGACCACTTTTACATAGATAGCATCCCCACACTATATCTGATAGTTTTACCGCGCTAAGGTGTCAGGGATATCTTGGTGAACATGTAGGCAGTTGCAAGCTAGAGTGTGTGACTGTTTGCATAAAAACACATATTCCACATTTAAATGGCTTACAGTCATTTCATACGCGTAGAAAGGCTACGCACAATCCAAAAATATACTAATTTACTCATTATTTATTTTGAAATAAGACGTTTACAAGGGTGAATCAGTTACCTCAGAGGAGGAGTCTAATTGTTTATTTATTTATTTATTTATTTATTTATTATTTATTATTATATATATATATATATATATATATATATATATATATATATATATATATATATATATATATATATATATATATATATATATATATATATATATATAAAATAGGGGATTTTTTAGGGGATTTCAAACACCTGAAAAAAGGCTTTGTTATAACATTTTTTAAAGAATTGGGTTGAGAAGAGGGCGGAGGGGGGGGGGGGGGGCGAAAAAACCTGTAACACCAACACCTCCCCCCACCCCACCCCCACCCCCAATCCGCCCATGGTTTAGATCACAAATCATACGTAAAATGTCTACACACCGAAATACCATAAGAATGCGAGAAATACCACAAGAATGCAGCAATGTTGGTAACAAGGAAAACAACTTCACATTTGCATTTTAATGTAGGTTTTAAGTTTATAGACACTCGGTTCAAAATAGTTGCGTATTTTACTTTGTTGTTTCATATTTCGCAAGTTAAATTGCATCCTATTTTGCTGTGCAAAAGGACATTTGTTACGAATTTTATTTTGATTCATCTGTTGGAGTTATTGTGTACTATTTACGAAACTAAATACGTCGCTCCTGTTCAAAAGATGGCTTCGGGTCATATAACATAGTCAAATTTGGCCAGTTCAGGCAGTGCAAGGACCGGTGTTTTTAAAAATAATGTTTGCCTTGTTAAAAAATTTGTAGTAGGGCTAAATGTTGGAATTTGCTGGAAATGTTTGGTTAGATGAGAGGAGACATGTTTGGTGTTTTGATTCATACCATCCTGAGCTTATCCAGTGGACAATTGCCGGTGGGCCTATGTTGAGTTGCCATTGACGTAGTGATTTGAGGGGCACGCTGATTTCAGCTGTGCTTGGGTGTGGGGTTGGTAAGGAATCAGGTTCATAGCCAAGAAATGAGACTGTCAATGTGCTGTTTTTATTGTTATTTTGTGCATGGCAAATGTGCAGCTGGTGGGCGGTAGTGTTTTTTAGGGGATTGAAATATTAGGGGATGCCTGGGACTGACTATGGCTAAAAGACTGGACAGTACGGAAACGGCACTGTGTACCGTGGCCTTCGACCTACATCGCTATTCTGCGGTTGTGAAAGGTTCTATAAAATTAGAAGTGGAGTATTCGTATACTTTCTGGACAGACCTCGCGGCTGACATTTCTGCAGCTGTTTGATCCATAGTCACCGGTTGCAGAAGTGTCTGCCGCGAGGTCTGTCTAGAAATGATAGATCTATACGAACACTCCACTTCTATGCTATATGATACAGTATATATATATACATCTGACGGATCATTTTCACGCTTTCTGATTAATGTAAGGTATCGCTTTACATCATAAAATCTATAGTTCATGTGTGGTTGTTGTTGTTGTAGGTGGTGGTGATGGTGTTTTGGCTCACGTGCGAAGCAAAGTGAGTCTATGTTTTGGGCCAGTAGTCGTCCGTCCGTCGTCGTCCGTCCGCCGTCGTCCGTGGTAAACTTTAACGTTGGCATTTTCTCGGAGACTATTCAAGCCACAGTCTTTAAACTTTGGCCCAATGATTTTCTAACAAGAACTTTCTAAACATACCAATTTCAGTGACCTCTTACAAAGGTCAAGGTCACAGGGGATCAGGAAATAGTTCAGAAATAGCTATATTTTGACATAATTTGTTTTTCTTAAATACTATTCACAACTTCAATCAATTTATTTTTCTTAAATACTATTCACAACTTCAAACCCAAATTTGGTACAGAGATACCTGATCGTAAGACCTATCTGTGCATACTAATTTGGATGACCCCTCAGAAAGGTCAAGGGTCACAAGAGGCCGACAAATGTGTGTAAAATGCCAATTTTGATAAAATGGTAGGTATTATCAACGTTTTTGCAAATGTTTCAAACAAATTTGGCACAAAGGTAGCTGCTGATAAGACCTTCCTATGCATATTTGGTATCAGTTTCAGCCAACTTAATAAAATTTCAAATACAAAACGCTTTCCAAATACCGTCAGTAGCTCGCTTGAGCTTGCCCTTAGCACCACGTGAATCTTCTGTGTTTACGTACAGTGTGTGAGTGAATGCGTGTGATTCACGTGAGCGTGCTTGTTGGGTTCAGTTCGCGGCTACATTCTGCGCATTGAGTTATATTATAAATATGAGAAATGCGCCATATAAATGCTATGCATTATTATTATTATTATATTAATTTAGTCGGCTCATCGCAAAGGTCAAAGGTTGACAGATGTGTGAAAAATGCTTACATTTTGAGTGAACATGGATTTTGCTGGTGCAGAAAGAAGCCAGTCCTTTACTTAGTGTCAGAAAGGTCACAAATATGTAAATAGGTCATACACGTGAGCCATACTGGCTTTGCCTTTCTTGGTTTTTTTAATAATTTTTTTAACCCCCTTATCCTTAAATAAGCTGGTGAAAATAATAGTTTTTATTATTTATTTATTTTTTATTACCCCCCCCCCCCCCACCCCCATTATTCAGAACCCATTCTACCCCAGGACCGAAAGCCCCAAATCTTGAAGTTGTCCTCTGAAGGACTGTATGACAATTCTAGAGACAGATCGAGCATGAAAGTTCAAGGGTGGTGCCAGAATAGCTTGGCGCCTATGGGAAGATCCTACCTACCCTTGAACTATCACGCTCGATCCATGTCTGCTGTGGTGTGTCGGGGCTGAGTGAGTTGCATGAACTAGCGATCAGAATAAGGGTCTCAGTTTGAAGATCCTACCTACCCGTTTCAGTTGCAATGAATCGATGAGTTTTAGTAGAGAAGGCTCCAGTGATTCTACATAAAAACGGACTAAATTAATCAATTCGCTCGTAATAGCAATGGCTGTTCATTTCTTCAAAGTCACACAAACAGCTACATCTTGGAGACATGCAGGGGTGTATCCTTCGGAATCCGTTATCTTAACAACCGTTTGTCGTAGGCACTTAAACGTTTGTGTCGGTTTAACCGTGATGTTTACTTAGAAATTGCATTTGCAGACCCTGCTCTTTCTCTTTAACCCCTTCACTGCCGAGAAAAACGCGAACACGATCCATCCGCAAGAGACATAGATGCTCATGAGCCCTCGCGACTGCGGGGGCTCATGAGGATCTACGCCTCTTGCTGAGACCAATTTGTATCCATGTTTCTTGGACGGCATTGGCTTTTGGTCGTTGAATGAACCGAGATTTCAGAAACAGAAATGTAGGTACAGTGGCAGGGACGGGGTTAAGAGCATTTATATGTATATATTGAGCGCCCTTCCTGTTACCTGTGTTTTCAGGCTCTCCTTACATCGAGAGTATAACCGGCGGCTCTGTGAAATTCATGGATCTCTCCCTGCCTCAGTACGGCTTGCCGCTGTATGACTGGATCGTCTGCCTAGAGGTCAGTTAACCCCTTTGTGCTTGCAGCCGCCGGTAGTTTACAGTACCAGTGGCTGTATGCTCACGAAGGTTAAATAATAGGGTTCCTCCGTACTGATAAAACAAGCGCACCACAGCTGATTGCTTTCCCTCAGTCGTTGTCCGTTCGGGCCCTTTGTGTTCAGGACACTTTTCACTCTGTTACTGTTACCACAGGCGCCTCTACCAGTATAGGATACTTTCATCTATAACCAGCCAGCCATCGGTCCGTTCATCCATCCATCCAACCAACCATCCATCCAACCATCCATCCATCCACCCGCCCATGCATCCCTGCATCCGTGCATGTATCCGTCCGTCCGTTTGTCCATATCCTTGCATCCGTGTGTCTGTCCGTCCATCCGTCCATCTGTTCATACATCCGTACGTCCATACATCCATGCATGCATCTGTCAGTCTGTCTGTCCATCCTTCCATCGGTCCGTCAGTCAATCGATCCATCCATCCGTCAATCCATCAACCCATCCATCCACCAGCTCACGTACTCGTTCATTCACCTACTCACCCATATAGCCCTATACCCATCAATCCCTTCATTCATCCCCCACCCGGGTCTGCCCTGGGGGACTTGGGTGGGGTTAACTATTTTTAGTTCCCAGGGTCACCCTGGTCAGCCCCACAGGGTGCGTTTTCCCTTCTATTCTGGGGCATGTGTTTCTGTCTACCCTTGGTCCATTCACGTGTATTTTCCTTTTTTAAACTTGGATGGGGTTGGGACTTGGGTGGGGTTAACTATTTTTTAGTTCCCAGGGTCACCCTGGTCAGCCCCACAGGGTGCGTTTTCCCTTCTATTCTGGGGCATGTGTTTCTGTCTACCCTTGGTCCATTCACCTGTATTTTCCTTTTTAAAACTCTCCCTACTGTCTGCGCTGCCTGTAGCTCTTGATATTGGATTGTGTGTTGCTAAATGGTCTTAGGTTTATTTAGCGTATTAGACCGGCTGGTGACATACATTCAATATTCTGTTTATTTATTTTTTCCACAAGCAGTGCAGGCACGTCGTGAGAAAGTCTTGTTGCTGTCGGGACGTTAAGCAATGTACAACCAACCAACCTTCCTTCATCGTTAATGTGTGTGTGTGTATGTGCGTGTGTGTGTGCGCGCGTGTGTGTGCGTGTGTGTTTGTGTGTGTGATGTGTGAGTGTGCGCGTGTGTGTGCGCACGTGTGTGTGTGTGTGTGTGATGGTGTGTGTGTGTGTGTGTGTGTGTGTGTGTGTGTGTGTGTGTGTGTGTGTGTGTGCGCGTGTGTGTACAGGTGGCAGAGCACATTCCCCACGAGTACCAAGACACTTTCATAGACAACATCGCGCGCCACGCCAGGACTGGTGTCATTCTCAGCTGGGCCCATCTGGGTCAAGACGGCCTGAGTCACGTCAACAACCAAAAGCCCGAGGAGGTTGAGCGCATCATGCTGAAAGCCGGGTTTGCCCTGGACCCCGTCTCGAGCAAGCTGCTGGCTAATGCTTCAGAGTTGAGCTGGTTGAGAGACAACGTGAGGGTGTACCACCGCATTAGTAGCATGTCTGTGAATGAGAGAGACGCGTGAGGTTAAGGTTGTAGGATCACAGAGATGGTGAAACTTAAGTTATAAACGGTAAACTCATTGACAGAAATATACGTAATTTACAAACATGCTACTAGCAATGCACAGAAGGAAAAAGAAAGAGAACATGTATAGAAGGCATTATCAGTACATATTGTATGTCGATACAGTTCATGAATACACTAAGAATGAACACGAACACTATTCACACAAAACAAAATCATTATATTCAGGGGAGGGAACAAAATACAAGACATTATTATTATATCTGACACACTTATACATGTACCCATAATAAAATCTGCACATAAAATCAAAACAAAAATTTAACACTCTTGACATCTGACTAGACAATAAGCATTATTTGCAGAAAAATCAGACAAAACGACGACAAAAAAACAACCCAAATCAACAACAACACTAAACGAACTAAAGGAAGTAATCATGTATACGTACGTGTATGTTTCATCTGCACATCACGTTCATGTATACTGACGAGCAAAAGAAATGCGACATTTTTGGAATCATCGGAAACACATTAGTGTTTCCGATGATTCCAAACAAACGAAAAACAACAACAAAAATGCCGCATTTCTTTCACTCGTCAGTATAGTAGCTTTTCTTTAAAATGTTTGCTGAAACGTTATAATTTTAATATCTCAAGACTGGTTTTAACTCATTTGAGACGTGCCGCATATCCGCGTATCCGTATGGGGCACGTCTCCAAAGAGTTAACTCATTCGCGGCCAGCCGCATCCGGATGCGCGGCTTATGCCGCGCAACCGGTTGCGGCTGGCCGCGAATGAGTTAAACAAGTAAAAACAAATACGGGGTAGAGCAGAAGTAGTATTATACAGTATCTTACAGTTACATGAGAGACGCAACCACTAACACACTTAAATGCCATCGTAACGGGCGGGGTAGAGCAGAAGTAGTATTATACAATATCTTACAAGAGAGACGCAACCACTAACACACTTAAATGCCATCGTAACGGGCGGGGTAGAGCAGAAGTAGTATTATACAGTATCTTACAAGAGAGACGCAACCACTAACACACTTAAATGCCATCGTAATGGCAAAGCAGCAGGGCCAGATGGCATCCCAGCGGAGTCTCTGAAAGCAGACCTAGAGACAACAGTGGAGATGCTGTACCCACTGTTTGGAAAGATCTGGGAAGAGGAGGTGATGCCAGCTGACTGGAAGGAGGGGTACCTAATCAAGCTTCCCAAGAAAGGCGACCTCAGCAAGTGTTCCAACTACAGAGGAATCACCTTGCTGTCAGTACCAGGAAAGGTCTTCAACAGGATAATCCTAGAGAGAATGAAGAGCTCCGTTGACCCCCAGTTGAGAGACCAGCAAGCAGGATTCAGGAAGAACCGATCATGTACAGACCAGATCGCCACTCTCCGCATCATCGTGAAACAGTCTCTGGAGTGGAGCTCCCCGCTGTACGTCAACTTTGTGGATTATGAGAAAGCATTTGACAGCGTGGACCGAGAGACTCTGTGGAAACTCCTACGACACTACGGTGTACCCACAAAGCTCGTCCGCCTGATCAAGAGCAGCTATGATGGCATGACATGTCGCGTGATCCACGAAGGGCAGTTCACCATAGAGCTCCAGGTCAGAACTGGTGTCAGGCAAGGGTGTCTGCTGTCTCCGTTCCTCTTCCTACTGGCCATAGACTGGGTCATGAAGATGACCACAGAGCACAGACGAAGTGGAATACAGTGGACACTGTGGACACAGCTTGACGACCTCGATTTTGCAGACGACTTGGCATTACTGTCCCACACTCATCAACAAATGCAGGACAAGACCACAAGGCTTGCTGACATCTCGTCCCAAGTGGGCCTCACCATTCACAAACAGAAAACAAAGACAATGAGGCTGAACACAACCAGGGAAGAACCAATCTTGCTTGCTGGCACCCCGTTGGAGGAGGTGGAGTCCTTCACCTATCTCGGGAGCGTCATAGACAAAAAAGGCGGCACTGATGCAGATGTCAGAGCACGAATCGGTAAAGCCAGAGCAGCCTTTCTCCAGTTGAAAAAAGTGTGGAGTTCCAGAGAGCTGTCACAACACACCAAAGTCCGGATTTTCAACTCCAATGTAAAAGCAGTTCTCCTATATGGAGCAGAGACTTGGAGATTGACAAAAACCACAGTCAACAGAGTACAGACCTTCATGAACAGTTGCCTTAGAAGAATTTTGAAAATCCACTGGCCAGAGAAGATCAGCAACGTCAGACTCTGGGACAGAACAGAGCAGATAACAGCAGAGAATGAAATTGGGCGAAGAAGATGGGGATGGATCGGTCACAGTCTGAGAAAGCCAGCTTCCAGTATCACTAGGCAGGCATTGTCATGGAACCCCCAGGGAAAGAGGGAAAGAGGTAGGCCGAGAAACTCCTGGCGTCGAGACCTCCAAGCTGACATCAAGAGACTGGGAACCACCTGGAGCAGAATCGAAGGAGAAGCACAGGACAGGAGTTGCTGGAGGTCTCTCGTCGACGGCCTATACCTGGGTAGGGGTGACAGGCGTAAGTAAGTAAGTACACTGTGCAGGCTGGTACAGGTGTTGGCCGTTTGACATCGGAGCGCACACCGTTTTTCAGTCGAAAATATATCTATTTAAGGCACCGAAAATAGGTTTTTCTTGTTTTTTCACCAAATTTTACGAATGTACGGCACAATCGACAAATCATAGGAGTTAAGTAAAAAATATTCCATATTAGGTTAGTTGGCACTAAATGATGTTTGTTCTTAAAGTGATACAGAAAAGTGTTTCTTTGCGGATGTCAAACGGCCTATAGGTTCAGTCTAAAGTTTGAGCGCCTGCACACTGTGTACCGAGTTTGGAGGTGTGCACTCTGCGGGATGTAATAATGAATGATGTATTTTAGTTTTATTCTGTTGTGCGTACACGTCACGTGCCTACATACAAATCACACCCAAACTAATAAGTGCCAAACTAAGTCTCCTTTAGCTCCCTGGGTCACCCTGGTCAGCCCCACATGGTGGGTTTATCTCTATTTTCTGGGGCACATGTTTCTCACTACCGTTGGTCCTCTCACCTGCATTTTCCTGTTTTAAACTACCCCTACTGTCTGCGCTGTCTGTAGCTCTTGATATTGGATGCGTGTTGCTAAATGGTCTACTGTACCTAAGAGATGATTAGTTATGTGTTTGCGGTTAATGCATTTAAAAAAAAATATAATTATCATTTCCCTGTACAAATTTTGCAATTGAAATGCGCATTTTCTACTCTTTTATTTGGTAAACTAGGGTACGATAAATTAGCATGAAGGTGCAGCGTCCTTGGCACGTCTTAGGTTTATTTAGCATATTAGACCGGCTGGCGACATACATTCAGTATTCTGTTTGGGTTTTCTTTCACAAGCAGTGCAGGCACGTCCTGAGAAAGTCTTGCTGCTGTCAGGACGTTAAGCAAACCTTTCCGACTTTACATCTATGTTGATTGTCATTCAGGACGTTCAAGTACATTTTTTTTTCATGATATGACCTTTTGTGACAGTCTCCCCAATGCGCTAAAGGAAATCGGGCCGACATCGGCCCAATGGCCTTTGCGCACTGGGTCATGGCACGCTATGCAAAAATCATGAAAAAAGGATCACTTATAGACCTTTGGCCCTCCATAGACCCCTCCCCCCTTCCCTTCCCACTAGATGGAAACTAAAGCTACGATAACTACAAGAAAATACTTATTATTTGGTATCGATATGTTCGTCCTTTATCGGTACATTCAGAAAATAATAAACTTTATTATATTCTTCTTTTTATACATGATGACGTCGCAACATTCCATATTTGGACCGTATGAATATGGCACCATTTTTAGGATCGGTGTTCTGATGCACTTCTTCCATGATTAATGGAATTACATGCGCACAAAGACTTTTTATGTGCTACAATACTTCCATTAATATATGTGCACTTCATATTTACACAGTTTGTAAAATCTGGTGACGTCTTATAATAGAACCTTGAGCTTAAAGTGGATTGATTTTCATTACGTTTCACGAATATGAATTTTTACAGTAGAAGGTTTTGTAATTTTTCAGGCTTTGAAGTGTGGTGGAAATTAGTCAGTTTATGCTAAGAGTATGCTTTGAATAAATTAAAAAAATGGAGGCAGGTGGGTGAGAATGTGTGTGTGGGAGGGGGGGGGGCAATAAACACACACAGAGCTTGCAGTATGTTTCTAATTAGTGTAAGACTGAGACTACAATTATGTATGCCTACAGTTGTGCTGCCCCAATCGGAATAAAATGAAAGAATATTACTGTGCTAAAAGGCATTTAGCCCTTTTTAAAATATCACAATTGGTGGGCCAACGGCCGAGCAGACCAAACAGCCACATGCATGAGACAACTTTTGTGACGATCTAAGTCAGGAGCACATTAAATTACGGCGCGTTTGATAATCATTGTGTACGGTTTCGTAGATTGTTAACAGTTTCCCATCAAATCACTTGTGTACGCTGTTTGGGCGTTTGAAAACACACACACACACACACACACACACACACACACACACACACACACACACACACACACACACACATACATACACACACACCATCACTCACACACACACACACACACACATACACACACACACACACACACACACACACCAGGGGCGGAACAGTTACCTCAGGGGTGGTTCCAACTATTTCTTTGGGCCCATCAACCTGGCACAAAAGGTCTCCCGACGCTACACCTTGCTTCCAGTGGTCGAAAACTTTACCAGTCGCCGACATATCAAACAACAAGGGGTGTGGGGGGGTGGGGGGGTGGGGGGGGGGGGGTGTCGGGACTCTCACTGCTCGTCAAAATATACCCGGTCCGGTGTCCAAAACTGCCTATAAAGGTACTTTGTTATAGCGTCATAAAGAATATTGTACAACAACAAAAGCAAATTAACTTTGCATTGCTTTCCTGTGGTCTGAGAAACGTCTTTTCTCTCAGTGTTACTACTCACATGACCAGTAAACCTCAATCCGCTTGCAGGCGCCATGTTTCAAACTAACACGTACATTCCTTGCGAACACTCATATCTTGAACATTGTTTTGTGTCATCAGCCTCATACACTGACTTGATGGTAGTGCGAACAATCCAGATAGCTTAATGTTTCAATGTTATTTCCAGTTCAAGTGTTTCTTGCGAAGGGGTCGGTGTGGCGTGAGGAGGGGACGGGGGGAGGGGGGCGGGAGAGAAACAACATTACCGTCTTACCGGTTTAAGCTACTGATCTGTTGACTTGCATATTACTTGCCAGGGCTACAGGCTCTGCAGAAGTTCCATACTTATCAGAATGGACCATACATAAACAATAAATGAGATCCTTTTCTTTTCTACTACCTATATTAGATTCTTTATCTTTGTGTGTGTGTGTGTGTGAGAGAGAGAGAGAATTTCAGGACCATGGAACAGTTAACTTAGATTGAGTACACAGTTGTACATATGTGACCTTGACCTTAATTATAAAGGGTATCTATATTATAATGTTCCTGATAATCTCAACTCAGCAAAATATAATTCATTAGTAGGAGATCCTATAGGTGTTGTGAGCAAATATTCCTAAAATCAGAGCACATGTTTGGTCCCTATTGTAAACTGAATATTCTTACGAACTTTTCGAAAACTGCGACCTTGACCTTCGCGAAGGTCACGTCTAATCGTTTTTCAACTATTCATAGCAATTCCTTACATGTTATTACTTTTAATAAGATTTTTTTTATCACATTTTCAAAAATATGTTGTTTTTCATAAAGTACAACTTTAGGTGACCTTGACGTTAAATAACACCTTTCAAGGTCACCAGTGGAAAACATTGAATCGTTTACGTTTCCACTGATGATATATTATAACATTGGTATATGTTTTCATCATAGTATGTCAAAGATTGGACACCTATTCTTTTGGTAAGAAGGCTATTTCGCGGATAATGAAAGGTAAAAAATATGGCGCCGCAATGAGTCACCATTTTGCTTTTTAGACATTGAATTATTGTAAATTGTAGGTAAATGCATCTGTTTTCAAAGATACCAGTCATTTAGTTCTGTGTGCTTTGTTACGGGAACTGCATCTTTAACACCAACCCTACCCTACCAAAAGCAAAATATAGGGCCCAAAGAAAGAAAATATGACCATAGTACATGCCCTCCTATATTCAATACTGTATTTATTTTTGGCAAACACCTACGGTTCGTCTTCATAGGTGACAGGCTTACGAAAAAATGTCTCCGATCCCCCGCAAGAAAGGGGGGGGGGGTGTTCTCTTCCTATCTGACGGACTATTACGGAAGACTCGCTGCACAGCGACTGTTGCGATCCAAGTGGTTCGAGTCCCAATGCGCAAAAGGCCATCGGGCCGACATCGGCCGCCGTTGGCCCGCGCACGTTAGTGCGCTGGCAACGGCCGCCGCGTCGGCCCGATGACCTTTGCGAATTGGATTGCTGTTGTATCAGAAGTGACGGTCTCTCTCGTAAAGTACGTTGTTCCGCCGATGAAACTGTGGGTCCGTTGGAAGTGTAGCCACACCTTGCCCGTTGAAGCAGCTGCACAGCCTGTTTACCTCGCCTTGCTGAGCTTCCTGTTTGTTTCGCCGCGCCAATAGGCCCGCAAGCTTTCTGCTCTGTGACAAAAACAAGACATGATCAAAATTATTTTCTTTACAAATGAATGTATGACCAAATTACAGTCTTTAGATAAATGAATGGGCCATTCAAAGGCCAACAGCTTCTAAACATGTTGGACAAGTGCATTGTTACCAATAAATAAAGCATTGGTGTTTGATTATCACTGTAGCGTAAGTTCTGTCCTTGTCAGAATGGAAGAGTGTCCTAAATGTGCATCAGTGTGGTTTTTTTTTTTCTTTCTTAACCGTGTTGTGCGTGGAACCACTGGTACTTTTCACACACTGCTTACACTCCGGTGTTGTTTCAGTACAGTTGTCTACAGTACAGTACAGGTGGCTCTATGGGGTGGGGTGGGCAGGGGGTGGGGTGGGTTGGGGGGTTACCGCACAGAAGTGTGCAGAGTATTCAGTTACAAAACAATATCGCCCTCACAGCAGGAGACTCCTACTTAGTTGTTACCGAGCGAGAAAAAAGAAACTTGAAATATCACTCACTAATAATACTCGCTATTCTATCTACTTCAAATACTGTAGATTCAGTACATACACAAACAAATTTGTTCACAAAAAAGAAAGCCTGTTTCAAATGCTACACACACACACACACACGCGCACGCACGCACACACACCGAGCGACTAAAACACTTGCAATTTACAGTTGCACAAAACATTTGAGAATGGTTGAACGCAAAAGTCGACTACCATAAACATCCATTTCATTTGGAATTCCTTCTCCAGCTCTCCATGCTCACATGCAGGGAAGTGGGGACCGGGAAGGTCAGAGTGGATGTCCTGTATATGATAAAGCAGAGACAACCACTTGGCCTTATTCGTCTCGCTACAGTCGCTGGGAGTTGACACAGCTGCCCAATATAGGTGGTTGCGGATTGCCTTCTTCCATAGGCCAACATCCTCCCATCCTATCACCTGACTCAGCTTGTCAAGCTTCTTCCACACCCCTGGAATTAAAACAGAAGTACAAAACTCATTAATATTCATGAAAAAGAAGACCTGACTAAATGTCATTTGCAAAATGTTGCCAACGATTACTACTGACACAACTTTTGCGTCATATTTGAGGTCACTAGAACAGCCGCGACCCTTCCCGAGCCTTCCAGTCTAATGTAGGTCAGACTTTACAACATTGTAGCGAAAATACGCGGCACACCAAAAATTGATCGCAATTCCCCATTCAAAAGAAAACGATCATACTAAAAAGGTTTGTAATTCTTATCTAAAATAACTCAAATGAATTTCGGATATTTTCTATGATCAACACACACATGCTCTCAAAAGAATAACACAACCACAAACGTAAAACATTGACTCATCGAGACGTGCCGCATGGCATAAAGCCGCGTATTCGGATGCGACATGTCTTGAATGATTTTTTTATGTTGGGTATGCGGATGCGGCACGTCATTCTCGAATGAGTTAGAGACACCTTCTAAAGTTTAGTCTTAAAATCTGTATAAGGTGTACGCGCGTGCGTGCGTGTGTGGTGTGTGTGTGTGTGTGTGTGTGTGTGTGTGTGTGTGTGTGTGTGTGTGTGTGTGTGTGTGTGTGTGTGTGTGTGTGTGTGTGATATAACACATTCTGTCTCAGGACCAAAAACCGCAAATTTTGAATTTCCCCTCTGAAGGACTGTATTACAATTCTAGAGACAGATCGAGCATGATAGTTCAAGGGTGGTGCCAGAATAGCTTGGCGCCTATGGGCGCCAAGCTATTCTGGCACCACCCTTGAACTATCATGCTCGATCCATGTCTTGCTGTGGTGTGTCGGGGCTGAATGAGTTAATTTGCGAATTTGGATAAAATCGAAAGGGTTAGATCACCCAGCCAACACCCCCCTCGGTCATAATTCTCCACTTCCACCGCCACAACAACCGCACCGCCTCTCCTAACAATTTTTTTTTATACGGTTTCATAATCATGTCTTTGGAAGGTTGAAGAGAAATTCAGGTGGTTCCTTTCAAAGTCTTTGAACTGAATCGTGTGATAAAAGTCGACATTCTCTGACTGACTGCTGTAATAGACCATAGGTTTCTCAACTAGGCAGCACAGATATAAACGTTCTGAGCAAGAGGTATAGATTTTCATGAGCCCACTGCAGTGCGGTGGCTCATGCGGATCTATACCTCGTGCAATATTTGGCGTACACCTTCGTGTCAGTGCTATGTACCAGGACTAACTGAACCAGGGCAGTAAAAATCACCCTTGTCCACAGTTTCAATGGCTGCTCAGTTTTGCTTCGTGACTATGCAGACTTCAGAGACTGCAGCCATGCGAATCCGTTCAGTGTGCCACAAACCGTACAGAGTCTACACTAACCAACGTTCTTTTCACAAGTTGTGACGAGAGAGGATCTTTAAAAAAAAAATTCACTAAGGAAGACGTTTTGAATGTACACCTTTTACTAGGCATTCAAACTCGAAGCCACGCTATCGCGATAACCGGTTCTTCTTGGCAGGTAATTTTTCATTTCGGTTTTCATTTTGTAGTCTTGTCGGCTTCGCCTGATGTCAGCTGTGGGTCAGAGTCTGCTGGTGGTCTGTTTTGAACTATTACAGATTTCCAAAACAATCCCGCTAACTACACAACTCAACCAATCAGAAAAGAAAACGTAAACAAAACTCATTAATATTCATGAAAAAGAAGACTCTAGATCTGACTAAATGTCAGTTGCAAAATGTTGCCAACGATTATTACTGACAACTTTGGCGTCATATCTGAGGTCACTAGAACAGCCGCGAGCCTTCCAGTCTAATGTAGGTCAGACTTTACAACATTGTAGCGAAAATACGCGTCACACCAAAAATTGATCGCAATTCCCCATTCAAAAGAAAACGATCATACTAAAAAGGTCCGTAATTCTTATCTAAAATAACTCAAATGAATTTCGGATATTTTCTATGATCAACACACACATGCTCTCAAAAGAATAACACAACCACAAACGTAAAACATTGACTCATCGTGACGTGCCGCATGGCATAAAGCCGTGTATTCGGATGCGACATGTCTTGAATGATTTTTTTTTTGTCGCGTATGTGGATGCGGCACGTCATTCTCGAATGAGTTAGAGACACCTAAAGTTTAGTCTTAAAATCTGTATAAGGTGTGTGCGTGTGCGCGTGCGTACGCGCGTGCGTGTGTGTGTGTGTGTGTGTGTGTGTGTGTGTGTGTGTGTGTGTGTGTGTGTGTGTGTGTGTGTGTGTGTGTGTGTGTGTGTGTGTGTGTGTGTGTGTGTGATATAACACATTCTGCCTCAGGACCAAAAACAGCAAATTTTGAATTTCCCCTCTGAAGGACTGTATTACAATTCTAGAGACAGATCGAGCATGATAGTTCAAGGGTGGTGCCAGAATAGCTTGGCGCCTACGGGCGCCAAGCTATTCTGGCACCACCCTTGAACTATCATGCTCGATCCATATCTTGCTGTAGTGTGTCGGGGCTGAATGAGTTAATTTGCGAATTTGGATAAAATCGAAAGGGTTAGATCACCCAGCCAACACCCCCTCGGTCACAATTCTCCACTTCCACCGCCACAACAACCGCACCGCCTCTCCTAACAATTTTTTTTTTACGGTTTCATAATCATGTCTTTGGAAGGTTGAAGAGAAATTCAGGTGGTTCCTTTCAAAGTCTTTGAACTGAATCGTGTGATAAAAGTCGACATTCTCTGACTGACTGCTGTAATAGACCGTAAGTTTCTCAACTAGGCAGCACAGATATAAACGTTCTGAGCAAGAGGTATAGATTTTCATGAGCCCACTGCAGTGCGGTGGCTCATGCGGATCTATACCTCGTGCAATATTTGGCGTACACCTTCGTGTCAGTGCTATGTACCAGGACTAACTGAACCAGGGCAGTAGAAATCACCCTTGTCCACAGTTTCAATGGCTGCTCAGTTTTGCCGCGTGACTATGCAGACTTCAGAGACTGCAGCCATGCGAACCTGTTCAGTGTGCCACCAACCGTACCGAGTCTACACTAATGAACGTTCTTTCCACAAGTTGTGACGAGAGAGGATCTTTTAAAAAAAAAATCACTAAGGAAGACGTTTTGAATGTACACCTTTTACTAGGCATTCAAACTCGAAGCCACGCTATCGCGATAACCGGTTCTTCTTGGCAGGTAATTTTTCATTTCGGTTTTCATGTAGTCTTGTCGGCTTCGCCTGATGTCAGCTGTGGGTCAGAGTCTGCTGGTGGTCTGTTTTGAACTATTACAGATTTCCAAAACAATCCCGCTAACTACACAACTCAACCAATCAGAAAAGAAAACGTAAACAAAACTCATTAATATTCATGAAAAAGAAGACTCTAGATCTGACTAAATGTCAGTTGCAAAATGTTGCCAACGATTACTACTGACACAACTTTGGCGTCATATTTGTGGTCACTAGAACAGCCGCGACCCTTCCCGAGCCTTCCAGTCTAATGTAGGTCAGACTTTACAACATTGTAGCGAAAATACGCGTCACACCAAAAATTGATCGCAATTCCCCATTCAAAAGAAAACGATCATACTAAAAAGGTTCGTAATTCTTATCTAAAATAACTCAAATGAATTTCGGATATTTTCTATGATCAACACACACATGCTCTCAAAAGAATAACACAACCACAAACGTAAAACGTTGACTCATCTAGACGTGCCGCATGGCATAAAGCCGCGTATTCGGATGCGACACGTCTTGAATGATTTTTTATGTCGCGTATGCGGATGCGGCACGCCATTCTCGAATGAGTTAGAGACACCTTCTAAAGTTTAGTCTTAAAATCTGTATAAGGTGTGTGCGTGCGTGCGTGCGTGTGTGTGTGTGCGTGTGAATCGTGTGATAAAAGTCGACATTCTCTGACTGACTGCTGTAATAGACCGTAAGTTTCTCAACTAGGCAGCACAGATATAAACGTTCTGAGCAAGAGGTATAGATCTTCTTCATGAGCCCACTGCAGTGCGGTGACTCATGCGGATCTATACATCGTGCAATATTTGGCGTACACCTTCGTGTCAGTGCTATGTACCAGGACTAACTGAACCAGGGCAGGAAAAATCACCCTTGTTCACAGTTTCAATGGCTGCTCAGTTTTGCCGCGTGACTATGCAGACTTCAGAGACTGCAGCCATGCGAATCTGTTCAGTGTGCCACCAACCGTACAGAGTCTACACTAACCAACGTTCTTTTCACAAGTTGTGACGAGAGAGGATCTTTAAAAAAAAAAATCACTAAGGGAGACGTTTTCAATGTACACCTTTTACTAGGCATTCAAACTCGAAGCCACGCTATCGCGATAACCGGTTCTTCTTGGCAGGTAATTTTTCATTTCGGTTTTCATTTTGTAGTCTTGTCGGCTTCGCCTGATGTCAGCTGTGGGTCACAGTCTGCTGGTGGTCTGTTTTGAACTATTACAGATTTCCAGAACAATCCCGCTAACTAGAAAACTCAACCAATCAGAAAAGAAAACGTAAACAAAACTCATTAATATTCATGAAAAAGAAGACTCTAGATCTGACTAAATGTCAGTTGCAAAATGTTGCCAACGATTACTACTGACACAATTTTGGCGTTATATTTGAGGTCACTAGAACAGCCGCGACCCTTCCCGAGCCTTCCAGTCTAATGTAGGTCAGACTTTACAACATTGTAGCGAAAATACGCATCACACCAAAAATTGATCGCAATTCCCCATTCAAAAAAAAAAAACAAACAAAAACGATCATACTAAAAAGTTTCGTAATTCTTATCTAAAATAACTCAAAGGAATTTCGGAATAGGCACCAAGCTGATCAGACGCTACCCTTGAGCTAGATATATCCGCAGAGTTAATCAGGCACGACCCATGAGCTGTCACATCAAAGTCAATGGAGAAACGCACAGGTACTCAGGCACCACCCATAACCTCACGCTTTGTCTGTCTTGGCAGTGGAAGTGAAAAGTGTTAAGAGTTGTCTGAAGCGATGACCGCTTGACAGGAATATTTCAGAGTACCTCAATGTCGGCGGGCGTCATCTTACCAATGCGCAAAAGGTCATCGGGCCCATGTCGACCGCCGATGACCCGCGCACAGACGTGCCTGGGCCATCGGCGGCCGACGTCGGCCCGAAAGCCTTTTGCGCATTGGGTTGCCTTTTGTGGGTCTGTTTTCAACCGCCATTGACCCTTTACAAGAAACTCGTCTCTTTCTTAATCCCTGCTAACCTGGTGAGGGCAAACTCATTTACTCTCTGTGTAGTGGCTGGTATTAGTAAAACTGTATGGCGCATAAAGTTATCGCCACCCACCTCAGTGCAAGAACACTCAAATGCACGATAATGCGGTTTCTTACTGTATTATTTTTACCGGTCTTTGAGAAGAGTTATGCTTAAACGTCCTGTCCAGATAATTGCGAAAATGAATGAATGAATGAATGAACGAATGAATGAACGAACGTACTAATGAACGAACGATCGACCGATCTATAGTCGATCGATCAACCGATTAATCAATTAAAGATGAACAACAATCAAACATGCAAGTCAGTCACATTTTTGGTCTGGATTTCTAGTCGAATGTAGACGGCACAAGAAAGTGGAAGTACGACGCCACCCCCCCCCCCCCCGCCCCCCTCCCTCCCCTCGACCCGGCTCTTTCTCACTCCGAGACACATGTGGGCTGCTCCGCGATTTGGACCGTACGGCCCGGAGCCGTCCATGTCAAGTAAAGTCCAAAATCACACACTAGCACACGCGTAATTCTCAGAATCCCGCAGCTTAAATTTCGGCAGAAGTTTACTCTCTTCAATACATTACTGCGTAGGAAACACGAAAAATACAAACTTGTTTCAGTTTGGTCCTGATTGCAAGGTAGCCTTTTGTCATAATCGTTGGTATTACCCGGTGATCGCGTCTTAGTTTATGTTGCAGGCGGTAATTGTTCTTTTCAGCTGTCGATTTAACACCGGTTACTCCTTCAAACGCAGGATGTAAATTGCCTACGCGTTTCCAGCAAGAGGCATTGATTCTCATGAGTCCCTGCGGCCGCAGGGGCTCATGAGAATCTATGCCTCTTGCAGATAGAAGGGTTTGTCAGAGACTTTTTTCATTTTCGCTCTGCCTCTTAAGATTTGTTCAAACGCAAGACATAATTGATTGAATGCAAGTGACGTCACACAGCCAGCGTCGTTGCGCGCGTCGTCTGCAGTCGGCCATTTTGTGCAGTAGACACAGCGAACACTAGTAACAGCGAAGTTAGAACTCAGCGAAATTGTGCCTGGATGCTCAATTTTCGGATGTGATAATAGGCCAGAGGAACAGATAATGTACCCAAATATGTAATAGTGAGATATTTTCGTACACCTGCTCTCCGTTCATCAATGAATCAATGAATCTTTATTTTACAACGGTGAAGATATTAACACAGTTAGCGACTACGGTCATTTTCAGTACCTGCCGTTGCTACAACTACGACTAACTAAGTACAAAATGTACACGAAACAGGGATATCAAAGCACAGTGATACAAAATATATCGTCCACTAAACACAAACATACACGCATTCGCGCGCTCGCGCGCGCGTCCACACACACACACGCACACACACACACACACACACACACACACACACACAAACACGCGCGCACATACACATGATTGTTAGAATATACACGTATTTTCGTGCGTCTACCTATAACTAGATATTGTTATTTGAGTGATGCCACGTATCTATAAAGACTTGTCTTGAAACGAGACAAGGGAAGATGACGAAAGTCGAGCGAAGAGAGAAGACGACCATCGCCCGATATCCGGCACGACAGATATACTAGACTGACTAGATGCACAACACGATTGTAAATTAAAACAGGTTTAACATAAAAAAAATGTTCTGTATAATAGATGCCTTAGAACATTTTCAAAACTGCGGCACGACACGCTTATAAAAACAGTTAGAAATTGTTGTTTAAACCCTTCTACTGCTGTATGGCATCGATTAAATAGAATGGAGTGGGGGTTCCCCGAACTCTTCATTTCGCAAAGAAACATCATTATAAAAGAGTATGACAAAAGTTGACAACGCTGAATTGTTGTCTTGAAATAATATCTAGGTGCCAGTGGAAACGAAAATCAGACATGGACCGCAAACTTGTTCTTTCAGTGGGAATTCATGATGATTATTTTTAAGAAATAAAAGAAATAAGTATGAAAGAATAAGACAGGCTAGCCAGCCATTATAAAGACCAGTACCGCGAACAAACAAACAAACAGAAAGAGCAACACGATAAATATACACAGGAAAAGTAAATAAATACAAAATAATAAATAATAAATAAAATAAACAAATAACACCGCGGAGAAGGGGCGGGGGGGGGGGGGGGTTAACCCGCGTCGGAGACGGCAACGGTCAAATCCTGCATGTGATTTAAGAGAGAGATGAAATATAGAGATTGATTTGATCGACACCTAAATCAATAATGCCGTATCGATAGTTCTAAATCAGGGTAAATTACGTACGTAATTACGTTACGGTCCAGAATTTCCAATCTCCCTTTATCACAGTTGGCGTTCTTGAGAAATTGCGACTACACAATTTTCAGTGCAAAGAATGTATCTGATTCACTCCAGGTAATAGTATATGTCGGCTAAATGCGCAAAAGCATTCTTGTTTAACTGCGTCATTGACTTGAAACACCCCACCCCACCCCTCACCCCCACATCCTATACACGCCGCCCCACCACCCACCCCTTACCCTATACACTCCCCCCCCCCCCTAAATCCTGTGTGTCGCGTGTGTGCCGCGTGTGCCGCGTGTGTGCCGCGTATGTACCGCGTATGTGCCGCGTGCGTGCCGCGTATGTTGTGTGTGCCGAATTTTGAGTGTGCCTGTCTAAACGAAGATCTGACTGAGGTCAATGATACAGACATTCCAAGGGGTCAGGTGGCCTGACTAGCCTTGTGTGTTATGTAGGTAACAGTTGTGTTTTGTGTGTGCGCAGTGAGGGAATGCATTGGCGGAGAAGGTAAGGCTGTGACAGCATTGACATTTTAACTAGCCTTTGTTTCCAAGGGGTTTGTCTAATTACCGAGAGGATCAAATAAATTAATTGAGTATTAAATGGGTGGGCTTGAACTCTCTTATTTTCATCTCTCTTTTAATAATAATAATAATAATAATAATAATAATACCGTTATTATATAGGCGCTTTTTCTCAATTTTGGGGAAATCGACTCAAAGCGCCGCGCCTGAAACCCAACACACACACTCACGAAACAGACACGGATTTACGCCATTTAAGACAAACACAGTACAAACACAGTACAAGACAAACGAAGGGCCAGTCAGCTACTGAAGTTACAGAGATTTTTGATCGCTTGTATTTGAAATTTGTAAAGTGGCCTGAGACCGGTACCAAAGTGTGGGGGGTGGGGGGTCTTTATTCATATTTCCCCTTAGCTCAGTCTGCATGCGGGCAATACATACATATAATTATATGCAAATCACGATGTTGTTAGTGTCTATCGGCTATCATTGCTTTGGGCTGGTGCAATGATTTAGCGTCGGAGGACGCGGGATTCCTTCACAACTGACTTAACTGTGTACTCGGTACGTATTTCCCCCAAATCACTTGTTCTGTTCGAGTCACGGAGATCGCCTCAGTTTCGCCGATCTCTCCAAAAATGCAGCGGTTTTAATTCTAGTTATGTAGTTCTTGGACGTCTTTATCTTGTAAAAACCGTCCAAGTTCACGATCGCTACTCTTTACCGAGGCCACCTCTGCTGCACAAAATCGGCGGCTGCAGCAGACGAACCCAGTTGCGTATCACGTGATCGCTTCGTCTTGCATTCAATCATTTGCTAGCAAGAGGCATAGATTCTCATGAGCCCCTGTGGGGCTCATGAGAATCTATGCCTCTTGGAGATATAAGGTTGTCTCAAAGCATTTTCTTTTCGATCTTTTTTCTGACAATTTTTCATCTGACACTCACGAGGGCACTATGAGCATGACAGAAAAAACCGGATGAGCAAGAACTCATATCGCTATATTCATAGCTCACCTAAATGGAATGTGGTTTATGAGTTATTATTTTTGTATACAAAGACGGTCTCAAGAAGTCACTTAGTGCCTGCCAAATCGACCACCGCCAGTGGTCTTCGCTTGCTGCGGACCGCGACACCTGACGCTCCACCATTTACAAGGCAGCCGCCTCCTTTGAGGACTCTCACAGAGCTAGCCTTAAGGACAAGCGGCTCAGGAGAAAAAACAGAGTTGTCGAAACTCAGAGCCCTGACCAGACCTTCCCCTGCAGCCACTGCGGTCGAACCTGCCTGTCTCGGATTGGCCTCCGCACCCACGAACAAGCCTGCAGACGACGCGGGCAACCCCTATAGAATCTTCGTTCGCGAAGTCAAGCCAAGATTTTTGTATATGGGGCTCGTATTGGGTACGCGTGTATCAGTTACAAATTGTGATTTCGGAATATAACAAATAATCCTTGTGGTAAATCAGTTGAATGAATGAATGAATGAATGAATGAATGAATGAATGAATGAATGAATGAATGAATGAATGAATGAATGAATGAATGCTGGCACAAAATCCATCCATCCGTCCATCCAACAGTTGGACAAACATGTAACAAAATCGAAGATTGCAGGTCTAAGCTGCCCTATGAAGGCAAAAGACAGTAAGACGATTACTTGTGAAAAGCAAAATTTTCATTGCCACACAATGACAATCTCGCTTTTTACAATGCACAGTGCAGACCTATGGTGGATATGCAGTGTGGTTCTGTGTATCAGTGGATTGTGAAACTTCAAACTGAGAGATACACGCAGTCAAAGTCAACGATTCCATGTCACACTTCACGGACGTGGGTATGCAAGGTAATGATGTGGACAGAGACTACACTATCAGTTTTCTTTCCTCGTTTTGATTTCGTCCACTTGTTCGAGATACTGATTCCCTCGCTCAAGACGACAAGGATATCACTTAACGCATTCAGCCCGACACACGTATTTCCCAAATTTTGGAGGCGTCATCTAACGACTATGCACCTGTTGCAGGAGATGGGTCGACTGACCATGATAATTGAAGGGTAGTGCCAGATTAGCATGGCGCCGACAGGCTAATCTCGCACTACCCTTGAATTATCATGGTCGACTCATCTCCTGCTGTAGTGCGTCAGGGCAGAATGGGTTAAAGAGAATTTGTTCGCAATGTCAATTTTCGTTTAAGTCATAGTCATTTTTTTTTCCCCGTTCGCTATGACAACAGAACAAGTTCAAGACTGTTTAGCTGTCACTTGGTTACTGCGAGAAGCGTAGATCCTCATGAGCAACCGCATTTGCCGCAGGTGCTTATGTTTCTGCCACCTGCTGGTCCGATGCATGGCTTCGTTTATCACAGGTCTAGGATTTGTTTTTCCCCCCTTGGAATTCAATGTGGTAGAGTATGTATCAGTGACAGAGTACTGAGAGAGACCAGAAATACGACACGGCCCAAAACTGTGCTTTGCGCCATCTGCCATTCAAACGGCAATACGTGTATGGGCAAGGACGGACCCAGTCGGCAAAAGGTGGTCGGGCCGAACGTAGGCCGCAGTTGGTCCGGGGCCAAGTGCGGCAGACATTTGGCCCGAAGACCTTGTGTTCATTTATGGAAAATGGAAGGCCGGAGGGAATTGTGGTGGGGACGAGAGAATTGGAAGGGAGGGAGGGAGGGAGTTAGGTGCGAGGAGACTCCTCGGCCGGGACTGTCTAAGAGGAAGATAAATTGATAGTGAATCATTATATGAAAGGCTGGCAGACTGGGGTAGGTCAGAAATGCAGCTCGATCTGTGAGCGTGATACGGCCTGGGTCAGTGATTTCTGAGGTGAGTTGGTTAGTTAGTTAGTTTATTAATTCAACTTTAGTTAGTTAGTTAGTAAGTTAGTAAGTTAATGTGATATAGTGTGTTTGTACTGAAAACAGTTATCAAGGAGATATATCGCGAGTCATTAATCCCTTCCCTGCCACTGTGCGTACACGGTACTTAACCCCTTCACTGCCGAGAAAAACGCGAACACGATCCATCCGCAAGAGACATAGATGCTCATGAGCCCTCGCGACTGCGGGGGCTCATGAGGATCTACGCCTCTTGCTGAGACCAGTTTGTATCCATGTTTCTTGGACGGCATTGGCTTTTGGTCGTTGAATGAACCGAGATTTCAGAAACAGAAATGTAGGTACAGTGGCAGGGACGGGGTTAAGAGCATTTATATGTATATATTGAGCGCCCTTCCTGTTACCTGTGTTTTCAGGCTCTCCTTACATCGAGAGTATAACCGGCGGCTCTGTGAAATTTATGGATCTCACCCTGCCTCAATACGGCTTGCCGCTGTATGACTGGATCGTCTGCCTAGAGGTCAGTTAACCCCTTTGTGCTTGCAGCCGCCGGTAGTTTACAGTACTAGTGGCTGTATGCTCACGAAGGTTAAATAATAGGGTTCCTCCGTACTGATAAAACAAGCGCACCACATCTGATTGCTTTCAGTCCGTTCGGGCCCTTTGTGTTACGACACTTTTCTGTTACTGTTACCACAGGCGCCTCCACCAGTATAGGATACTTTCATCCATAACCATCCAGCCATCGGTCCGTTCATCCATCCATCCATCCATCCATCCATCCATCCATCCATCCATCCATCCATCCATCCATCCATCCACCCACCCACCCACCCACCCATCCATCCATCCATCCATCCACCCGCCCATGCATCCCTGCATCCGTGCATGTATCCGTTCGTCCGTTTGTCCGTATCCTTGCATCCGTGTGTATGTCCGTCCATCCGCCCATCTGTTCATACATCCGTACGTCCATATATCCATGCATCCGTGCATGCATCTGTCAGTCTGTCTGTCCATCCTTCCACCCATCCATCGGTCAGTCAGTCAATCGATCCATCCATCCGTCAATCCATCAACCCATCCATCCACCAGCTCATGTACTCATTCATTCACCTACTCACCCATATAGCCCTATACCCTTCCTCCATCCCCCACCCGGGTCTGCCCTGGGGGACTTGGGTGGGGTTAACTACTTTTTAGTTCCCAGGTTCACCCTGGTCAGCCCCACAGGGTGCGTTTTCCCTTCTATTCTGGGGCATGTGTTTCTGTCTACCCTTGGTCCATTCACGTACCTGTATTTTCCTTTTTTAAACTCTCCCTACTGTCTGCGCTGCCTGTAGCTCTTGATTTTGAAAGTTGTTGCTAAATAGTCTTATGTTAGGTTTATTTAGCGTATTAGACCGGTTGGTGACATACATTCAATATTCTGTTGTTGTTTTTTTCACAAGCAGTGCAGGCACGTCCTGAGAAAGTCTAATTGCTGTCGGGACGTTAAGCAATGTACAACCAACCAACCTTCCTCCATCGTTAATGTGTGTGTGTGTGTGTGTGTGTGTGTCTGTGTGTATGTGCGTGTGTGTGTGTACGCGCGCGTGTGTCTGCGTGTGTGTGTTTGTGTGTGTGTGTGTGTGTGTGAGATGGTGTGTGTGTGTGTGTGTGATGGTGTGTGTGTGTGATGGTGTGTGTGTGTGTGTGTGTGATGGTGTGTGTGTGTGATGGTGTGTGTGTGTGTGTGTGTGTGTGTGTGTGTGTGTGTGTGTGTGTGTGTGTGTGTGTGATGGTGTGTGTGTGTGATGGTGTGTGTGTGTGTGTGTGATGGTGTGTGTGTGTGTGTGTGTGTGTGTGTGTGTGTGTGTGTGTGTGTATGTGTGTGAGTGTGTGTGTGTGTGTGTGTGTGTGTGTGTGTGTGCGCGTGTGTGTACAGGTGGCAGAGCACATTCCCCACGAGTACCAAGACACTTTCATAGACAACATCGCGCGCCACGCCAGGACTGGTGTCATTCTCAGCTGGGCCTATCTGGGTCAAGACGGCCTGAGTCACGTCAACAACCAAAAGCCCGAGGACGTTGAGCGCATCATGCTGAAAGCCGGGTTTGCCCTGGACCCCGTCTCGAGCAAGCTGCTGGCTAATGCTTCAGAGTTGAGCTGGTTGAAAGACAACGTGAGGGTGTACCACCGCATTAGTAGCATGTCTGTGAATGAGAGAGACGCGTGAGGTTAAGGTTGTAGGATCACAGAGAGAATAATGATGATGGTGAAACTTTAGTTATAAACGGTAAACTCATTGACAGAAATATACGTAAATTTACAAACATGCCATTGCTGCACTCGCTACTAGCAATGCACAGAAGGAAAAAAAAAAGAGTACATAATTATATAGAAGGCATTATCAGTACATATTGTATGACGATACACCTCAAGAATACACTAAGAATGAACACCAGAAGGCTATTCACACAAAACAAAATCATTATGTATATTCAGGGGAGGGAACAAAATACAAGACATTATTATTATATCTGACACACTTATACATGTACCCATAATAAAATCTGCACATAAAATCAAAACAACTTAAAATCAAAATAACACTCTTGACATCTGACTAGACAATAAGCATTATTTGCAGCAAAATCAGACAAAACGACGACAAAAAAACAACCCAAATCAACAACAACACTAAACGAACTAAAGGAAGTAATCATGTATACGTACGTGTATGTTTCATCTGCACATCATGTATACTGACGAGCGAAAGAAATGTGACATTTTTGGAATCATCGGAAACACATTAGTGTTCCGATGATTCCAAACAAACGAAAAACAACAAAAAAATGCCGCATTTCTTTCACTCGTCAGTATAGTAGCTTTTCTTTAAAATGTTTGCTGAAACGTTATAATTTTAATATCTCAAGACTGGTTTTAACTCATTTGAGACGTGCCGCATATCCGCGTATCCGTATGGGGCACGTCTCCAAAGTGTTAACTCATTCGCGGCCAGCCGCATCCGGATGCGCGGCTTATGCCGCGCAACCGGTTGCGGCTGGCCGCGAATGAGGTAAACAAGTAAAAAAAATACGGGGTAGAGCAGAAGTAGTATTATACAGTATCTTACAAGAGAGACGCAACCACTAACACACTTAAATGCCATCGTAACGGGCGGGGTAGAGCAGAAGTAGTATTATACAGTATCTTACAAGAGAGACGCCCCGCAACCACTAACACACTTAAATGCCATCGTAACGGGCGGGGTAGAGCAGAAGTAGTATTATACAGTATCTTACAAGAGAGACGCAACCACTAACACACTTAAATGCCATCGTAACGGGCGGGGTAGAGCAGAAGTAGTATTATACAGTATCTTACAAGAGAGACGCAACCACTAACACACTTAAATGCCATCGTAACGGGCGGGCATTTTATCAAGCTTTCTTGTGTTCAGTTAATAATATAATAATAATAAGCGCATTAAATAGGCGCTTTATCCCAATTGAAAATCGGCTCAAAGCGCCGCCGCGAACTGAACCCAACAAGCACGCTCACGTGAATCACGCGCATTCACTCACACACTGTACATAAACACAGAACATTCACGTGGTGCTAAGGGCAAGCTCAAGCGAGCTACTGTAGTTTTTGGAAATTCAAAATCGTTTGTATTTGAAATTTGATTAAGTGGGCTGAAACTGATACCAAAGTTCTCTGGTAATGTGGTTTTCAACTTTGTCTGGTTGACGAAAACAAAAATGTGCCGACAGTCCATTTTCCTGCAGTTTTTGTTGTTGTTGTTGTTGTTGTGAGGATGTAAGAAGTCGATGGGTCCCCAAAACTACAAACATTAGGAAAACACAAATTGTGCTTGCAAGTGGAGTCTACAAAGGTTTAACCTAACTCCATGGCCGCATTTTCAAACTTTTGGAGGCATTTTCAAACCACTATGTACCAGTTGTAGGAGATGTATTCATCATGATAATTCAAGGGTAGTGCCAGATAAACTTGGAGCCTTCAGGCGCCAAGCTCATCTGGCACTACCTTTCAATTATCGTGATCAATCCATCTCCTGCTGCAGGGTACCGGGGCTAAGTGGGTTAACAAGAAACTGCATAAAAAGTGTTTCATGCGCTTTCTGGTTAAACCGTTGCATTAGTTACCAATCTTTGTTTTGTGGTGGCAGCCATTTTTGGCCCACGAGCGAAGCAAAATGTTCTGGGCCACTTGTCGTCCGTGGTAAACTTTAAAGTTGGCATTTTCTCGGAGGCTATTCAAGGCACCGTCTTCAAACTTCGCCCAAGGGTACTTTGTGGCAAGATCTTTCGAAACATACTAATTTCAGTGACCTCTCTCAAAGGCCGCGGTCTCAGGGGATCAAGAAATAGGTATTAAAAAAATAGACATATTTTAGCAAAATGTATGCTTTCTCATATAGTATTCACAACTTCAAACCCAAACTTGGCACAAAGATACCTGGTGGTAAGACCTTTCTATACATACTAAATTGGTTGACCCTTCGGAAAGGTCAAGGGTGGCAAGAGATCGGAAAATAGGTAAAAAAAAAAATTTAAAAAATGTTTTGACAAAAGATGGTGTGTTTTTCCCCCTCAAATACTATTCAGAACTTTAAACCCAAACTTGGTAAAGAGTTACCTGATGGTAACTAATTTGGTTGAACTCTCGGAAAGGTCAAGAGTCACGAGATCAGGAAATAGGTCACAAATAGCCATTTTTTGACAACCACTGTGTTTTCTCAAATACTACTTACAACTTCATTCCAAACCAGGTACAGAGATACCTGATGGTAAGACCTTCTATGCTTGCTAATTTGGACGACCCCTCGGAAAGGTCAAGGGTCACAAAAAAATCAGCAAATTATCTCTGTTTCTTTTGCAAAATTGTATTTTTTATAAAGGATTTTTGCAAAACAAATATAGCTGAAAATGGCGATCAGACCTTTCTATGCATACTAATTTTGTTTACTACTCACAAAGGTCAAGCGTCATGGTTCAGAAAACATGAGTTTCGCAGGCCCAAAAGCCAACACTTTACTTATGTTAGAATACGTGTCTATTTCAGTGACCTGTCGCAAAGGTCAAAGTCACAGAGGTTAGATTTAGTATGTTGATCGCTCATGCACGTGAGCCTTAACTCATTCGAGACGTGCCGCCTCCGTACATGCGGCTTAATGCCGCGTATCCGGAGGCGGCACGTCTAGAATGCGTTAAGAGGTTTGCCGTTCTTGATCTGTTTAGACACGAGCTAAATTCAAACCAGAAGTTTAGTTTATGATGTTGAGAGCGACTTCCTCTTGCCTTTTGGATATCAGTCGTTTGCTCCCAGGAAGGTTGTAAGAGCTCATATTCATCAAGCATGAACAGTTGACGTTCTCTGATATGGGATTTAAAGTTTACAGCCATGAACTCTAATTCTGTGTGGACGAATGGAATTGAGTGGACTTGATGTTGCGTGACGAATGCTATTGTGTCTAGGTTATTTGCTCTGCATGTTGTTTTTGTTTTGTTTTGTTTGTTTTCTGAGTGATTGATACGTTGATGTTGCTTAGGTCGGGTATGACTCGAAGCTGTTGTGTTTTTGTGTTGTGTAACCTTGACTGGTTTCGCTAATTTGTCTCTTGTACTGTGACGTTTGGCTTTTGTGAGCCGTATGTTGGTTTGTTGGGTAAGGATTCTTCTTCTTGTTTGATTGTTTGTTTGTTTTGGTTTTGTTGTTGTTGTTGTTGGGGGCGGGGGAAGGAGGGGGGGGGGGG
The DNA here is from genome assembly GCA_036245525.1 of Semisulcospira habei. Classification (NCBI taxonomy): domain Eukaryota; kingdom Metazoa; phylum Mollusca; class Gastropoda; family Semisulcospiridae; genus Semisulcospira; species Semisulcospira habei. The sequence goes on along the minus strand of BTPG01000002.1, from coordinate 76,662,755 downwards.
TGTTTGGTCCGCAGCTTGGTGCAAATTTGACAATGCTATTTGGTGCACGATTTAGAATGTGTCGTGTTTCATTGCGAGCTGTCCCAATGCGCAAAAGGCCATCGCCGATGGCCTTTTGCGCATTGGGGTGCTGGGATGTCAACTGAGTGACGATACTGTTTTGAGATATGTAGAGGAGAGGGTCTAGCTTCCGCTTGGCTTTTAGCGCTAGTTGTGGATTTACTTGCTGGCCACTTGTTCCTCCAACTCATTTTGCTAGCCATAGAAGACGATGATAGGTTTTCGGTTGGGGGTGGGGGGGGGGGGGGGGCGAGGAGAGAGGGTGTAACCGGGGCGCGTAATTTATTTCCCGCGTAACGCAAGCTGCACGCGTAGTTATGCCGACAGGCCACATTCTAACACGCTGCCGACAGGCCACACTCTGACACACTCTGACACACTGCAGGCAGGCCACACTCTGACACACTCTGACACACTGCAGGCAGGCCACACTCTGACACACTGCCAACAGACCACACTCTGACACCCTGCCGACAGGCCACACTGACACACCGCCGACAGTCTCACTCTGCCGATAGGCCACATTCTGACACATTGCTGACAGGCCACATTCTAACACACAGCCGACAGGCCACACTTTGGCATGCTGCCGGCGACATCGCACTCTCTGACACGCTACCGACAGACCACACTCTGACACTCTCCGACGTCGGCCCGATGGCCATTTGCGCATTGGGTACCCATATATTGGAACTGGTTTAGGTCTAACCTTCCCATGTTGTAGGTACACAATCAGCACTGGGCTCAGCCTGAGGTTTGTGCAGCTGAGGTAGTTTGCGTACTGCGGCTCAGTGTCGATACCCCGCGCTGTGGGAGCCGGGTCTGTCTGCACAGTGCGTACTGAGATTGAGTATAGCTGTGTTACACTGTGCAGGCTGTTACAGGTGTTGGCCGTTTGACATCGGAGCGCACATCGTTTTTCAGTCGAAAATATATCTATTTAAGGCACCGAAAATAGCTTGTTCTTGTTTTTTCACCAAATTTTACGAATGTACAGCACAATCGACAAATCATAGGAGTTCAGTAAAAAATATTCCGTATTAGGTCAGTTGGCACCAAATGATGTTTGTTCTTAAAGTGGTACAGAAAAGTGTTTCTTTGCGGAGATATTTGTAAAAAAAAACACTTTGTGCGCTCCGATGTAAAGAATATTGTACAACAACAACAGCAAATTAACTTTGGATTGCTTTCCTGTGGTCTGAGAAACGTCTTTTCCCTCGGTGTTACTACTCACATGACTGACCAGTAAACCTCAATCCGCTTGCAGGCGCCATGCTTCGAACTAATACGTACATTCCTTGCAAACACTCATAACTTGAACATTGTTTTGTGTCATCAGCCTCATACACTGACTTGATGGTAGTGCGAACAATCCAGATAGCTTAATGTTTCAATGTTATTTCCAGTTCAAGTGTTTCTTGTGAGGAGGGGGAGCGGGGGAGGGGGGGGGGGAGAGAGAGAGAAACAACATGACTACCGTCTTATAGTTGGTTTAAGCTACTGATCTGTTGACTTGCATATTACTTGCCAGGGCTACAGGCTCTGCAGAAGTTCCATACTTATCAGAATGGACCATACATAAACAATAAATGAGATCCTTTTCTTTTCTACTACCTATATTAGATTCTTTATCTTTGTGTGTATGTGTGTGTGTGTGTGTGTGTGTGTGTGAGAGAGAGAGAGAGAGAGAGAGAGAGAGAGAGAGAGAGAGAGAGAGAGAGAGAGAGAGAGAGAGAATTTCAGGACCATGGAACAGTTAACTTAGATTGAGTACACAGTTGTACATATGTGACCTTGACCTTAATTATAAAGGGTATCTATATTATAATGTTCCTGATAATCTCAACTCAGCAAAATATAATTCATTAGTAGGAGATCCTATAGGTGTTGTGAGCAAATATTCCTAAAATCAGAGCAAATGTTTGGCCCCTATTGAAAACTGAATATTCTTACGAACTTTTCGAAAACTGCGACCTTGACCTTCGTGAAGGTCACGTCTAATCGTTTTTCAACTATTCATAGCAATTCCTTACATGTTATTACTTTTAATAAGATTTTTATCACATTTTCAAAAATATGTTGTTGTTTTTCATAAAGTACAACTTTAGGTGACCTTGACTTTAAATAACACCTTTCAAGGTCACCAGTGGAAAACATTGAATCGTTTACTTTTCCACTGATGATATATTATAACATTGGTTTATGTTTTCATCATAGTATGTCAAAGATTGGACACCTATTCTTTTGGTAAGAAGGCTATTTCGCGGATAATGAAAGGTAAAAAATATGGCGCCGCAATGAGTCACCATTTTGCTTTTTAGACATTGAATTATTGTAAATGGTAGGTAAATGTATCTGTTTCCAAAGATACCAGTCATTTAGTTCTGTGTGCTTTGTTACGGGAACTGCATCGTTAACACCAACCCTACCCCCAAAAGCAAAATATAGGGCCCAAAGAAAGAAAATATGACCATAGTATATGCTCTCCTATATTCAATACTGTATTTATTTTTGGCAAACACCTACGGTTCGACTTCCGAAAAAATGTGGTCTCCGATCCCCCGCAAGGGGGGGGGGGGGGTGGGGGCGGGGGGAGTGGTGGTGTTCTCTTCCTATCTGACGGACTATTACGGAAGACTCGCTGCACAGCGACTGTTGCGATCCAAGTGGGTCGAGTCCCAATGCGCAAAAGGCCATCGGGCCGACATCGGCCGCCGTTGGCCCACGCACGTTAGTGCGCTGGCAACGGCCGCCGCGTCGGCCCGATGACCTTTGCGAATTGGGTTGCTGTTGTATCAGAAGTGACGGTCTCTCTCGTAAAGTACGTTGTTCCGCCGATGAAACTGTGGGTCCGTTGGAAGTGTAGCCACACCTTGCCCGTTGAAGCAGCTGCACAGCCTGTTTACCTCGCCTTGCTGAGCTTCCTGTTTGTTTCGCCGCGCCATTAGGCCCGCAAGTTTTCTGCTCTGTGACAAAAACAAGACGGGGCGGTCCGTGTCGCAGTGGTTAAGGCGCCTGCCACCAATGCCAAAGGTGCGAGGCTCGATACCGGGTTCCGGTGTCGGACTTTTCTCCTCTGGTAAGTGTCACCGTTAATTCGGGCTGACCGTCGGGGGTTCTTTCTCCGGGTACTCCGGTTCTTCCACCCCTCACCCCAGCCCCCCACCCCCCACCCCCCACGATTTGGTACCGGTTTCAGGCCACTTTACAAATTTCAAATACAAGCGATCAAAAATCTCTGTAACTTCAGTAGCTGAACTGGCCCTTCGTCTGTCTTGTACTGTGTTTGTCTTAAATGGCGTAAATCCGTGTCTGTTACGTAAGTGTGTGTGTTGGGTTTCAGTTCGTGGCGCTTTGAGTCGATTCGCCCAAAAATTGAGAAAAAGCGCCTATATAATAAGTACGGCATTATTATTATTTATGATCAAAATTATTTTCTTTACAAATGAATGTATGACCAAATTACAGTCTTTAGACAAATGAATGGGCCATTCAAAGGCCAACAGCTTCTAAACATAAGTGCATTGTTACCAATAAATAAAGCATTGGTGTTTGATTATCACTGTAGCGTAAGTTCTGTCCTTGTCAGAGTGGAAGAGTGTCCTAAATGTGCATCAGTGTGTGTTTTCTTAACCGCGTTGTGCGTGGAACCACTGGTACTGTTCACACACTGCTTACACCCCGGTGTTGTCTCAGTACAGTTGTCTACAGTACAGTACAGGTGGCTCCATGGGGTGGGGAGGGGGGGGGAGGTTACATATACAAAAGTGTGCAGAGTATTCAGTTACGAAACAATATCGCCCTCACAGCAGGAGACTCCTACTTAGTTGTTACAGAGCGAGAAAAAATATAAATATCACTCACTAATAATACTCGCTATTCTATCTTCTTCAAATACTGTAGATTCAGTACATACACATACAACTTTGTTCACAAAAAAGCCTGTTTCAAATGCTACACACACACGCGCACGCACGCATACACACCGAGCGACTAAAACACTTAACACCCATTTCATTTGGAATTAATTTTGTACACCGAGAGACAGTTATGACCAAGTTTTACCGTCACTGCACTCACAGATTCAGTCATTTAGCCGAGTAATATGAAGTATGTGGGCTGTAAGTGCACAATCCATTGTTTAATTATGAAATGAGATTATTATCACTATTGAGACCGAATGACAGCTGAAACAGTTCATACACAGTCAGCTTATGTTAATTATGCACCTATTTATTCTACAATTTTTCCGCTTGCCTTGGTGGTAAAAAGATGACACGTGACACCCGCATGCCTGGATGGCTGACATCTCAAAAATAGGGACAGGTTGAAAGACTGTAGACTATATTCATATGCACCACATTGAAATTGAGGCGCAGTGTGTCGTTTGGAGTTTGGAAAAGAAACAGTGAACGTGAAATCGAAATTCATACTTCTTACATTGGCCTTTGGGCTCTATTGAAGATATGCTCGGTGTATTGAAGATATGCTCGGTGTATTGACGATATGCTCGGTGTATTGAAGATATGCTCGGTGTGGCGCGTTTGGCTGTACATACTCATTGACCAAAGAGTTTGAAAGCCTCGTTTGAACAGTCTTCCAAATGTGAATATGAATAGGTGCCTCATGAGGATCTCTATACCTCTTGTAGTTGGGTGGTATTCAGATTTTTTCGGCACTGACAACGCGTTAAAGGGGCACGACCGACCTTGTTTAATGCTTTAGTTTGCAAAAAGCTTTTACTGGGCTTCAGTATACATACCCACTTAGACAGTGACCACCAAATGCTTTCTTTCGTCCGTTCAAAGCGAAAGAGGCCACCGGAATCGTGTGACTGGACCCGGTCAAAAGATTGCTTCTGATAGGCGATGGTAGCTGACGTCATAACTATTCTATACGACCTTACGTCATCTGCATAATTATAACCAATCAGAGACAAGATGGCGGATGAACAGCGAAGAAAAAAAGAAAGTATCAGTCGACTCGCGCCTGCTGACAATGACAGACTCGGAAACACTCGGATATTGAAGAGAAGAAAGAGGAAGAGGGACAAGATACCCCTAAGTAGAATTGACATCGGACAAGGGAATATAGAGCTTGGCTTGACCGCCCATCCGGAATTTGTCGCTTTCCTGCTATGTGAATCAGTAAGTAATCTACGGTCTTTGTCGATCTTCCTATAGTTCCGCGAGCGCTAGTGATTTTCAGAATTCGTGATCTTCAGTAGAATTTATATCTTACTGATTTCGCAAGACTTTAAACCTGTTTTATCATAAAGTTACGAGCTAGTTCATCAGATTTTATGCTGCAAGGATCTGAAAACTACGAAGTGATCATTAATAAAAGAGGTGTTTGATGTTTCTGTCTTATGTGTTATATCAATGCAGAATACATCGTATTACTTGGTCACTCCCATCCCCCCTCCCCCCCCCTCTCTCTCTCACACACACACCCTTCCCCCACCCCTCCCCACCAATGCCATTGGACCTTCAGTTGAAGATACGTCACTGATGATAAGCGAAGCTGTCAACCCAGTGGGCAAAGGACATCGGGCCGACGACGGCCCGATGGCCTTTTTAGTCGTGCGCATTGGGAGGTGCCCAGATTTTCCTCACTAGCCATTCATTACAAACCGGATCGACCTACACGGGGTGGGTTGCATATGCTTGCTTAGCGCGCAAATTTCTTGCTTAGCGCTAAGTTCACAAGCTTAGCTGAAAATGTGCGTTGCATGAGCGTGCTTATCTGCTGGAGCGAGCTTAGTGGCGTGCTTAATTCTAAGGACGGTCCCCCCCCCCCCCCCCCCCCCCCGTGCGTAGCGGCGTGCTTAGCTGAGGAAGAGTTCTTAGCTGCCGTGTTAACGCGATAACGGAAATGTGAATTCACTCTCTTAAACCTTGTGGCAGAAACAGACTTCCATCTAGGATAGAGAAGGAGGAACACGAATGTACGTGGGAACGCACGGACCCCCCACCCAGCCTCGTCTCACGGACATCTGGGAATTATCGGTGAGGAGTCTGCATAACTGATTCAACTGACCCTGCACACCGATGGGTATAACCCAACACCAGCCGTTGTCAGAGAAACATAGATCCTCATACTATGGAAGCCTACTACACGGTAGTCCTTAACTAATGTACATCTACATTAGACTTGAGACATAGATCCTCATACTATGGGAGTCTACACGGTACTCCTTAACTAATGTACGTCTACATTAGACTGACAAGCAGGGTTGCCTGCACGAAAAATTTGCCATTCTTTCTCTCTTGACTTCTTGTTTTCCATCGTCGCCATTTCACTGGCGTTTTGTCTACTTCGTTTCCGTTAGGTCAGAAGAAGCGAAAACCGTGCGTTTTTATTGGCCGATTTCTACAATCTATGATGACGTAGGGGAGAACCCCACCATAAGCTATAAATAACCTATCCCCGCTCGCTAAGAACTCGTTCGGAGCTACGCACACCGCTAAGTCGCTCCATGCAACAGAAAACACTCGCGCACTAAGCAAGAGCTTTACTAAGCAAGAAAGACCTTAAGTCAGCGAGCTTAACACACTATATTTAAGCACGCTACATGCAACCCACTCCCTCCGGCCTCCCTCAGGCAAAAGCGAGCCTTCTTCGTAGATTCTCGTGAGTCCCTTGCAGTCGCAGGGGCTCGTCAGAAGATACAGTGCCATTGCCTGCAGGGGCTCCTGAGAATCTATGACTACCTTCCTGCCCGCCGCAGGGCGGTTGGCTTCCTCATTGAGGCCTCTGACGGGGATTTGGAATCTGTGACTTTCCCGCGAAACACTGAAACATCGATCATGAGGGTGACTATACTACAGCTAATTGCGGCTGTCGGTAGCGTTTTTTGTCGCGATGATTCCTACAGTAATCATCGCGTCAAAATGCGCAACCGACAACCCGAAGGGCTAAATTTAGCACAAGTCGGCCTCTGCACTGTGTGTGGATTATGCCGTTCGCACATTAGCGTCAGCGCGTCCGCGGCGATACAAGATTTTGCACCGCCGCCTTGTGTGCGAGTTTTGCCGCTAGTGATGAGATGTCGGCAGCGTCAGTTGATGCCCGGCGTCAGAAACAAACGACGCAAGGAATAGAGCAGGTTCTATTTTTGCTGCTTGTCGCGCAGAATCAGCCAATCAGAATAGAGATCTCTTCTTTCCCGGCAACTACAAAAATGGCTGACATGACAGGAGTAGACTTCGAGGCTGAATCAACTTTACAGAAGTCAGGAGAATCTATTAAACTTACGACTGAATGTATTTCTGATCGTGTTAAGTCACGGGAGGTGTGTGTATACATCATTTGTGTCTAACATTCCGCCGTTTTCGTTGTAAGTTGTCAAACAAGACATACCACATATGGTATCTCCGCCCGTCGCTTGTCTCGTGTGTGCGGTTGTCAGGTGCGCTGCACGAGTTGCTGCTTGCTGCCGACGCCGCCTCGCGCTGCCTCTAATAATATGCGATGGATTTTACTGGGAGGCTGACCTGTAAGTTCGTAGGCTGAAACGCTCGAGGGTATCCTACACTAGAGGAGCACAAGGGTAGTTCGTACTGCGACTGAAAGACACGGTGTGAAACGAGTCTGGATTTTGTCTTCCTTGACCGTTTCCGTATCAATGCGAACCCCAGCACTAGGTGTCCGACGTCGGCAGGTGGCTGTGCTGTCGCTGGTGGGGATAGCCGTCGTCGTCGTCACCGCGTGGTTGTCGATGCTGTGCTGGGATGCTCACAAACTGAACAACCTGGTGGCGGAGTGGGAAGGATTCGGGCGGGAGAGAGGTTTGAATTATTTGTCCAGTTCTTCAACTAATTCCATCGGCATTTACAGTTTCATTTCTCACAGACACAGGGCCTTCCTGCCTTTGCGTTGGACGATTATTGTTCTACTGCATTACTCTTAAATTCATGCATTCGTTCGTTCGTCCGTTCGTCTTTCGTGGCGTTCGTCCGTCCGTTCGTTCGTTCGTTCATTCATTCATTTGATTGTACGCCCGTCCATTCCATTCCTTTGTTTTCTCATTCAGAGATTCTTTTTGTGAACCCGGCTTTGCGTGTCGGTAGCGGTTTTAGTCGCGATGATTCCTTAGGATGGCATATGATGCAGTTGTTTGCTAGCCTACTAATGCTATCACGATGTGTGGTCCTCGCTGTGCAGGTTATTATGATTTCACTGTAGTGACAGGGCTGTTTGACATCGGGCGAAGTCGCTGGGTGTTTCAAGGACGCACGTACAACACCTACCTGGGCTGGCTACTGCAGGTACGACCGTCTGGCGTCATCACGCGCTTTTTGTTTTCATATTTATATATGTTGCGCTAATTAATCCATCCGCCATCCACCCATCAATTAAGCAATCAATCTATCAACCGGTGAAATCATCCAACCATCTATCAGTCAGTCAGCCAATTACAATCAGCCAACCAAGCAACCAAACGATCTACCAACAATCGGGTAATCAAATCGTTCATTTTTTAAATTTGTTTATTTATTTATTCGTTCGTTCGTTTATTTAATGCGTCATTATGTTTTAACCAATTTCTCACACCATGATTTTTAATTGCTTACCTATTGACCTATTTTCAGATCTTAAAACTGGACTTGAATCTAGTGGTGTTTATCGAACCCAAAGCAGCGGAGTTTGTGCGGCGCATGCGGCGAGGAAGGGAAGGGAGGACACTCGTGATGGAGACGAAAATAACTGACCTCCCCTTTTACGATGACCTTGAGCGCGTGCGGGAGGTCATGAGAAGCTGGCAGTTCCGCGAGGACAACAAAAACTGGCAGGAAGGCCTGGTGAGTCGGCTTTTGACTTAGTAAATTCAACGTTACCAGGAACATGGATGCAAAGCGGTTTCAGCAAGAGGCATAGATCCTCATGAGCCTCCGCAATTGCGGGGGCTGACGAGGCTCTATACCTCTTGCAGAGGGGTGATGTTCAAATTTTTTTTCTCGCGAGGGCTAAAATAAATATACAGTGGAAAACTTTTGGCATCTGACCGGTCGGTGCTAAGGAACCCTTTTGTGTATGCAGCCACCGGTATTGTATTCATTGTGTGTGTGTGTGTGTGTGTGTGTGTGTGTGTGTGTGTGTGTGTGTGTGTGTGTGTGTAGACGAAAGACCTAAAACGGGTGACTGTCTTTACCATCCTTATGGAAACTGGGTATGTGTATAATTCTGGGTTTCCAAGTCAGACACCCATTTTTTCTGAGGGTTGTTTCTGCATTGTCTTGCGGTAAAGATTCATAAAAAGTAAAAAAATCCGTTTTTCTCATTTTGGCGTTAACACATGCACTTTTGTGTTTAACAGACACGCCGGTAGTGTGTTTGAAAACTTGTCCCTCTCAGCAATGTGTGTGTGTGTGTTGTGACACAGAACCCTGAAAATGAGCGTGTATGTATTACATCACCCTTCTCAGCTAGCTATAAATAACTTCATAGCTGATATGGGTCAGGGGGGATATTTTGTTGTTTTAGGGAGTAAATTGTTTATGTTTCTACAGAATTAGGTTTGTTATTTGAGGGTGTGGTTGTTTTGTTAAAAAAAGTGTTGAGTTATAATGTACTTCCGGGGTGATGTGGAGAAAGGTCATGTCTAGTGGCAGATTTGAGATTCATGTATACGTTCACCAGGGACTTAGCCTATACGTTTTCTACGTTTGTTTCCATGTCAGATGAAGAATATTTGATCTGAAACGTCGTTCTTTGTTTCTATTTTAAAGGGTTTTTCGCCACTATCTTCTGTTTTAGTTTGACTTGGCCTATAATTATATTCGTGCGCCGGTTGCTAAGAAGTGAAGTGATTGTATGAGTGCGCATTGTAAGAGAGGACGTTTAGACTTTGGGTGAGGCTGCTGTTGTCTTTTGTCCTGCCCGACCTTTTGGTTGAACCTGTTGCTTTATTTTGTAGGTTTGTCGATGTTATCAATGCCGCATCTCCTTTTGGATTGTATGCACAAATTGATTGAATGGAAATGACGTCACAGAGTCAGCGTCGTTTCATGCGTCGTCTGCACCAGTCAGTCGTTTAGTGCAGTTAAAAGAGTGCAGGCTTGGATGGGCCATTTTCTGATGTAATAGTAAAGTATTATTTGTGTGAATGCTGTCCGTTTGAAGGAAGGTTGATTGATTGTACATAGCTTAACGTCCCGACAGCAACAAGACTTTCTCAGGACGTGCCTGCACTGCTAGTGACAAAAACTCAACAGAATATTGAATGTATGTCGCCAGCCGGTCCAATACGTTAAATAAAACCTACGACATGGGGCCTAAATAAAGCTAAGACCATTTAGCAACACACATCGAATATCAAGAGCCACAGGCAGCGCAGACAGTAGGGAGAGTTTAAAAAAGGAAAATGCAGGTGAATGGACCAAGGGTAGACAGAAACACATGCCCCCGGAATATAGAGAAAAAAACCCACCCTGTGGGGCTGACCAGGGTGCCCCTGGGAACTAAAAAGTCCCCCAGGGCAGACCCTGTTGGGGGTGTTTGAAGGAAGGACTGGAAAGTCGAGTGTTGAGGGCAGACCGGTTGGGGGTGTTTCAGTACTCAAACCAAGGGGAATCACAGCGCTGGACAGACAACAGTTAGATCTACTGTGGGAAATCAGGGTATTTACCCGACCACATATAGTAGCGCACCTTCATGTTTGTGTATGTATGTTTCTCCTGCCTACTTCCTAAGTTCCGGAGAAAGACATGGGTTATATAAGAGACCTGATCCATTCTTTTTAGGAATGGAAATGATTGTCTTATTCTATACCTGCGTATTTCTCTGTGGGCTGGCGATTGGGTGCCTGATAGGCGGGGGCAGGGGATCTAACTGTTGTCTGTCCAGCGCTGTGATTCCCCTTGGTTTGAGTACTGACAATTCTGCCAGCGCTAGCCTCACCTATCTGGTTTGTGAGTAGGGGGTGTTTCAGGGAAGGACTGGAAAGTCGAGTGTTGAGCGAAGCCCGAGAGAAGGCGAGGATGGGAAAAATATCCAGCACTATACGTTGGAATAGATGCATATCAGTTACGACATGCTTGTAAATTAAAACACTTTTAACCCCACCCGGGTCTGCCCTGGGGGACTTGGGTGGGGTTAACTACTTTTTATTTCCCAGGGGCACCCTGGTCAGCCCCACAGGGTGGATTTTTCTCTCTATTCTGGGGCATGTGTCTCTGTCGGCCCTTTGTCCATTCACCTGTATTTGACTTTTTAAAACTCTCCCTACTGTCTGCACTGCCTGTAGCTCTTGATATTGGATGTGTGTTGCTAAATGGTCTTAGCTTTATGTAGGCCCCATGTGTTAGGTTTATTTAATGTATTTGACCGGCTGGCGATATACATTCAATGTTCTGTTTAGTTGTTGTTTTTTCACAAGCAGTGCAGGCACGTCCTGAGAAAGCCTTGTTGCTGTCGGGACGTTAAGTAATGTACAATAAAACACTTTTAACATTAAGAAAAGTTGAGTTAAAAGAGGTTTTAAAACAGTTTCATAAAAACTTTTGCCCGACACGCTTCTAAAAACAACATTTTCTTAGTTTTAAACCTTGTACCGCGCCATAAACGCCACGATTGCTTTTCAGTCTTAGCTGTCCTATAGTGTGGAATGTGGGACTTTGCCAACTGGATCCATCTGGTGCACTCCAAATGAGTATTTGTGAGTGGTTTGACGTGCAACTCAGTGTGCGCCTCTGAAATGACCTACTGATTCCACTGATAATGAAACTCTTTCATTCATAAGAGTGCATTGAGCAGCTCTATAAACCAAAAGTGATGACCCCCTCTCCCCCCCCCACCCTCCCCTCCCCCCCCCCCCCCCCGCCCCGCCCCCCACACACACACACACACTTCTCCCCCCCCCCCCCAACCCCCTTACAACCCCACTCAAACAATCATAATAGTAAAATCAACCAAAGGTATCTTTAGTGAGGTATTTTCACTGTAATCCCAGTTTTGTGTGAGAGGCACCCACTTTTGGGGTAAACACCCATTTTTTTTCCATCCAGTGGCTCTGTTTCTAGAAAATGTCTATTTTATTTTAAGTTGTAGAGCTTAGTTATAAGGTGAGTTCTAAACATTGGCATCAACTCCAGAGCCCTAGAATAAATAGAAATATGGGAACCCATTTTCACATAAAATGGTAGGTCACCCAGTCTGAGGGTTTTGTGTTCATGTGTGTGTGTGTGTGTGTGTGTGTGTGTGTGTGTACTGTTAAGAGTGCCAGTAGATGGACAAGGGGGTGTCCTGGTAGATGCTTAGCATGTCATTTGAACAGAAGTGAACTTCTCCTGCCTATATCTCTGACGTACTCTGACGTACGCCATCTGTATACTCCATCTTGCACCCTCCGCTCTTCCACTGACACACGTAAATTTCGCCTTCCCAATTTCAAATGTAAAACACGTGGCGGTCGTGCCTTTTCCCATCTTGGCCCCGCCCCTGTCACCTGTCCGTAACTGTCAAACGCTCTCCTCATTCAAATTACTTCTCAAAACCCACCTCTACAACGCTGCCTTTTACTAGTTCATTTCCCCAGCCATGCACAATTCATCACCACTGTCACGTGTGTGTGTGTGTGCGTGTGTGTGTGTGCGTGTGTGTGTGTGTGTGTGTGTGTGTGTGCGTGTGTGTGTGTGTGCGTATGTGTGTGCGTGTGTGTGTGCGTGCGTGCGTGCGTGCGTGCGCGCGCGCGCGCGTATGTTGTGTGTTTGTGTCCGTGTTAGCTGTTAGCCTTTTCATTGTATCAGCGCTTAGAGCTACTTTTAGAATAAGCGCATAACAAATCTCCTTTATTATTATTATTATTATTATTATTATTATTATTATTATTATTATTTGGACCAGTGTCTTCAGTCCACTATTTTGACGAGTATCCTTGATTTGGACAAGTATCCTTGTTGTAGCATCCTCAGTCCACAATTTTGAATATTATCCTCCGTTCGGCACTATTTGGACTTCTATCCTCGGTCCACTATTTGGACTGATATGCTCCGTCTACTATTTTGCCTATGTATCCTCGGTCCACTATTCGGACTAGCATCCTTGGTCCACTATTTGGGCTAGTATCCCCGGACCACTATTTGGACTAGTGTCCCCGGTCCACTATTTGGACTAGAATGCCCGGTTCACTATTTCGGCTAGTATCCCCGGTCCACTATTTGGACTAGTATCCCCGGTCCACTATTTGGACTAGTATCCCCAGCCCACTACTTGGACTAGTATCCCCGGTCCCCTATTTAGACTAGTATGCCCGGTCCACTATGTGGACTAGTATCCCCGGTCTACTATTTGGACTAGTATCCCCGGTCTACTATTTGGACTAGTATCCCCGGTCCATAATTTGGACTAGTTGGTCCGGTCCACTATTTGGACTAGTATCCTTGGTCTTTTATGTTGTGCATTTAATCAGATTAATCACAATTTGGCACATCTGTTTTATATTTTTAATGTATTTTGAAACTTTAATTTGAAGATTTCCATGGTTACAGGTGGAGGCGACATACCCGTTGTACAATGTGGTGACAAACAGCAAGGCAGGATTAATGCGACGTGCTATCGAGATTAACCCTTTCAAGTCCATGTTTTGGATCTGGCTCGACGCTGGTATAACACATGGGGAGCCTCTGTTCCCCCCAGGTGCATAATTCTTCGTCTAGAATCACCAAGAAGTGAACAGACTTTCAATAAAAAAAAAAGGCCTTCCTTCAGTAATGCACATAATTCGTTCCTTCATCAGGCACATAATTGGTTCCTTCATTCAGGCACGTAATTCGTTCCTTCATCAGGCACATACTGAATTGGTTCCTTCATTCAGGCACATAATTCGTTCCTTCATTCAGGCACACTATTCGTTCCTTCATTCAGGCTCATAAATCGTTTCTTTATTCAGGCACACAATTCGTTCCTTTATTCAGGCACATAATTTGTTCAATTATTCAGGCACATAATTCGTTCATTCATTCAGGCACATAATTCATGCATTCATTCAGGCACGTAATTCTGACATATTTCGCCTAAACACCTGGTGATTAGATGCTATAGAAGTTGACATTATAATTACTGTCATATAAACTGTTAAGTGGGTTCATCTCTAAAACGTCTTTATACTGTTGTTTTAACTTTACGACAGTGCTTGATCCTTATGGTAACCCCTTTACTAATGAGAAAAATCGAACACTAACCAACTCAGAGACTGAACTGCAAGAGGTATAGATCCTCATGAGCCCCCGCATCGCGGGGGCTCATGAGGATCTATGCCTCTTGCTGAAATCACTGTTTATCCACGTTCCTTCGACGGCTATGGGTCTTTGACGTTGAATTTAGTTGACTGTTTGCAAGAGAAGTGGTTAATTTGCTAGGGACTTGTTTTTCAGACGGAGTCTGGCATCCAGTCCACCTTTTGTCAGTTCCCGACCGCGTGACCTTCACCTCTCTGAAGTATCCCATGAAGCACTGGGCCAACGTCACAGACCTTCATAAGCGCCGTGTGACTCCTATCGCCGGCGGGTTGTACGCGGGCGGCACTGGGGCTATGCTTCGATACGCACGGTTGCACGAGCAGGTACTAGAGGTCAACGCTCTCAATACCCGAACACGGTGCACAGTTAACACATTTAGCCCCAACATCCTACAGCAGGACTGATTGATACGATAATTCAAGGGTAGTGCCAGATTACCTTGGCACCTTCAGGCGCCAAGCGGCTAATCTGTCACTACCCTTGAATTATCATGGCATGTCCACCTCCTGCAACTGCTATATATAGTCGTTCAGTAACACTTCCAAAATTTGGTAAAAGCATCTGTGGAGCTAAAAGGGTTAATTAGAACCAAACTGCATCAGTTACAGACCTTTAAGGTCGAAGTACTCACATGCACTTTGATTTCAAACCCATGAAAATGCCGGCTTTAGGAATGACTTCTTTACGTTCACTAGCCTGGTCCCAGCCCTTCACTAGCCTGGTCCCAGCCCTTCACTAGCCTGGTCCCAGCCCTTCACTAGCCTGGTCCCAGCCCTTCACTAGATGTAGCATCAGGCGATGAAAAACTGAATGACTGAACGATACGAATGAATTACATATACTACTACTACTACAAATAATAATAATGTACATTTATATAACGCTTAACCTCCAAATTAATGATGCTCTAAGCGCTTTCTAATATTAAAAAGAAATCACAGAACAAAAAGTACAAGAAAGTAAAAGCTACAATGAATGCTACAACTAAAGTGACGCATATCACACACACCGTTGCAAGGACAGTTGCTGCCAAAGATTGCTAATTTAACTATATGCATAAGAAAACTGATAGGTTTTGAGCTATGATTTGAAAGCAGACAGAGTTGGAGCATGTCTGACATGAGCTGGAAGGTTGTTCCAGGTGACTGGACCGAAATAAGAAAAAGCACGCTGGCCCTGGCTAGACTTCTTTCGCCTAGTAAGTGTACCCCAAACAAAGAGCCACCCTGACAGCAAAACAAGAACATTTTATTTGTTGCTTACTTCAGAGGTTCAGCCTACTGTCTGAGCTACCTTCACACAAAAATTGGATGAGTTATCGCCCATTGGTACCTTGAAAGACACAGGGTTTCATTAGTGGTGAAAATAAGCAAAACTGGACACACTCTGTGAAGCAAGTTTCCTTTGATATGTTTTAACACACAAGTTGTTTTTGATTGCTTATGGTGTTATTAACTGCCTCAAACGAAATTTGACTTGAAAAATTCATTAGAGAACCAGAACTTCCGGTGCACATCATTTTCTTAATAAATCTTATTGGATTTAATGTGAATTACTTTAAAACCAATTTTTATGCTCCAGTGACTGACACAGAGATAAAGAACACACCCTTATCCATTTGATCAGGTAATAATTATGGCCGCTAACCTAAAAATAAAGAACTTTTTGATTTCGTGTTTGTATGTGCGATTTTTAAGACTAAACATTCTATTTGCACACAGCATAACACACTCTTCATAATATTTTCTAATAAATGACGTCAAAATAACCCGGATTAGAGCATATTTACGAAGAAAAGCGATATGGTGAAAAATTCGCGTTTCTTTTGTTGATCAGTATATATAGTAACTGTACCATATGTGGACTTCAGGGTGGAGTGGCACGTCATTTTCAATAGCCAGTACCTGCCTGTCATACTTCCAACGGCTTTGTTTTGAGCTATTTTTAACTCCACTAAAATATCTCGCTGCAGTGCTGTTGGTTGGCAGTTACTGGCCTGGAAAGGTTTCTTGCAACTGGGGTCAGGTGGTTGAGGACGACCGGCGATTTAGGGGAAATTTCAATTTTCACAAACTAATTTGCATGCTAATTGGCAAATGTCAACTGAGTGGCTTCATTTTTTATATCTCACGGCAGGCTTGGAAGGAGATGCTCCGGAACAACGGCACGGACGACGACCAGACGACCTTCACCTTGGCCTACTTTAAAGACTCCGACTTTTTCAACCCTGTGGTTGGCGACTGGTTTGACCTTGTGCAACCTTTGACTTGATTTTTATTTCTGACACAAAACGACTATTACCTTGAACTTGCTTGAAAGATATCTTCAGTTCAACACTGCCAGAAACTGGCTGGACTTTGTACGTGCATGGGGATTAGCGAGCTTCTATCTTTAGACGCTGTCGGGAAGTTAAGCAATGTACAGCCAATCATTCTATTTTTAGACCTGGGCACAGCGCCGTGGCCTACTTTAACCTGTAAACTGCCGAGAAAAGAGTTTATATTATCCATCTGCAAGAGGTATAGATCCTCATAAGCCCCCGCGAATGCGGGGGCTCATGAGGATCTATACCTCTTGCTGAAACCACTTTGAATCCATGTTTTTTTGAGCTGGAAATCTTTGACGTGGAGTCCGGCACAACGATTTCCGAAACACAATCTGCGTCCACTAGCAGCGAAGGGGTTAACCCCCTTGTGCGTATACACGTGCACACAGAACCGGCGGCTGCGTGCATGATGGGGTTAAAGACAAAGACGGTTTAACCCCCTGTTGTTAGAGACATGATTAATCGTGTGCAGCCAGGACTTGACGACGTTTCTGACGCTAGAACTGTGGACCTACCTTCACCTTGGCCTACATTAGAAATCTCACAGTTTGTAATCGCTGTTTTGACATTGTGCGTCCATCTGTTGGAGAACACAGCTCTGTTTGTGTGTGTGTGTGTGTATATATATATATATATATATATATATATATATATATATATATATATATATATATATATATATATATATATATATATATATATATATATATATATATATATATATATATTTTTTTTTTTTTTAAGGACAAGGGAAAAATGCAGTTTGTGGAATGTGTGCTTTGTAAATATCCTTTTAACTCATTCGAGACGAACGGCATCCAGATACGTTTTAGCCGCGTATCTGTATGTCGTTCGTGTCGAATGAGTTACGGCTGTGTTTCCATATAACTACGCGACAACGGCGTGGTAGGCGACACAGCAAAAACGTAGCTGAGCGGCAGGCAGAAAATGGCTTGGTGTGTTTCCATACAGCGATGCGACAGGAGGCATCGCGCATGTACATAAGTTGCTTCGAATTTCTACGATTTGTTTGGTGGCATACTGAAAACCTAACTCCATTTACATCGAAGTCGCGACTAAATCGCGCCGTTGAATCACTTTTGTCGCGCCGCAGTCGCGCCGTTGTCGCGTCGTGCATATGGAAACACTAAGCTTTTTTTTTAGTTTTTTTTTTTTTTGCTGTGGCTGTCGCGCCGATGGAAACGCTACTTACGCCTGCCTATCACTAGCAAGATTCCACGACTTCTGTGTTGACTGATTTGTATATTTTTTTTTCAGTTAGTTGTGTGCTACGTCGTTTTAGTTCAAGGCAAGGAGTACTAAAGTTTAGTACTCCTTGTTCAAGGTTCAAAATAAAATGTATGGCAAGTTTCATAAAACTGCTGTCTGAGAGTGTCCTTATTTCGGGATGGTAAGGTTGTACACAACACGTACTGTATTAGCTCTACGGCTTTTTTGTCTGGCTGAACTCCTCCCTTGATACGTTGTAGGGTCACGGCTCCTTATCTTAGGGTTGGCAACATTTGTAACATTTTATAAATAGCCGACAAGGACACGGTCCGTCACCAAGCTGGTAAGGCAGTCATCTGGACTCATTCGAGACGTGCCGCCTCCGGATACGCGGCATAAGCCGCGTATCCGGAGGCGGCACGTCACGAATGAGGCTTTAGTGTGGCAGTACCAGCTTAGTGACGAACTGATGAACAATGAACGATAGGAATTTCCGTTTTTAGTTCTGACACACTACAACTGCAGACGGTTCGATCATGTAGTTCAAGGGTAGTGCCGGAATAGCCTAGTGCCTTTTCTCAGTTCTGACACATTACAGCTGCACACGGATCGGTCGTGATAGTTCAAGGGTGGTGCCTGAATATCTCGGTGTCTTTTTTCAGATCTCATACAGTACAACTGCATACAGATTAACCATGATAGTTTAAGGGTGGTGCCTGAATAGTTTGGCGCCCGCAGGGGCCAAACTATTCAGACACCAACCTTGAACTATCATGGTCGATCTGTCCTCTATAGAAGACGATTGCTAAAGTTGGTGATTTCTACCTTTGAGCTCAATGTTTAACCCCATAACTGCCGGGGCAAGGCGAACGCCACCCGTCTACAGGAGACACAAGCGGGCTGCTTAGACGGCAAATGAAGTTAGCATGAAAGCGGCATTTCTTGCATGAAAATTAGCGATCCGCTTCATGGCGGGTTTTTTTTTTTTTTTGTTTGTGTGTGTGTGTGTGTGTGAAATTCGCACATAGGCGTCAAGCTATTCTGGCATCACCCTTGAACTATCATGGTCGGTCCATATCTTGCTACGACCCTAACGCCAAAGTGGTCCCCAATGGCTATGGCGTGTGGATCATTTTGACGTGTACGCCGGCTCAGTCGGTCTTCCAGATAAAACATGTACATTGCGAACACGCTAGGCCAAGGGTTGGACGTCCTTTGGATCAGGTGAGTTCAGGACATAACTCATCAAAAGTAGGACCCTCCTTCGGGGATGGGTGGTCCTACTTTGGTGCTGATATGTCCTGAACTCACCAGATCCACCCCCACCCCGTCCGTGGACTAGTTGTGACACATACCTTACCGTACACACTGCTGCGTCTTTCTCACGTAACACAGAGTAGGACACTGGAACTCTGTCTTGTAGGTATCGCTGGCTGTGTGTTTGTTGGTGTGCCTCTCAGTGACCATTTTGTCGTTATTTGGCAAATGTGACCATTTATGAGAAAAGCGAGACTTCCATTGCACAACGAAAATGGACAGTCTGGCCTTTGCCAAATAACGGCAGCACTAGTGTTCAGTTGGTTGTTCGTTCGATCGGTCGGTTGTTTGATTGGTTGATTAGTTGGATAGCTGCTTAAGTGCGTGTTTCCTTGTAAGTATGTGTGTTTTTTGTTGTTGTGGTGGTGGTGGTGGTGCACTGCTGGGCTTTATTGACTGCCACCGCTGGAACTGTTCATAATATTTTTATTTCTTAGTTTCCTAGCTCACTCCTTTACAGCCCTCATTGGTGGATGGATGGATGGATGGATGGATTCATTCATTCATTCATTCATTCATTCATTCATTCATTCATTCATTTATCCGTCAGTTTGTTTTTTGTTTGTTTCTTTGTTTCATCCATCCATCCATCCATCCATCACCCATCCATTCATCGCCCCTCTATACATCCTTACCTCCTTCCTTTCTTCATTCATTCATTCATTCATTCATTCATTCATTCATTCATTCACGTTGTGTGTTAATTTATCGAGGTGTGTGGCTCAAAGTCCAGTGTACTCTTTACCAGACACACACTTAGCTCATTGTGCCCGAGCTACGAAATACCCACATTTTAGAGTTACCCTCAGAGGACTGCATAACAATTCAGGAGACAGATCGACCATGATAGTTCAAGGGTGGTGGCAAAATAGCTTGGCGCCTATAGGCGCCAAGCTATTCTGCCACCACCCTTGAACTATCATGGGCTGAATGGGTTCAGACATGCTGTTGTGTTGCGCAGGAGGCATCGTCACAGCGAAACATCATGTTGCCATTCCTCATACTGATCGCCGTGCCAACATGCTGGGCGTAAGTGCATTTCTTTCATTATATTAACCCCCTCAGTGCCGAGAAAATTTGAAAAGCACCCAACTGCAAGACGAATAGATCCTCATGAGCCCCCCGTAGTTGCGGGGGCTCATGAGGATCTATATGCCTCTTTGGTGACGGCACTTCGAACGCATATTCCTGGGTACAGCTAAAGGTGTTTTTGTGTTGAATAAAAACGAAACTTACAGAAACAGAGTCAGCGTCAGCTGGTACTGACCGGGTTTAGCCCCTCACTGCCAGTGGAAGTCGATTCTGTTTCTGAAAGCGTCTTGAATTCAGCGCCATGCAATGTGCATTCAATGAATGACTCGTTGGTTGCTTAACTCATTCTACCCCAACACCGAAATCCTTAAATTTTGCCGTTGTCCTCTGAAGACTGCAATGCAGTGCAGGACACAGATCGACCATGATAGTTCAAGGGTGATGCCAGAATAGCTTGGCGCCCATAGGCGCCAAGCTATTCTGGCATCATCCTTGAACTATCAGGGTGGATCCTTATCTTCTTGTGGTGTGTCTGGGTTAGAATGAGTTCAGTGACCTTTCTAGCCCCAACGTCCCATTTCTCAAATTCTGCAGGTACGTGTTGCCTAACGACTGTGTACCAGTTGCAGGGGATGGATTGACCATGATAATTCAAGGGTAGTGCCAGATTAGCTAAGGGTTAAATCGAACTGCTCCACGGCAGGCTCAGGCTGCTAAAACTGGCCGACGCAGAGGGTTATCAACGTTGTCTTGTGTCAACAAAGACATTTTCCTACCTTTCCTTTCACAGCACATGCACCAGAGGCTTTTTTTTTCTACTGCTTTCCAATTGCGCAAAAGGCCATCGGGCCGACGTCGGCCGACGGTCGTGCGCGCGCCAACAGCGGCTGAAGTCGGCCCAATGGCCCCTGCGCACTGGGTTCTGACCGACGCGAAAGGATCTCTCGCCGCCACCCCCCAACCCTCCACCTCCCACCCCAAATCCACCGCCTCACCCCCCTCCAACCACCCACCCCCACCCCCCTACCCCCAATAATTTTGAAGATTTATTTCTTCAGATTTTTTTAGACTATAGAAAGTAAAAAAGTAAAATAACATTTTTTTAAATATTTTACTTGGAAAATACAATACAATACAATAATACTTTATTAATCCCTCATGGGGAGATTCACTGTCTGCCCATACAACACATGGCATCATCATTCACTCGCTGAATTAATTAAATAACCTATAACTCTCAGTTAAAGAGATGAACTGTAACAGACGTACTGTTACATTTGTAACACTCCTGGCATTAGAAATACTTATGTTTTATGCCCCCTGTGCTACTGGTGTTGCAGTGAACTACTGAATGGGCTAGTAATAAAGAACTAAAGAGTGTTGACAGACACTATCTACTGAGATTACTGTTGAAAAGGGTAACAGCCTGAGGGACGAAAGAGTTGGCATAACGTGATGTACTACTTTTGGTACTCGAAGTCTGTCACTTCGTTTGATAGGTCTGCTGCCGTCAAATTCATATCTAAGTGGATGTGTTTTGTCATCAAGAATGTCAGCCAGTTTGTTCGTAATCCGTCTGTTGTGCAGAATATTTAGGGTATAAATGAAGACATCATTTTTTTCGTCACTGGATTCGTCCCGTTGAATGGCCCTATGCTGGCCAAATATAATATTTGCCCCAGCAGCAAAAAGTCTACAGACCCACGACGGCCGCAGTGGGCCTGAGGACCTTTTGCTTACTGGATGCGTGCAGTGCGTTTGAGAAAAAAAAATCAAGCTTTTCATTGTCATGTCTGATTTTTACGAAGTTTCACCGTCGCTCACTAACCACCACCCACCCCACCCCCCCCCCCCACCTCCACCCCCATCACCCTCCTATACCCCCCCCCCCAACCCAAGTCCGTACGTTGTTTGATTTTCCGGACTGTTGTCTAGCCCCCCCCCCCCCTTTCACCCCTTCCGCTCCTCCCCCTCCGCTCTCCCGCTTTCCCTCCCCCTCCCCCGCCCACATACACACCCTCGTATTAAATCTGGAGGCTGGAGAGTAACACGTCAGGCATATGGAACATCCCCTTTCCCTTCCCTACTCTCCTTCCTACGCCACTGCCAAGTCCTCAGTCACTATAATATTAATAACCAAATCAATGTTTATGAGACTCATGATGATACAGTGTGCAATGCCCGCGAACCGCGGTTTTTTTTTCCTTGAATATTTTGAAAGCAGAAGTCTTTGAATATGTTTTGATGAAAAAGTGATGTCTTCGTTTTTACCCGACTAATGTTTCATAGGCAACTGGTAAACAGCATTCATTCTCCTGAATTAGTCGGGTATAAGTGTAAGTCTTTCAAAGAAATTTCTCTCCAAAAAATGTTTTTCATTAAGAAAGTATTGCTGAAAAAAATAACCGCGGTTCACGAGCATTGTAAACGCACTATACACATCCAGTAAGCAAAACGTTCTCAGGCCCACTGCGGCCGTCGTGGGCCCGTAGATTTTTTGCTACTGGGTGAAATATTATATTTGGCCAGCATAGAGCCATTCAACGGGACGAATCCAGTTTCGCCAGGTGAGATGGCGCACATGGTCTTCCTGGAAGCTGACCGCAATGTTGATGGTCGGATCTCGCTGGGGGAGACCCTTGGCCTGTTTTCTAAATTTGACACCAACCGTACGTACCCCAGTAGCAAAAGGTATTCGGCCCATGACGGCCGCAGTGGGCCCGCGCACAGACGTACGCCGGCCCACTGCGGCCATCATGGACCCATAGACCTTTGCTAATTACTAGGTAGTTGAAATCTCTGTCTCTGTCTTTGTCTGTCTATCTGTCTGTCTGTCTGTCTGTCTGTCTGTCTCTCTCTCTCTCTCTCTCTCTCTCTCTCTCTCTCTCTCTCTCTCTCTCTCTCTCTCTCTCTCTCTCTCTCCACCGCCGTGAGATGGCCTTAGTCGCCTGCTCGGCGTTAAACCCAAATAACTAACTAACTCTCTCTCTCTCTCTCTCTCTCTCTCTCTCTCTCTCTCTCTCTCTCTCTCTCTCTCTCTCTCTCTCTCTCTCTCTCTCTCGTGTTAACCATAACTCTCTCTCTCTGTGTCTCTCTCTCTCTCTCTCTGTGTGTGTGTGTGTGTGTGTGTGTGTGTATGTGTATGTGTGTGTGTGTGTGTGTGTGTGTATGTCTCTCTCTCTCTCTCTCTCTCTCTCTCTCTCTCTCTCTCTCTCTCTCTCTCTCTCTCTCTCTCTGCCTCTCTGTCTCTGTGTGTCTGTTTGTCTGTCTGTCTGTCTGTCTGTCTGTCTCTCTCTCTCTCTCTCTCTCTCTCTCTCTCTCTCTCTCTCTCTCTCTCTCTCTCTCTCTCTCTCTCTCTCTCTCTCTCTCTCTCTTGTTGTTCTGTTGTTTGCAGTATTGTTTTAATTTACTACCGGGGCAGATTGGAAGATAGGCCATCAAGCCTAAAACTCTTTCTTCGTGCAGTAAGCTTTATTCAGACGAATTTAGTTCAATTCAATTCTCGGTTCAATTTAATCCTAAGCTCAGTTCAATTCAGTTCGATTCAATTCAATTCAGTTCAATAGACGTTGTTCGGAATTAAAGTAGGTCAAAATTGCACGTGTTTGTTCGAAAACAGTGAATTTGAAATCCGGACAAACACGCGATCGGAAGTCTTATCCTGGCTTTTAATCGACTGCGCGTGTTTCGACGAAACGAGTGGCTGAAAAGCCCGGACAAACATGGAAAACACGTGCAGTTTTTAACCTCCCTGTAACGTTTGCCCGGGCTGTCTTTGTCGCAACACGTGCAACTATTAACCCCTTCACTGCCGGGGGGAAAAGGGAACATCATCCAACGGCAAGAGGCATAGATCCTCATGAGCCCCCGCATTCGCGGGGGCTCATGAGGATCTATGCCTCTTGCTGGGACCACTTTGTATCCATGTTTCTCGGACGCGACGGTGTTGGCTTCTGGTCCTTGAGTGAACCAAGATTTGAGAAGCATCAACGTACGTGCTGTGTCGCAGGGAAGGGGGTTAAATTCCCAGAAAATAAATGACTTCAATTGTATAGAACGAAAGTAATTTAGTTCTTGGAGTTTCAGCGTTAACCCCTTCGCTGCGAGTGATGACGTATTTCGCGTCTAATGAACCACTGCACGCTGACCCGACCTTCGCGTGAAGAACACACTAAATGAAATGCGAGCAAAAATGGACTTTAAAAAAAAGCAGGACTACCAAGAGACATAAACCCTCATGAACCCCCGCGACTGCGGTAAGTTAGTGCGACTGCGGGGGCTCATGAGGGTGTATGTCTCTTGCAGCTGTGCAGCGTTCGCCTTGCACCCGGCAG
>BTPG01000002.1:76615716-76633216 GCA_036245525.1 Semisulcospira habei | reverse complement strand
AAAATTCGCGTTTCTTTTGTTGATCAGTATAGTAATACGGGGATAGATTTCGTCAGTGAGAGGGTGAAGGGAGTGAGTGATGGTCTAGCTGGTTGCGTGATGGAGTGAGTGCCAGTGAGTGAAGGTTTGTCACCAGTGTGATGGATGATAGACGTGATGACCAAGATGACGTGATGACGTGATGCATGACCGGAGTGACAGAGTGTGTGGAGCTTGTACATTTGATGGGCTGGTGGGTTAACTGGTTGGTTGAGTGGGTTGCTAGTTTGGTGCGTGTATGGCTAGATGGATCAATGGATGGATGGACCGATGAATGAATGGGTGGGTGGGAGGGTGGGTGGATGGGCGGGTTTTGGATGAATGAATGGACGGACTGACGGACGGACGGGTGGACGGACTGGTTGACTGATTGATTGATTGATTGATTGATTGATTGATTGATTGATTGATTGATTGATTGATTGATTGATTGATTGATTGATTGATTTATCGATCGATCGATTGACTGACTGACTGATCGATAGTTCGATCGATCGATCGATTGATTGGTTGGTTGATTGATTGGTTGACTGTCTGATTTCAGCTGTTCGTTGCTCACCACGACCTTCACCCTGGCGTTCACTTCTGAACGGGGCGCCACTCTGCAAGGAGTGGAGCTGAAATGATTATCCGCCCATCAAGGGAACAGCTTCAGGCAGAGACTGCAGTAAACATCTGACCTAGTGAGCAAAAGGTCATCTGTAGAGCTCACATCGGCCGCAGTTTACTGGCGCACAGCCGTTAACCCCGTGGCTGTCGGTAGCGGTTTTAGTCGCGATGATTCCTGCAGGAATCATCGCGACTAAAACCACTACCGACACGCAAAGGGTTAATAGTTGCTGATGTCTGTCTGACGACCTTTTGCTCACTGGGGAAATTTTGTTGTTGACATTGTTGCCATGGCACGTGAAACACGAACTGATAATAAATAGTCGTTTAGAAAATAACTCTTGTTATTCTGGATGGATGGATGGATGGATTACAATTACAAATCACTTTATTGTCCATGAGATGGAAATTTTCCTTCGACTTCGACATTAAAACACGCAGAAGAACATATGAAAATAATAAACATACATGAAAATATGATAAGCTTGTACATGTCACACGCGCACGCGCTCGAACGCACATACAGACACACACATGGATAGATGGATGGATCGATGGATGAATGGACGGTCGGACGGACGGATGGATGGATGGATGAAATGGAATGAATGGATAGGCGGACGGATGAATGGATGCATGAATGGATGGACAGATGGATGCATAGATAGGACAGATGGGTGGATACATGGATGGACGGACGGACGGACATGACGATGACGCAGTAGTTCACTGCAACAATGCTGACACCAGAAGCACAGGGGACATAAACCATAAGTGTTTCTGATGCCAAGAGTGTTACAAAGGTAACAGAACGTCTGTTACAGTTCATCTCTTTAACTGCGAGTTGTAGATTATTTAATTAATTCAATGAGTGAATGATGATGCCATGTGTTGTATGGGCAGACAGTGAATTTTCCCATGAGGGATTATAAAGTATTGTATTGTATTGTATTGTATTGTATTGTATTGTATTGTATTGTATTGTATTGTATTGTATTGTATTGTATTGTATTGAATGAATGGATAGAGTTTAGCACAGAATGTCAGTGGTTGTATTACCCACGTACGTCCAGTATATAACTTGTAAAACATGCACGTTACACAGTTAAGTCATTTATTCCCATCACAGTTAACGATGCCACGTAATGGTTGCTTTTTCTAATCAGTACGACAACAGAAATAAATATATGGATTTAGAATTATAATTTACTGGTAGCAGGGTTTTGCTACACGGACCCTTGTAGGCCTTCGGGAGGTCAAACGAACCATTGTACCCCGAATGCCGAAGGACTTCGGGGTACAATAGTTCCTTTGACCTCCCGAAGGCCTACACGGGTCCGTGCAGCAAGCGCCTGCTCCCAATAACGTATTGTTTTCATTCCTCAACTATTTTCGTAAAAGCAAACAAGAAGAACTCTTCCGACCTGGATCACTCCAGACATGACTCAGTGACGCCAAAGGAATATACATTTATACAAAATAGACATGACGTAATTCATGAGGCACGGTCTATCCAAATCTTTCATGACGTTGCCGTCTCCAGTAGTGTGCCTGTTGTTTCGAACAAAACTAAGTAATGTACTTTAGAACGTTTTGGCGATCTTTTATAGAACAAAACTGGCACCCAAGACGCGTCAGAAAGAGGACTACAAAAAGTCCGCCATTAGTCGCTACAAGGGTTTTTGTAACAAAGTCACATGGTACGGTTTGCGCTAAAGAGATTGGTCGTGTGACGTAGGGATGAAAACAATAAAAGTTATTGGTCGCAGGGGTTTGCTACACGGACCCTTGTAGGCCTGAGGGAGGTAAAAGGAACCATTGCACCCCGAAGGCCTTAGGGCTGAGGGGTACAATGGTTTCTTTGACCTACCGAAGGTCTACAAGGGTCCGTGCAGCAAGCCCCTGCTACCAATAACGTATTTGTTTTCATTCCTCCACTATTTTCGTAAAAGAAATCAAAAGGACAACTTCCGACCTGGATCACGCCAGACACGACTGACGTCAAAGGAATATACATTTATACATAATAGACTTATGACGTAATTTAAAATATTTCATGACGTTGCCGTTTCCAAAACTGCGTGTGCTTCTTGTTTCGAACAACACTAAGTAACTTTTTTACTTTAGGACGTTTTGGTGATCTTTTATAGAACAAAACTCGCATCCAAGATGCGTCAATAAGAGGGCTACAAGAAGTCCGCCATTTGTCTCTACAATGGTTTTGTATCCCGGTCACATGGTACTGTTTGCGCTAAAGTGACTGGTCGTGTGACGTAGGGATGAAAACAAAATAAGATATTGGTCGGAGGGGTCCGTGCAGCGAACCCCTCCGACCAATAACGTATTTGTTTTCATTCCTCCACTATTTTCGTAAAAGGAATCAAGAAGACATCTTGCGACCTGGATCACGCCAGACATGACTGACGTCAAAAAAATATACATTTACCTTTATACATAATAGACTTATGATGTAATTTAAAATATGTCATGACGTTGCCGTCTCCAGTACTGAGTGTGCTTGTTGTTTCGAACAACACTAAGTAACTTTGTACATTAGAACGTTTGGCGATCTTTATAGAACAAAACTGGCATCCAAGATGCGTCATCGAGAGGGCTACAAAACGTCCGCCATTTTTCGCTATAGGGTTTTTTTATATCACGGTCACATGGTACGGTCTGCGCTAAAGTGACTGGTCGTGTGACGTAGGGAGGAAAACAATATATGTTATTGGTAGCAGGGGTACATGGACCCTTCAAGGCCTGAGGGAGGTCAAAGGAACCATTATACCCCGAAGGCCTGAGGGGTACAATGGTGCCTTTGACCACCCGAAGGCCTACAAGGGTCCGTGCAGCAAATCCCAGCTACCAATAACGTATTTGTTTTCATTCCTCCACTATTTTCGTTAAAAAAAAATTTAAAAAAAAATAAAAAACCAGCTGAAATCTTCTGACCTGGATCATACCAGACATCAAAAGAATATACATGTATACATAATAGAGTTATGACGTAATATAAGATCTATAATGACGTTGCCGTCTGCATGACCAGCACCATTGTCTACAAATTGTCAGCGTAATGCAATGGAAGATTTGAGTGACTGTTTGCCTCAAACGTCTTCAAAGTCTTCAATAAAATAGTCGAATAGGACGCTCATGCGCTTTCTATTTTGCAAAGATTCTTTCTTTAGTTGTCTGATGCACACTATTGTTGCAAATGTGTGTTGCGAACAAATCCAGTAGCGTGCCTATTGTTTCGAATAACATGGAGTAACTTTGTACTTTAGAACGTTTTGGTGCTCTTTTATAAAACAAAACTGGCATCCAAGACGCGTCACAAAGAGGGCTACCAAAAGTCCGCCATTAGTCGCTTCAAGGTGTTTTTTTTTGGGGTTTGTGTGTGTGTGTGTGTGTGTGTGTGTGTGTGTGTGTGTGTGTGTGTGTGTGTGTGTGTGTGTGTGTGTGTGTGTGTGTGTGTGTGTGTGTGTACAGTTTGCGCTAAAGGGATGGGTCGTGTGACGTAGGGATGAAAACAAAGTCCTTTATTCCAAGCGTCGTTAGCTGCGCTGCTTGGTGACTTGATCTGAGCAATACACCAGCAAAAATAAATCTATTGACTTGAGATGTGTGGAGAAAGAAATATTTTTAGGTGCGTGACTTGAGTCTGATCTATATTTTGACACTAAACGATCATGCGTGCTCGTCGTGACCCCTAGTGGCAAAAACTTACCACACTTCCCGATAGTGCACTAAAGTGGGATTAACTCCTTAACCCCTTCACTGCTAGTGTGTGCTTCTCAAATCTTTGTGGTGTTTGCAACGGCAAGTTTGAAAACTGGTCCTACAACCAATAACTTCTACCGTTGGAAAGTAAAAGTTCATTGTCATTGTCATTGTCATTTGTTAAATCAACGCCAAATAGCCCCAGCCGTCTAACGAACATGGTTGCAAAGTGGCGTCAGCAATTACTGAGGTGGTATTAGGTGGTGTTTCATTTTTTCTGCAGTTAAAAGAGTTAACAAAGTAGAAACAGCCAAGCGTGTAAATGCAAGGACGTGACACACAAAGAAAACAAACGGGCTTTGAAAGGTCGAGCACAGAACAGCTTACTGTTCAGAGCTCGACCTTTCAAAGCGTGTTTCTTTCCATCTGTCAAGAGTTCAGAAACGCTGTCTCTCTCAAAACCGTCGCAGAGCCTCTACCAGAGGGCAGCCTGGTTATCAAGGACCCACAAGATCCTCCTCTATGCCGCATGCATTTCGGCTGGACGTTTCCTTGTCGTGTTCCTGCAGCGAAGGGGGGTAATGGAGTCAATAGTTTTTCAATGTCCGCTCGTAGTGTGTCTTACAGTAATGCTGGACGGAAGGGCTGAATAAACTCACTCTGTCCGCGACACACCACAGCAAGATGTGGCTCGACCATGATAGTTCAAGGGTGGTGGCAGAATAGCTTGGCGCCTATAGGCTTCTGAGCTTCCTCATATGGATTGTCAAAAGAAGAGAAGAATCCTTCGGAGAAAGAAACACGCTTAAAAAAGATAGTTACAACGCAATGTCTTTTCTAAGCGTGTTTCTTTCTCCGCTGGGTTCTTCTCTACTTTTTACACGCTTGGCAGTCACCTTTTGTGGTCTGGATTTAGTGAAAAGAAGGGCAGAAAGACCTTAGTTGGGGCAAGACAACATTGACAACACGTTGTAACGACGAATTCCAACAGTGAAAGCCTGCCATGAACATTTCTCTCTTTCGTTACGTTTTGTTTTGTTCCCAACAGCATCGAGTGACCCGCAAACATACAAACATACAAACATACAAACATGCCTGTATTTACGAAAAGCAAAACCTGTACGTGTTTTAATGTCCTCTCAGTGAATCTGACGACCACACACCCCCCCCCCTCCCACCCCCGCCCCCAACTTCCAACCCTCCTCTCCCCCCCCCCCCCCCCCCGTCCCCCCCCCTCTCCCCCCGCGCCCCCTCCTCCCACACGTTTCTACGAGCATCACTTTTTTCACGCACAGACGAGATGAGTAGCGAAGTGTATTCTCGTTTGTTTATCTATAATATTATTAACCCTTACACTCCCAGAACTAAGTGACTTCCATTCTGTACAATGGAAGTCATTTAGTTCTGGGAGTTTAAGAGTTAAATTGTATTGTAACTGTCATTTCTAAGCGTGCTTCTTTCTCCGTTGGGTTATTTTCTGCACTTTACACGCTTTTTGGTCCGGATTTTTTTCCTATCATCATCAAGCTATTCTGGTACCATCCTTGAACTGGCAAGGTCCATCAACTGTTTGTGGCGCGTAAAGGTATGCCTGGGTCAAAAGAGAAGGAAAGCCATATGCCAGGTCACAGCAGGCCATGTAAGTGCGGTTGTGTATGTATGTGTGTGTGTGTCTTTAAATCTTATCTCTACATAATGTGCTTACACGGATCGTGACCATTCCCGTGTTTGGTGAAAATGTTTGCATGATTAACCGGTGGTAAATTAACAACCTGCATAATATCATTTGAATTTCCGCACTAACTGGGGTTCACTACATGTTGTCGCGCAGACTGATGTGTTTGAAAACGTAAATTCAACGATTGAACGGTTGATTGATTCTAGCTGCGGATTGTGTTGTTGTTGTTGTTGTTGTTGTTGTTGTTGTTGTTTTCGGTTTTTATTATTATTATTATTTATTTTTTTAAAATGTAATTCAACGTCAAACAGCCAAAGCCGTCTGAATAACGTGGCTACAAACAAGATGGGATGAACCATAATCCACAAAGTCCCTTCTATATGAAGGAACTTTCGCTCCGGGCTCCAAATGTACGTTCAGCAACGAGGTTAGCGTAACTAGACATGACGTAATTTTTATCTTGTTACTTCAGTTGTGGGAGGTTTAGGCCTGTCCGCCTTTGACATCATGGACATGCTATTAAATTCGCCCCCCCCCCCCCCCCCCCACCCCGCGACCCGTCCTAAAAAGTCCCTTCTATAAATAGAAGCGACTTTAAAAGTTGTGCCAGCAAGAGACATAGATCCTCATAAGCCCCCGCGACTGCGGGGGCTCATGAGGATCTATGTCTCTTGCGGTTGGATCGCGTTCACTTTGATTTCCACATTCAATGACGGTCAGTGCTGTCCTACCTGATTTCTTTTACAGGTTCTATGTTTAAACTTTGCGCTGTGGATAGACTGAAAACTGAATGAAGAAAGATACATTTCACTGCGATTCACCTGAACATACTCCAAAAACGAACAGCGTTTGCCCGGTGAGTAAAAGGTCCTCGGGCCGACGTCGGTGTTGGCGATCTTATCTGCTGACTGCCTGCCCTGAATGATCGGAAACAACAGTACAATGTACTGAAACTATAACCTCCTGTGGCAACGTCACATCTCGCTTGTCCTTCATAACATCATATCGATAGTCAGGTGAGTAGTGTCTGTCTGTCTATCTGTCTGTCTCTCTCTAACTCAGTGTTTGTCTATCTGTCTGTCTGTCTGGTCTGTCTGTCTGTCTGTCTCTGTCTCTGTCTCTGTCTGTCTCTGTCTCTGTCTCTGTCTCTCTCTCTCTCTCTCTCTCTCTCTCTCTCTCTCTCTCTCTCTCTCTCTCTCTCTCTCTCTCTCTCTCTCTCTCTCTCTCTCTCTCTCTCTCTCTCTCTCGTTAAACCAAAATAACTTTGTCTGTCTGTCTGTACCTGCCTGTCTGTCTCTGTCTCTGTCTCTCTGTCTCTCTGTCTCTCTGTCTCTGTCTCTCTGTCTTTCTGTCTCTGTCTCTGTCTCTGTCTGTGCCTGCCTGTCTGTTTCTGTCTCTGTCTGTCTGTCTCTCTGTCTCTCTGTCTGTCTGTCTCTGTCTGTCTCTCTCTCTCTCTCTCTCTCTCTCTCTCTCTCTCTCTCTCTCTCTCTCTCTCTCTCTCTCTCTCTCTCTCTCTCTCTCTCTCTCTCCTCTCTCTCTCTCTCTCTCTCTCTCTCTCTCTCTCTCTCTCTCTCTCTCTCTCTCTCTCTCTCCTCTCTCTCTCCTCTCTCTCTCTCTCTCTCTCTCTCTCTCTCTCTCTCTCTCGTTAAACCAAAATAACCTACCCCGATATATCACAACGCTATTTACCGCCCAGTCATCAACATAATCCAGATCAAGAAAATCCCTCTTTGTGCCGCGATCTAGATCTCTATAAAACGAGTTTAACGTTCTCTGGCTCTAGCCTTTGGAATGCCTTAAATCAGGGCACTGTGGCGCC
Source organism: Semisulcospira habei (assembly GCA_036245525.1). Taxonomy (NCBI): domain Eukaryota; kingdom Metazoa; phylum Mollusca; class Gastropoda; family Semisulcospiridae; genus Semisulcospira; species Semisulcospira habei. The sequence continues at coordinate 76,625,351 of BTPG01000002.1, read as the reverse complement.
ACTCGGGATGAATATGAAAGATTAACATTTTTTACCTTGCTTGTGTCTGCTACTTTAAAACTGGGCACTGTGGCGCCACTCGGGATGAATATGAAAGATTAACATTTTTTACCTTGCTTGTGTCTGCTACTTTAAAACTGGGCACTGTGGCGCCACTCGGGAAGAATATGAAAGATTAACATTTTTTACCTTGCTTGTGTCTGCTACTTTACCTCACTGTTTTACTACTCACTACCCAGTTAGGGGAGGTTGGCGCTGGTTGATATGTACATTTCCCTTTGAGACTTTCTCAGCGCTGGCCGAACGTTTAGTTGGATCTCTTGCCCTTCCCTGTCGGGCGCCGGGTCTCCGGCTCACGGTTTGATACGCGGTTTTGGGGCGGGGCGATCGTGTGCATCCCTTGGGGATGTACGTGGTCATCTTGTTGCGTGCCTGTGTGTTTTTCTGTGTGCTGGTGGGTGCCTGTTGGGTGGGGTTGGTGGCTTTGGCTTTTTTTTTTTTCTTTTTTCTTTTTTTTTTCTTTTTTTTTTTTTTTCCTCTCTCCTTCTACCTCTCTCCCTCTTTCTCCCCCCCCCCCTACCCCCTTTACCACTTCTCTCTAGCCCTGTTTCTCTCTTTACGCTTTTTCCTTTTCTCTTATTCCCCTTCCTCCTTCCTCCTTTCCCCCCGCCCCCGCCCCCTTCTCTCTCTCTCTCTCTCTCTCTCTCTCTCTCTCTCTCTCTCTCTCTCTCTCTCTCTCTCTCTCCTCTCTCTCTCTCTCTCTCTCTCTCTCTCCTCTCTCTCTCTCTCTCTCTCTCTCTCTCTCCCCCCCCCCTATTTTTTGAGTTACCCTTGAAGACGGTTTCACAACTACCTACTCTCCACTTATACCAATATTCTCTTACTGAATTTGATTATTTGCTTTGTTTTCATGACTTATTACTTATTGTGTACCGTGCTAAATGCTGGGGTTTTTTTCCCGGGGTCCTCCCGTTTTTCCCCGAGGTAGTCCTCAACTTGAAGGTGATATAAAGTTTGCCTTCGGGTTGGTGTTTAGCAGGCTTTGTGTATTAGACACTCCGCCTACTTCGTGCCCAAGGGTACTCCCCGTTCGTTTTCCTTCTCTTTCTCTCTCTCCGTCTCTCTCTCTCTCTCTCTCTCTCTCTCTCTCTCTCTCTCTCTCTCTCTCTCTCTCTCTCTCTCTCTCTCTCTCTCTCTCTCTCTCTCTCTCTCTCTCTCTCTCTCTCTCTCTCTCTCTCTCTCTCTTTCTCTGGCCTCATCTACACGCCTTTTCTTTCGCTCGCTCCTGCACGTGCTTGCACACACTCTTGTCTCTCGTGTTCAGGTTCTTTCCGAGTCTCTCTCTTACGATTTTTCGTTGACGTCATTTTTACTTTTTCCGCACTTTTGTTCTTCCTTTTCTTTCTTTTACGTCACCTCCTTCAGTTGCCACATACTTTCTGCCAATGAAGATAAGTAGCGGCTAATCTCTCTGTTTGTTTGTTTGTCTATTTTGACAAAGGGTATTTACCCGAAATATTAATAAATTGTGTTGTACCCGTCTTTTCTAAGCGTGTTTCTTTCTCCGTTGGGTACTTCTTTGGAATGCCTTGCTTAGAAACGTCACGACATCAGCTACTTTTTCCTCGTTTAAGGTCAGCCTCATCAAGTACTTGTTTTTGTCAGCAGAACCGCCGTGATTGTGCACATATTGAAAAATGCTATTCTGATTAGATCAATAATTGCATGTATCCCTTGTTTTGATGACTCAGTTTTATTCAGTACAGCTCGTGTGTAGCCAACTATTCATATGCGACTGACTTAACGTCCTAAGCCGCGCGAGCGCTTGTGTGCATGTGTGTGTGTACATGCGTGCGTGCGTGCGTGCGAAAATGTGCATGCGTATGTATGCGTATTAGGCTGTGTGTATTCCGATAATATTATTTTAATTAAACCTCACAACATGTGATTATGCCCGACCAGTAAAGCTGGTAATTCCTATGTCACTTCCCCCTTACAATTTTCTTTTCTATTTGCTTGTGTTTGTCAAGTTTTGTTTTGTTGTTTTTCGGGGTTTTTTTTTCCTGTTCAGTAGTAGAAATAATTAGAACGATAGTACTTAATCAGTAGATTAGCAACAGCATGTTCGAAAAATGGTTGTTACTACCAAAACTTTTACAGTTGTCCAATAAAGGATCATTGTCATTGTCATTGTCATTCTCTCTCTCTCTCTCTCTCTCTCTCTCTCTCTCTCTCTCTCTCTCTCTCTCTCTCTCTCTCTCTCTCTCTCTCTCTCTCTCTCTCTCTCAGTGCGCAAAAGGCCATCGGGCCGATGTCCGCCGCCGTTGGCCCGCGTACAGCTGTGCGCGGGCCAACACGGCCGATCGTCGGCTCGTTCGCCTTTTGCTGCATTGGGATGTGGAAGCTGAACGTGCCTTGTGTTCTGTCCGCAACGTAGCTATAGCGTGCTTGACCCAACACACCAACATGCAGCTTGGCGTCCTCGTGGTCCTGCTCATTCCCCTGTGTTACTGGTGAGTTCACCATCTGGCTGTCCGTAGCTCTTCTTGTCCATCTGATTCCTAGAATGGCTACCGGCCGGTAGCGCTTTGTTGTCGATGTGATTCCTGCAGAAACCAGTTTTTAGCCACGACGCACTACAGTAGCGGATGGATCGAGCATGACAATTCAAGGATAGAGCCAGATTAGCTTGGCGCCGTCAGGCGCCAAGCTAATCTGGCTCTATCCTTGAATTGTCATGCTCGATCCCTCTCTTGCAGCTGATACATAGTCGTAAAATGACACCTGGAAAACGTGGACGGCTTGGGGTTAAATGGGTTGATATGTCCGTCATCCGTTATTGAATACTTAACCCCTTTAACAGGAGACAAAACCAACACTGAACACCGCCCAACTGCTACAGATTTAAATCTTCATGAAAGACAGCGCAGGTGGAGGGGTGGGGAAGGGCTAGGACGGGGTGAACATGCACAACTGTCGCTGAACTGAACGTAAACTGAACAGCATCCATGGGAGGTGGGGGGGGGGGGGAAAGGAGGGTGGGGGGAAGGGGGCAAAATCCATTATTATCATCATCATCATGGTATAAGGAGGGGGGGCGCCAAAATCCATCATCATCATCAACATCATCATCATCATAATCATCATCATCATCATCATGATCACCACAACAAAAATATCAAAATCATCAAAACTATCATCCAAAACATCATTCAGAAACTTCATCATCATCATCACAACATCATCATTATCACAACAACATCATCATCATCACATCATCATCATTATCATCGTCGTCATTTAAAACATCATAAACATCATCGTTATCATCATCATCGTCGCCATTAATAACAACATCATCGATATTATCATCACCATCAGCAACAATAACATTATCATTACTATCATCATCAACATCATGAACAACAACAACATCATCATCAACATCAGTGTGTACAAACCCAGTCACTATCAGCGGCAAGAAATGAAGCAAGAACATAGTCAATGCCCTTCACCTGAGACAAATGGGACTACAAAGAGGACCAGCAAGGGACATAGATCTTCATGAGCCCCCGCATATGCGGGGGCGCATGAAGATCTATGTCCCTTGCGTTTTGCGTCTGGGGCGGGCACGTGTGCGGGCAAGACTTTGAAGGATATAGACTGACATAATAATTATGCATAACTGTTTCCGCGGGCAGCGCCATACTGAACGTTAACTACGCGCAGCATCCGGGCGAGGCCGCGCACGAACTGTTCCTCACCATCGACACCAACAACGACTCCTGGGCCACGCTGCTGGAAATGGTGCACTACTACGATCTCTTCGACACCAACCGTGAGTCACCGGTTCACGCACAGTCGGGAAAAATTCGTGAGTCACTGCCGAGGAAATGGTGACCGCAATCCAGCTGCAAGAGGCACAGATCCTCATGAGCCCCCCGCAGTTGCGGGGGGCTCATGAGGATCTATGCCTCTTGCTGACACCACTTTGTGTCCACGTAGTCCAGATCCTCTGTCGGCTGGGGCTATGTGGAGTTGAATTAACACGTGATAACAAACTCTGCGTCATCACTGCAGCGTATTGGCAATAGGCATTTTTTTTATTTACCCATTTAGCCCTGACGCACTACAGCAGGAGATAGGTCGATTATGATAATTCAAGGGTAGTGCCAGATTAGCTTGGCGCCTAGCGGCGCCAAGCTAATCTGGCACTGCCCTTGAATTATCATGGTCGATCCATCTCCTGCAACTGGTGCACAGCCATTAGATCACGTCTCCAAAATTTGGGGAAATACGGCCGACGGGCTGAATGGGTTAAAAATCAGAAGTAGGTGCGAGAGTTGCACGTGTTTGGACCCGAAAACAATGGGTGAAAAGTCGCATGTTTGTCCGGGCTTTTAATCCGCTGTTCTCTTACAAATACGTTTAATTTTCGAACCTACATCTCATTTCTGAAATCGTCTGTTTTCGCGCGCGTGTGTGTGTGCGTGTATGTGTGCCTGTTGTGTGTGTGTGTGTGTGTGTGTGTGTGTGTGTGTGCGTGCGTGTGTGCGTGCGTGCGTGTGTGTGTGTTTGTGTGTGTGGGTGTGGGTGTGGGTTTTTGTGCAGACGACAAGCGTGTTTCAAGGCGCGAGTACACGGACTTCATTCAGAGCCACAGCCCTCACATGATGGACTTCGCGCCTCACCTGTACGATGCACTGGACCATGACGGTGACCAGCGATTGGAACTGGTCGACTTCGTACAGCTCTTCAATAACATGGACGCCTCAGGTAAAGGTGGACTGGATTGTTGAGTTTGACTGTCGGCTTCCGGGCTCCTATTTTCACAATTCACCTAATGAGATGAGCGGTCAAAGTTCACGCGACCGAAAGCGTGGTTTGTCTTGGTCTGAGTGACCTGTAACACTCTTTCGAAGTCATTCTTTGTCTTGTTTAGTTGTGCCCAAATGCGACAGCTCGCTTGGATTCAAGTTGTGGTCTGCAGTGAAAAGTTAAAATAACGTCAACTAAGCCTCGCTTTAGATTTCAGTGTAGCCTCCACCTCATGAATATACAAACAGAGGCAGAATCTCCCGAATCCCATTCGCCGTTGAGCATGACGTATCACAATAAAACACAGATTTGTCATGATAGTTCAAGGGTGGTGCGGATAATAACCTGCCGCCTTTAGCGTAAAAGAGAAATGAACGCATTATTTGCAGTCAGCCTCTAAGTACCCCGGAAACCAAAAAGACAGTCCGCGTGTTTCGCGATCGCGTTGCTGTAGTGGTGAATTTACAAATTACATAGAATGGTGCACGCTCTTTCAGTTATCAGGCCCCTCACGTCTGGAACTCACTTCCACTGCATGTCCGTCTATCCCCTACCCTGACGACTTTTAAAAACAAATTTGAAGACACATTTTTTCCAGCTAACATATCAGGATTAGCTTAGTTTTGATGTGCTGCCTGGAAATGTTGGCTGTTGTCTTATATGTGTAGCCCATGTATGTAGATTGTGTGTGTGTGTGTGTGTGTGTGTGTGTGTGTGTCTGTGTGTGTGTATGTGTCTGTGTGTGTGTGTGTGTGTGTCTGTGTGTGTGTATGTGTCTGTGTGTATGTGTGTGTGTGTGTGTGTGTGTGTGTGTGTGTGTGTGCGTGCGTGCGTGTGTGTGCGTGTATGTGCGTGTGTGTTTCGTGATAGGAATGTGCCTACATGGTGCAAGCTAATGTTTATTTAAAGAGTGAATGCGTGTTTATTTTGTCCTATTTTTTTTCCCTTATTAAATTATTTCTGTGTTGTAAAGCCCTCCGAGCTTGCTGTCTGTGGGGAAGGGCGCTATATTAAAACTATGTATTGTTGTTATTATTATTATTATTATAACATGTGAAGAGAAACCGCTTGGTAAGCAAACGGTCCTCGGACCGACGTCGGCCTTAGGTGGCCCGCGCACTGTCGTGCGCGGTAAGGCTGACGTCGGTCCACTGTCGTGCGCGGTAAGGCTGACGTCGGTCCACTGTCGTGCGCGGTAAGGCTGACGTCGGCCCACTGTCGTGCGCGGTAAGGCTGACGTCGGTCCACTGTCGTGCGCGGTAAGGCTGACGTCGGTCCACTGTCGTGCGCGGTAAGGCTGACGTCGGCCCACTGTCGTGCGCGGTAAGGCTGACGTCGGTCCACTGTCGTGCGCGGTAAGGCTGACGTCGGCCCACTGTCGTGCGCGGTAAGGCCGACGTCGGTCCACTGTCGTGCGCGGTAAGGCTGACGTCGGTCCACTGTCGTGCGCGGTAAGGCTGACGTCGGCCCACTGTCGTGCGCGGTAAGGCTGACGTCGGCCCACTGTCGTGCGCGGTAAGGCTGACGTCGGTCCACTGTCGTGCGCGGTAAGGCTGACGTCGGTCCACTGTCGTGCGCGGTAAGGCTGACGTCGGCCCACTGTCGTGCGCTGTAAGGCTGACGTCGGCCCACTGTCGTGCGCGGTAAGGCTGACGTCGGCCCAAGGACCTTTTCCTCAGCGGGCATCCCCCGCGGGAACCAGAGACCTGTGCGCATTTATGTCACTGAGATACCGCTGTGTTAAACTGAGCGCGTAATACTGAACACGGTAATTATAATCTTCAAGTAGCGGTGTACATTATCGCATTTAGTAAAATACCCAACTGAAGCGTAACATGAAATGCGACAGAGGAGAGGGAGATGAATCGACCATGGTCGTTAATGCAGAGAACCAGATCAGATTGATGTGCTGAAAGATGCCGACTTTCTCCTCAAAGGTTCAGGTGAGGGGGGTGGGGGGGGTGGGTGGGGGTTGGGGGTGGGGGGTGGGGGGCTAGGGTGTGCACTAAAATCGTGATGCCTGATTGGCGGTTTATTTGTTGTTGTTTTCTTTTTGTTTCTTTATTCTCGCGACTCGTGATTCCAACTTATTCATCTCCGTGATCCATGAAAAAAGGTTGGTCAGGAAATGTGATAGTAAAAATAAACAGTCGTTATTACGTGTGAATACGTTATGCCTATTACAGGAAATGTGATAGTCAAAATAAACAGTCGTTATTACGTGTGAATACGTTTTGCCTATTACAGGAAATGTGATAGTCAAAATAAACAGTCCTTATTACGTGTGAATACGTTATGCCTATTACAGGAAATGTGTCTTTAGTTTGAACTAGTGATATACTTTTGTTTGTCCGCAGGAGTAGAGCAGATTTCCGTCTACACTTTTGTTGGCTACATGGGCAAGGTCGGTACTCTTTTCTTTCTAAACCTAAATATCCTCTTAACCCCTTCATTGCCATTGCATAAACTATGATTATTCTGAACCAATAGATATTAGATAGACTGACCGCCTGATAACCTGTTTGTTCGTTGAGCAAGGATTCAAAAGCAAACATTTTACCCGACCTGTCAATCAAGTAGTCCAGTACACGGAGCAATAGTCTCTACCCCAGTCCATTTTGGTCAAGCTAAAGTAACCGTAGTAAGTTGACTTGGTATTTACACGATTTCCAGAAATCAGAAGCACGTAGAAAAACTGCGCGCCTTTCGATGCAAACAGGGGAATTTAAGGCCTGACAAATATGTAATATCTGGACGTCTCTTGACACGTTAAGTTTTGACCTTCTTCTGATTTCCGGAAATCAGAAGTAGGTCAAAAACTGAACGCCTTTTGGCAGTGGGTCCAGTTTTGTGAAAAGCGGGATTTTAAAATCTGTTTCCAAAAAAAAAAAAAAAAAAAAAAAAAAAGAAAGAAAAAAAAAGAACATACTGTCTTTTGTCACTGGGGAAGATTCAGATAACATGACTCACTTCACACTCTGAATTTGTGCATTGGAAAGGCGCATGCGTGTTCAAACCCGTCCCGATAACGTCTGGGAATACTTCTGAGGGATGTTCCAGCGTGTTATGAACTAAACTGTCTCCAGATCTGATGAGATGCGGTGTGTGTGTGTGTGTGCGTGTGTGTGTGCGTGCGTGCGTGCGTGCGTGCGTGTGCGCTTGCATGCGTGCGTCCGTTGTTGCGTGGGTGCGTACTTGTGATGTGTGTGTGTGTGTGATGTTTTTTGTTTTTTGCCTTTCTTTACAGCTTATAAGTGACCTGTTGCTGTTTACTGGCCACTCGCCGGCGTAAGAAGACATTGCTGTGTTTCAAAGTCGCTCGACGTCATTCGGGATCTTTTTACACGCTGACCTGACCAAGCGAGTTGACCGAAGAGGGTCTGATATAGTGCCAATATAAAATGACTTGATTTTAAGCAGTTGGTTTCTTTTCTTAAGTTATTGATGCTTTTATTGGTGCTGTTGTGGTGCTGATTTTGGTCGTTGTCGTGTTTGTGTATGTGCGTGTGTGTGGGGGGGGGGGGGGGGGGAGGGGGAGTGTCTTGTGTGTGTGTGTGTGTTTGTATGTGTGTAGGGGGGGGGGGTCTTGTGTGTGTGTGTGTGTGTGCGGGTGTGTGTGTGTGTGTGTGTGTGTGTGTGTGTGTGTGTGTGTGTGCGGGTGTCTTGTGTGTGTGTGTGTCTGGGGGGGGGGGGGGGGGGAGGGGGGTCTTGTGTGTGTGCGTGATTGCGTGCGCGTGCGTGTGTGTGTGTGTGTGTGTGTGTGTGTGCGCGGGTGTCTTGTGTGTGTGTGTGTGGGGGGGGGGGGGGTCTTGTGTGTGTGCGTGATTGCGTGCGTGTGTGTGTGTGTGTGTGTGTGTGTGTGTGTGTGTGTGTGTGTGTGTGTGTGTGATGGCACGTGCTACGTGCGTAAGCGTGCGTGCGTGTATGTATGTGTGTGTGTGTGTATGTATGTGTGTGTGTGTGTTTGTTTGTGTGTGTGTGTGTGTGTGTGTGTGTGCGTGCGTGTGTGTGTGTGTGTGTGTGTGTGTGTGTGTGTGTGTGTGTGTGTGTGTGTGTGAGTGACAGAGAGAGAGAAAGAGAGAATGAATTAGGCAGGTCCGTTTCCGAAACAGACCTCCAAACAGATCTGCTTCAGTAATTCATTCTGTATACTGACGAGCAAAAGAAATGCGTTAACTGGGATTCATCGGCAACACTACATCAGTGTTTCCGATGGCTAGAGTGATGTGCAATTCTTTTGCTTGTCAGCATATTTGTATGTACTTGAGCACGTAGAAGAATACTGTGTTTTGTTTGTTTGTTTATTTGCGTGTTGTTGGTTTTTTTTTTAATAAGAATATGTTCAAGAATCTTCGGGTAAAATAAAGACAGGGAAACAAACATTTAGGAGGAGGGGACGGGAGGGCGTTGGTTGTTTACCTGTAGTTTGTCGTACGTCCTGGACAGCCTTGGGCAGTGGGCCCTGTTCGACGTGGCAATAATGGCCGATGTCAAATTCAATACCTTTACTTAACTCATCCGAGACGTGCCACCGGATACGCGGCTTATGCTTATGCCGCGTATCCGGAGGCGGCCCGTCTCGAATGAGTTAACTCCTTACGCCCTGAGGACGAAATTATCACATTTTTGTTGATGTCCTCTGAGGTCTATTTTACCGCTCTGGAGACTGATATTTCAAGGTTGGTGTCAAAACAGCTAAAGGCGTCTAAAGGCGCCAAGGTATTCGCCAACCTTGAAATAACATGGTCGATCCACATCCATGTTATTTTGTGGGTTACGCACGTAGCCACGTGCCATCACACACACACACACACACA
>BTPG01000002.1:76558216-76608216 GCA_036245525.1 Semisulcospira habei | reverse complement strand
TGCAAGGTATGTGGAAAGATGAACGAGAAGAAAGTTTGCCATCACAATATTTGACAAGGATTGGGGATACAAACGGTGCCTTAGACGTAGTGTTTTGCAGCAACGACTGGGCGGCAGAAAGAAAATGATTATTAAAAGTTTCTGCAGAAATAGAGGTATGTGTAGGGCTATAGTTAGATTTTGTAAGGGCATTAAGCGCTATCCAAACAGAGACTGTATCCTTTTTGTCATTCATTATTCGTTTAAAGAGTGACTTTTTGGCATCAAGAACTAATTTTTTAATGCGGTTGCGTTGCTTACGGTAAGCAGGGAAATCTTTTTTCTGTTTTAATTCATCTCTCAGTTGCATGGCATCGACCAAACCTTTGTTTAGCCAAGGCAGCAGTTGCGGGTTTTTTACTCGTTTTTCCCTAATCGGGGCGTGCCTATCAAGAACACTGAGGAACAATATGTACCACTCAGACAACGCACCATCAGGCTCGCAATGATGATAAACAGTATCAAAAGAAACGGAACTAAGGTCAAACAAAAAAGCCTCTTTGTTAAAATGTTTAAGCGATCAATACTTGATGGTAGTGTGCTGGTGTTTACGGATAGGTTTATCTGCTTTCACGGTCCAGTTACAGCACACAGGGTAATGGTCGCTGATTCCAACTTGTAGTACTTCCGTCTCCATCACTCGGCTCTTGTTCGTTGTATATATATGATCAATGAGTGTAGAGGACGTAGACGTAACACGAGTTGGAGATGTTATCAGCTGTTTGAGCCCAAAAAGAGTAATAGTGGACTCCCATGTAGAGTTAGCGAAAAACATGTTAATGTTAAAGTCCCCTAACAAAAGCACATCTGATGTACAGTTTTTAACTTGATCTAGCATGACAATGAAATCATCAAGCCATACATTTGGTGCAGAGGGGTTCCTGTAAATAAAACCAACTAATACAGGGCTTGACATGTTTTTTTATTTCAACCCAAACACTTTCCACTGTGTCTGATTCAAGGTCCGGTCTTCTACGGGTGATGTCTTTTATAAAATCATGAATATACACCGCAATGCCGGTATGTGTGGGGCTTTGTGGGTCGCGGCGTATAAGGGAAAAATCAGGTATAGAAATGACGTCATAGATGATATTGGAGTTAAGACGGGTTTCCGTGAAACCAAACAAGTGGAAAGGGTTGGGTTGACTCAAAAGAACACACACATCGGGAGTCTTGTTACATAGATGATAGATATTGAGATGACCTATATGAATATTAGAGGAGTCTGACATGTTGAAATGAAAAATACTGTGAACAAAACAGTTCAGAAACAGGTAATACACACTGAGCTGCACAGGCAATAAACCTAATAAGGATCATAAGGACTGGCAGTAACGCCAAATGTTTGTCACAGTAAAGCACTATCGTGTAATTTAAAAACAATAACAAGAAAATCGAGTTGAAACTGGATCAGTGTCCACGCAGTTTCGCAGTCTAACACCTGAAAGTCAAAAGTCCGGTTTCACAGTCGTAAAGTCTATGGCAAAGGGAAGCACAAAAGAGTTAATAGAATCAGCTATGAACGCTTAGACAGGCTGCAATGTCTGGTTGAACGGAGGGTACATCGATAAAGTACTGTACTGAAAGCCATGGGACGGGGCCCAGAGATACTGACGTGAGAGAGAGAGAGAGAGAGAGAGAGAGAGAGAGAGAGAGAGAGAGAGAGAGAGAGAGAGAGAGAGAGAGAGAGAGAGAGAGAGAGAGAGAGAGAGAGAGAGAGAGAGAGAGAGAGATGAAACTTTATTGTCAAGGATAAATGATTATATACAGAGACTTTTTTCAATTATGTATTTGCGCACACACGCACGCACGCACGCGCGCGCGCGCACACACACACACACACACACACACACACACACACACACACACACACACACACACACACACACACACAATACGATATACTCATAAGAAATAATTAGAGAGAGAGAGAGAGATAGACAGACAGACACAGACAGACAGATACAGACAGAGACAGAAGATAGTCTCCTCAGCAGCAGGCCAACCTCTTCTCTTGCAGCAGACACACGTGTTTGGAAAACACGGCAAATTCAAAATGGGAAATCCCACCCAGTTCAAGGAACACATATATGAACAGGGTTAGCAGGAGGCAAAGAACCTCATCAGTGAGGGCTCATGATGTTCTTTGCCTCTTGCATTTGCGAATGACGTTCAAAATTCAAAACACTTTATTATGTCTCACAAGACGGCAAAATCTCTCTGTCTGTCTGTCTGTCTGTCTGTCTGTCTGTCTCTCTGTCTCTCTCTCTCTCTCTCTCTCTCTCTCTCTCTCTCTCTCTCTCTCTCTCTCTCTCTCTCTCTCTCTCTCTCTCTCTCTCTCTCCGTGAGATGGCCTTAGTTGCCTGCTCGGCGTTAAACCCAAATAACTCTCTCTCTCTCTCTCTCTCTCTCTCTCTCTCTCTCTCTCTCTCTCTCTCTCTCTCTCTCTCTCTCTCTCTCTCTCTCTCTCTCTCTCTCTCTCAGTGTTTGTCAATTAGTTTGTTTTTTGTGGGGGTTTTTGCCTGTTCAGTAGTAGAAAATAATTAGTGAGATAGTAATTAATTGGTAGATTAGCAACGCTGTTAGTTCAAAACATGGTTGTTACTACTGACCAAAACTTTTACCGTTGTGAAATAAAGGATCATTATCATTATTATTATTCTCTCTCTCTCTCTCTCTCTCTCTCTCTCTCTCTCTCTCTCTCTCTCTCTCTCTCTCTCTCTCTCTCTCTCTCTCTCTCTCTCTCTCTCTCGCCCATGCTGACACGCGCCAATATATCAGCTAATGTGGATACCCCCACCCCAGTTCTTAGCGCAATGCAGAAGTGGTTGCAATAGGACCCCGCCCAATGCGGCACTCAAAAGTAGGACACCTGTGGCTGTGAGCTGCCCTCTGTGCACCGGCAATTACCCAATACGCAAAAGGCCATCGGGCCGACTTCAGCCGCTGTTGGCCCGCGCACGTCGGCCCGATGGCCTTTGAGCACTGGCTATATTGGGTACTGAGGCGCACACGCCACATCTCCCGTAGCACTGGCTATATTGGGTACTGAGGCGAACACGCCACATCTCCCGTAGCACTGGCTATATTGGGTACTGAGGCGAACACGCCACATCTCCCGTATCGACAAAGCCACAGATATTAATGGGATAATATTCGCTACTCGCCCCAGGCAAAGGCCCAGCAAGCAAAGGTCCTCGGTCCCACTGCAGCCGTCGTGGGCCCAAGGACCTTTGCTGTTATCATCAGCTGACTTCAAGCAGTGCACTGGAGTCTAGACCGACTGCTGTTTGCACTGTTACTTTGTTAGCATGGTGCTATTTTCAGCCGTGGTAAGCTGCAAGCAAAACAGCTTCCATTCTCTGCAAATGACAGAGGGGGGAACAAAAAACTGCTCAAGTCGGATCATCATTATGGACAGGAAATTAAAGCAGCCACACACGCAATCCTCTCACTGCAGGAATCACCCAGACAAAACTACGCTATCGACAGCCAAAGGGGTAAAAAAAAAAAAAAAATGTGTGTTTCTTTGATTCGCTACACGATAATAATAATAATAATAATAATAATAATAATAATAATATAATAATAATAATAATAATAATAATAATAATAATATAATATAAAGGAGATTTGTTAAGCGCTTATTCTAAAAGTAGCTCTAAGCGCTGATACAATGAAAAGGCCGGCTAACAGCTAACACGCACACACACAACATACGCGCGCGCGCGCACACACACACACACACACACACACACACACACACACACACACACACACACACACACACACACACACACACGTGACAGTAGTGATGAATTGTGCATGGCTGGGGGGAACGATCACAACAAACTCAAGGTCAGACGTTCATTGAAATGCTTATCACGAAAATCTGATGACGTGGTACACATTGAATGCCGATAGCGTCACAAGATATTGTGGACAGCTGACAAGCAGATGGATAAATTATGGCCTCATCCGATAGAGGAATTTAACTCATTCACTGCTAATCACCGTAAACATTGTTTCTCGAGCCTTCGTGAATTCAATGACTAACCGGCAGCTGCTGCCACCCAAGGAACGTCTTTGTTAACCCATATCATTCGGAATACACCAGAGTGTGAAATAAGTTTGACTAAATTAGTTCAAGGGTAGTGCCAGAATAGCTTGGCGCCTCTAGGCGCCAAGCTATTCTGGCGTCACCCTTGCACTAAAGGCATTGGTCTGTATCCTTATCTGTAAGTACTATAGTGTAGCATGCATATGGCAGTGTACAAATTTGAAGCTTTTAGCCTCAGTGTGATATGGGTTAAGTAAATCCCAAAATCTAGTCCAAAAAGGTGACTGCCAAGCGTGTAAAATGCAGAGAATGACCCAATGAAGGAAGAAACACCCGGAGAAAAAAAAGTTTCAACCCGTTTTATTCAGTAATATGTTATCATATTATAAATTTGTTAATTGTTTCAAAATAGACAAACAAAAAGAATACAATTTACTACTTATCTTGCCAGTGTTAACAATTTACTACTTATCTTGCCAGTGTTAACAATTTACTACTTATATTGCCAGTGGGAACCCTTTGCCTCCTGATACACCAATTGTTTAAAATACATTTGACTGATAGTTCAAGGGTGGTGCCAGGATTCTGGCACCACCCTTGAACTAAAACAGTTGATCTGTCTCCTAATCTGTAATGTAGCCTTCATAGGGCAATAAATCAATTTTACAATATCAGCCTCAGGTTGTAATGGGTTAAGAAGCTAAACTGCCACTATAATTAAACGATTTCCGAAATCAGAAGTAGGTCACAGTATTTGATATCGCGTGTCTGTCCGGGCTTTTAATCCACTGGATCGCATGTTTGTTCGGGCTTTTAATCCACTGTTTTCGTCGAAACACGTGCAATTGTGACCTTTGTCAGTTCTGATTTTCGTAAATCGTCTATAGGGCTCGGGAAGCTGACGTCATCGCGCCAGTCGTGGCGGCCATCTTGTGAGGATACGCCGGAACTAAGCGCTCATAGGGAACTTGAATCGCTGTTTTTGTAATGTCAGGAAAGTCCTGACGTACTATAAGCAATAACAGCAAGTCTTGCCACCACTGTAGGAAACCGCTCACCAGAATCTGTCTTTGTTTGTTTCCAAAGAGGAAGAAAAAGAGAAGAAAAACGTGTTGAAGCACTATTTCGCTACTATCTGATGATATGGTATCTACTATGGTACTATACTATACTATGATATCCTCTTAAGATGGCGGCTGACGCGCAGACGCTTCATCTAGGCAACGTGGGGAACTTCCCGAGTCCTTTTGCGTACTTGTTTGTTTGACTATTTTGAGTGTGCATGCCATACAAATGCATACACATTAGTCTCAGCAAGAGGCATAGATCCTCATGATCACCCGATCCGCCAACACGATCCATCTACAAGAGGCATTGATCCTCATGAGCCCCCGCAATTGCGGGGGCTCATACGGATCAGTGCCTCTTGCTGGCACCAGTTTGTGTCCATGTTCTTTGCGCGACTTTAGAAAAACAAAACTGGCATTGGAGTCGGTTAAAATAAATCTTTGTATTCCTCGAATCAGGTGCCATGAACAAACAACGTGTGACCTTAATTCATTCGCGGCCAGCCGCATCCGGATGCTCGGCTTATGCGGCTGTCCGCGAATGAGTTAAACAGGTCACAAGTACAGTTCGATTGGCTGATTGATTATTTCCGGATTTCATGTCCATTGTACAGGAGTAGTGATAATGGGTGACCCTAAGGGCCGGGTTTGGGTGGGGGTGGGGGGGGGAGGAAGGGGGGAGGGGGAGGGGAGAGGGGGGCAGGGGGCAGGGGCAGGGACAGCTTTTACCTATGGATATGGCCTGAACACTTATCAAATCAGACACTATGCCACTGTGGCACTTTCAACGGACATGATATGGAACAAGCCCGTCTTTGCTCCCTGGATTGACAAGGCATAGTTCTCAAAGTGAGGTACCTTTTATAAGACCTGAAACGACTTTTTACGCTGTCTAATAGATGTTGAGGAAACGTTGTGTGAAGACGTTGAAACGTTGCTGATGTTGTTGTCGCTGTAGTTATTGATTTTCTGTTGTTGTTTTCGCCGCGAAGATCAGTAACTATCTCCTCTCTCTCTCTCTCTCTCTCTCTCTCTCTCTCTCTCTCTCTCTCTCTCTCTCTCTCTCTCTCTCTCTCTCTCTCTCTCTCTCTCTCTCTCTCTCTCTCTCTCTCTCTCTCTCTCTCTCTCTCTCTAAAGGATTGTTGATGTTCCTTTTATTTTTTAAGTAGCTTAGCAAGGACAGATTGTAAGAAAGGCCTGCGCGCCTAATATCTCAATCCTTGGAAAATAAATATATGTATGCAAACCAAGGGGAATCGCAGCGCTGGATTCCCCTTGGTTTGCATACAATTCTGCCAGCGCTAGCCTCACCTATCTGGTTTGTGAGTTGGAAAATAAAGTTTCGTTTGTTCGTTCGCTCCTTCGTTCTCTCTCTCTCTCTCTCTCTCTCTCTCTCTCTCTCTCTCTCTCTCTCTCTCTCTCTCTCTCTCTCTCTCTCTCTCTCTCTCTCTCTCTCTCTCTCTCTCTCTCTCTCTCTCTCTTTCTTTTATGCATCCATGCTGAAACATCGTGTTTGGCTGGCATTTCGATCGCTTGCGTTTTAAATGTCACAAAGTTTGCAGTTTCATTCCAGTCCCGACGCAGCGCATTTCCACTGGCAATGGGCCTAGATTCTCATCAGTCTCAGCAGCCGTCCCTACGACCCTACGGCCCTGTGTCCCTATGTCCCTAAGTCCCTATGTCTCTACGTACCTACTGCCCTATGTCCCTACGTCCCTACTGCCCTATGTCCCTACGTCCCTACTGCCCTATGTCCCTACGTCCCTACTGCCCCATGTCCCTACGTCCTACTGCCCTGTGTCCCTACGTCCCTACTGCCCTACGGCCCTACGTCCCTACGGCCCTTTGTCCCTACGTCCCTACGGCCCTATGTCCCTACGGCCCTATGTCCCTACGGCCCTACGTCCCTACGGCCCTATGTCCCTACGGCCCTATGTCCCTACGTCCCTACCGCCCTATGTCCATACGTCCATATGTCCCTACGGCCCTATATCCCTAAGTCCCTACGGCCCTATGTCCCTACGGCCCTACGGCCCTACGGCCCTATGTCCCTACGGCCCTATGTCCCTACGGCCCTACGGCCATATGTCCCTACGTCCCTACGGCCCTATGTCCTTACGACCCTATGTCCCTACGGCCCTATGTCCCTACTTCCCTACGGCCCTATGTCCCTACGGCCCTATGTCCCTACGGCCCTACCTCCCTACGGCCCTATGTCCCTACGTCCCTACGGCCCTATGTCCCTAAGTCCCTACGGCCCTACGGCCCTACGTCCCTACGTCCCTATGTCCCTACGGCCCTATATCCCTACGTCCCTACGGCTGCTGGGGCTGATGAGAATCTAGGCCTAACCTATACCTCATGCTAGCACTCATAGACCCCCAGCATTCTCCAAGGAAGGATGACATTGTGGTTTTAGGCGTGGAACAGATTTTGGAAAAGGTGGAATGATTTTACACAAATTGGACGGGTGGATGGGTGGTTTGGTGGGTGCGTACTGCACGGAAGCGGGTATTTGAATGTTTATGTCTCCATGACAGTGATATCAAAGCTTTAAGACGTACACGTTGACTTTGCCGTATGACACTGAACAATATCAGTCAAACCAAAACTTGACACTGCACGGATGTGATCTTAGCTTTGAACTCATTCGTCCCGCATGGCTAAGAGTCTGATGAGGCTGATGTTTCTTTTTGCGTTTTTTTTAACTTGCTACGCGCGTCTGCGGTTATGAACAGCCGGGGTTTTTATTGTTGTTTTTTGTTGTTGTTGTTGTTGTTGTTGGGGTTTTTTGTTTTGTTTTGTTTTTCACTGCAAAGTGACATTAGTGGCATTGTTTGCTTGTGTGTGTTTGATGTAATGCTAATTAATCCGGTCTGCCCCAGGGAGGGCTTTGATTGAAATTCGCTGGTACAACGGTTCTCAGTGTTGTCTTGCCTCAACTAAAACTTTGCTGCCCTTCTTTTCACAATCCATGCGAGCAGGCACACGTAACAGAGGTTTCCTACAACCCTTGAAGCAGGCACTCGTAACAGAGGTTTTCTACAGCCCTTGGAGCAGGCACTCGTAACAGGGGTTTTCTACAGGCCTTAGAATGAGTCCGTGAAACCCAAGATCACCCTGTTCGGCGAGCTTGCCACTGGACACCGAGACAGAGGGGCACCAAAGAAGAGATACAAAGACGGTCTCAAGAAGTCACTTAGTGCCTGCCAAATCGACCACCGCCAGTGGTCTTTGCTTGCTGCGGACCACGACACCTGGCGCTCCACCATTTACAAGGCAGCCGTCCGAGGCTCCTTTCGGGACTCTCGAAGAGCTAGCCTTAAGGACAAGCGGCTCAGGAGAAAAAAACAGAGATGTCGAAAATCAGAACCCTGGCCAAACCTTCCCCTGCAGCCACTGCGGTCAAACCTGCCTGTCCCGGATTGGCCTCCGCAGCGACGAACATGCCTGCAGACGTCGTGGACAACCCCTATAAAATCTTCGCTCGCGAAGTCAAGCCAAGAGAGAGAGAATGAGTCCGTGAAACTCTTCTGCGTACGAAGGAGAAAAGACCAGACAAGTGTTTCCTTATTACGACATTCAAACTGTTCTTGCAGGGCCGGATCACTTACCTCCAGGGGGGGGGGCAACTTCTTGTTTGGGAGAAGGAGGGGGGGGGGGGCAAACAACCCTGAAAACGGACTTTGTTATAGCATTTTAACAAATTTGGGGTCTTGGGAGGGGGGCATTTACACACACACACCCATCCGCGCCCCCCCCCCCCCCTGGATCCGGCCCTGCCTTGTATACGGTATTGTAATAAACAGTAAGAATATTTATAAAAGAGAGATTGAAAACAATTAGTGTGTAAAATAAGTGTGACTAAAATAGTTCAAGGATAATGCCAGAATAGCTTGGCGCCTCTAGGCGCCAAGCTATTCTGGCACTACCCTTGAACTAAAACCATTGGTCTATATCCTTATCCGTAAGTACTATAATGTAACTTGTATAATTATGGCAGTGTACAAATTTGAAGCTTTAGTAGTCTCAGTATGATAATATGAGCTATACTGTGTAGGAGCGGGGTCAGACTTGTACAAGTTGTAAACAGATACAGCAAACTCCAGATATAACAAATAGCCAGGGGACCCCAAGTTTTCCTGTTGTCATATCCGATGTTTGCTCTAAGGGAGGTGATTTACATAGGCAGAGTGTCGTCGGGACCTCTGACAACTGAAAATGTTGTTATATCAGACTTTTGTTACGTTCGAGTTTATAGACTGTAGATATCTGTAAATAATAAATAAATAAATAAATAAATAATAAATAAATAATAAATAAATAATAAATAAATAATAAATAAATAAATAATAAAAAAGAAATAAGTAAGAAGTAATAAATAAATAAATTAAAATAATAAATAAATATAAAAATTAAAAAAATAAATAAATAAATAAAAAATAATAATAAATAATAATAATAAATAAATAAATAAATAAATAAATAAATAAATAAATCCTTATAAATAATAAATAAAAATAATAGATAATAAATAAATAATATATAAATAAATACTAAATGAATAAACAATATATGAATAATTAAATAAACAAAAAAAAATTAAAAATCAGGACGATCTGCAGTTAGGTGCGGTTGATTGAATTCTGCGTACATACAGCAACCATATCCGCCAGTAGATTTGCTTTATATCCATGTCGTTGGCGCGGGACGCGAAACAAAATATGAAATTTCCATTATTTCTTCCGCTAGATGACGAATGCCAGTATGTTCATTTTTGAGAAAAGCGGGATTTTCATTGTTAGACAATGAAAATCTCGCTTTTCTTAAAAATGGACATGGTGACTTTTGCCATACTTATCCAAGACTGCAGCTCTGAGTGAGAACTAGTCAAGGTATTGATTCTACAAAGGCGTGGCCGCTTGTGAAGTTCAGCATACACGATCATGAAGAGTGCGCACTCATCATACATACCCATCGCCCACCAGCTCGCGTCTGCAGGACGCACAGAGACTCATTAGACCCTGCAGCCTTTTGCATGCGATACCAGAATGAATATGCGTCATGTGGTCCCCTTCACCAGGCCCCCGACGCCTGATCGTGCAAGCAGACGACATCGCTGACCAGTCCGAGAAATTTCAGTAGAAGCCAATTTCGGCCAACTTTTGTTGGCCGACTGAAATTGGCTTCTAAATCCTCGGAGGTTGGTTGGTTGGTTAGTTCGGGTTTAACGTCCACAGCACCGAGGTGATCATGGACGGCCCTGACGGGCGGGTTATGGGGGACAGGGAAATCTATTGCCTACGGAGTACGACCTGAACACTGATCAACTCAGGCGCACTCCAACTGTGCCACTTTGATTTACCAGGACCTTTCAACGGACATGCTATTGAATAAATCCGTTTTTTTTTTCCCCCCACTGGATTGTGAGTCCAGCTACCGGGGCCGGGACGGGATTCGAACCCACGACCCGGCGATTCCCTTCGCTCTCCTGCTCAGACGTTTAACCGCCTGAGCTATTTCGGACTCTGGAATCCTCGGAGTGAGACGTCGTTTGGTTTTATGCGCGCAACTGTGAATGTGGGTCATGACCTCGCGCGCGCGTGCAGCACAATCCGATTTGCTCAGATCAATCATTCATAGCGTGCTTCTGGCGAGGCTCTGTCAAGGTTGCCCTTCTTGCGATTTCCGCACAGAGACAATGTATTGCTACTGCCGATATATCAGATTTTTTTCAGTTCTGCTTTTCTTTCCACGCCAAGCGGGTTTTCAAAGAAGGCCAACTGCCGGGCGAGGCTCGTAAATTAATCCTGCAGTTAGGCTTTTGAGTGTACATGCGGCTGTCCGTTACTCTGTTCAAATCAATATGCACTGTAGGCATGTACGCATACTGATGCTTCCCTGCATTGCGGCCGAAAGCCCGATGTTCATTTTCTCTGTAAAGGGATAAGTAAAATCTGTCTTATCTGCTCCGATATGCTGTGCTCCAATCTGCAGCGCTCTGCTCTGATCTGATCTGGCCTTGCCTTTCCCAGATCTTATCTTATCTTATCTTATCGGCTCTTATCTTATCGCATCGGCATCGTATCGCATAATATTGTCTTGTTTTATCTTATCTTATCTTGCCGCATCGTGCCGTATTGTATCTCATCTCATCTCATCTCCCCTCCTCCTCCCCCTCCATCACCCTTCCCCTTCCCCTCCCCTTCATCTCACCTCACCCCTCACCTCACCTCTCCCCTCCCTCCACCTCCCCTTCCCCCTCACCTCAACCCCCTCAAAACCCCTCCCTTCACATTCCCTTCCCTCCCCTCATCTCATCTTTTCTTTTCTTGCCCTGCCCTGCCCTGCAGTCCTCTACCTTACCTTATCTTACCTTTTCGTGCCCTGCCGTGCCGTGCTGCATCTTACCTACCGTATGGTATGGTACCGTGCCGTACCGGGCCGTGTCTTACGTTCACCACACCGCACCTCACCGCAACTCACCTCACCTTAATAGATCCTCTTATCTCATATTATTATTTTATCTTATCTTGCCATGCCATACCTTGCCTTGCCTTGCCGTACCGTACCTAACACGCATATGACAAACCTGAGATAAAAGCATAAGTTTCTGCGCTCACCCTGGTGATACATTTTAGAGACGGACAATCCCAACGAGGAAACTGCGCCATCCAAATAGCAGCAATGACAAACTAACAAATTATGCCATTTTTGACAACTGCCAACAGGTAGCAGCAATAACAGCCCTCTGTCTCTGTCTCTGTCTCTGTCTCTCTCTCTCTCTCTCTCTCTCTCTCTCTGTCTCTCTCTCTCTGTCTCTCTGTCTCTCTCTCTCTCTCTCTCTCTCTCTCTCTCTCTCTCTCTCTCTCTCTCTCTCTCTCTCTCTCTCTCTCATGCAAAGTGCATTTTGTTCTTTAGCGGCTCGTGATGACTAATCAGTTCTTCCAACCTTACCTTGCCATCCATTTTCTTGGCCATAAACTTTCCACATTTCATTACCCATGCAAAGGTCAAAGGTGGACGGCGCTTAAAGAGTCGTACGATGTTAACCCGATCACTGCCGGAACGCGACGAGAGCAATTACTGAACACCCGCATGCAGGAGGCATAGATCCTCATGAGCCCCCGCAATTGCGGGGTCTCATGAGGATCTATGCCTCATGCTTGCCTTAAATTTTACGCCCGTGTGTTTCCGACAGACGAGAGTATCTGCGACTGGGTGGTCAGAGAGGTCTTTCAATGACAGCCGCTGGCAGTGAAAGGGTTAACGGAATGGAACTCCGTCAGCGACAGGCACAGAGTCACATCCCTCCACGCAGCTGCAAGGGTTCATGAGAATCTTCTCGCCCTGTCAGCGCAAAAGCGAGTGAACGGTTATGTGACAAAACCCCTAGCTAAGTTTGGCCATTTCTGCCTCATGGCAGCACCCTCCGGATCGGCGCAAAAGTAGTCTTATGAAACAATTAACCCGTTTGGTGTCGGTAGCGGTTTTAGGTTTTAGGAATCATCGCGACTAAAACCGCTATAGACACCCAAAAGGGTTAATTGTTTCATAAGACTAGTTCACGAACAGACACTTGTTCTTGAGTATACACGGTGTGACCTTTTGCATCTCGAAAATATCAAAGTTTCGGTAACTCCGTGAGGCAGACATGATTTATCGGCTCGCTTTCGCTGAGCAGTTCTTGCAAATGGAGGGTGAGGGACCCGGCTCAAAAGAAGGCTAGCGCTCTCGGTTTAGGGGCGGATCACAGTGGGTGGGGGTGGGGGGGGGGGGGGTAGGTGTGTGTGGCGGGGGGGGGGGGGGGGAGTGGTAAGGGGGTCCCAACTTTTTGTTTGCGGGCTTCAGCCTAGAAGCTAAACCGAACTTTCCACTGGCAAAAAAATCGAAAAGAGGGGGAGGGGGAGGGGGGGGAGGGGGGGCGAGGGGAGAGGGAGGGGGAAGCCATGTGAGAACCTTTCCGGCAATGACCGGGAGAAAAAAAAAGCTCGGGGTTGGGGAGAAGTGGAGGGGGGGGGGGGGCAGGGTGCGGGAAACGGGGGGAGGAGGGGGGGGGGAGGAGGCAGCAACCATGTGAGGACCGTTCAGGTTTTTTTCCTTTATTAAAGGAAGAAGGGGGGGGGGGGCAGCAAACTCCAAACACATTGATCTAACTTTTTTTAATCGTTTATTTATTTATTTATTTATTTATTTATTTATTTATTTAATTTATTTATATTTTTATTTATTTATTTATTTATTTATTTATTTATTTATTTTTTTTTTTTTTGGGGGGGGGGGTATGGGGGTTTCCGGACCCTACCACCCCTCTCCCTGTCAGATCCGCCCCTGCGAGTCCAATCAATGCGACAGTTTTGGCTAAATTTTTGACTACTATATCGGTACTACAAGACTGTGACAGTTCATTGTCAGTGCTCTTGAGGATCTAAGCCTCTTACAGCTGGCTCACTTTTTCTCTTTTCACTCTTTCTTTTTTTCCGGAAGTCCTCCGGTTAACTCATTCGAGACGAATGAGTTAACTGAGCGAGCTGCTGAGTCGATGAAACGCGATCTCTCGTTTGGAAAAGGCCGAGTCGTGAGAAGACAATGGCTGGCGTACATGCCAGCGTGCGTTCAACCTCCTCGCCGCTAGCAGACGCAAAAATTGCGCCTTTTGAAAAACACGACAAATTCAACACCGAATAATCTCATCAATCCGAGGATCACAGATGTGAAGAGGTTCAGCAAGAGCTGGTGCAAAGAACCTCGTGACCCCCCGCTGTTGCGGTAGTGGCCGCTGTTGCGGGGGCTCATGAGATTCTTTGCCTCTTGCAGATTGATGGCGTCCTCGGTTTTTTTTCCAGCAGTGATTGGGTTAAGCGTCACATTTTCAAGGGAACCTGCGCCGTGTTAACTCCATCACTGCCAGTCAGCACGATTTTTTTTATTCTAGTCAGAAAAGGCAGAGCAATGACGGTGAAGAACACAGACTTAAATGGGGCACAAATAGCCGTAAAGAACATAGGACTTAACAAGAGACATAGATCCTCATGAGCCCCCGCGACAGCTGGCAGAATTGTACACGAACCAAGAGGAATCACTCAGCGCCGGACAGACAAACAGTTAGATCCCCTGCCCCCCGCCTATCAGGCACCCAATCGCCAGCCCACAGAGAAATACAGAATTGTACACGAGCCAAGAGGAATCACTTTTTTGAAGATGCAAATGATCGTCTTATTCTATACCTGCGTATTTCTCTGTGGGCTGGCGATTGGGTGCCTGATAGGCGGGGGGCAGGGGATCTAACTGTAGTGTCTGTCCGGCGCTGAGTGATTCCTCTTGGTTCGTGCACCTTCGTGTTTGTGTATGTATGTTTCCCCTGCCTACTTCCTAAGTTCCGGAGAAAGACATGGGTTATATAAGAGACCTGATGCATCTTTTTTGAAGATGCAAATGATCGTCTTATTCTATACCTGCGTATTTCTCTGTAGGCTGGCGATTGGGTGCCTGATAGGCGGGGGCAGGGGATCTAACTGTTTGTCTGTCCGGCGCTGAGTGATTCCTCTTGGTTCGTGTACAATTCTGCCAGCGCTAGCCTCACCTATCTGGTTTGTGAGTATTTATAACTCGAGGCAAATTTGTATCGCTATATCGTTACATTGTTGTGTAATGTTCTGTGCATCTACTGTGGGAAATTAGGGTATTTACCTGACCACATATGGTAGTGCACCTTCGTGTTTGTGTATGTGTGTTTCCCCTGCCTACTTCCTAAGTTCCGGAGAAAGACATGGGTTATATAAGAGACCTGATGCATCTTTTTTGAAGATGCAAATGATCGTCTTATTCTATATCTGCGTATTTCTCTGTGGGCTGGCGATTGGGTGCCTGATAGGCGGGGGCAGGGAATCTAACTGTTTGTCTGTCCGGCGCTGAGTGATTCCTCTTGGTTCGTGTGTAAACTTCTTGGCCCGGTGGTAAAGCGTCTGCCACCAATCCTGGTGCGAGGTGCGCTACCCGGTTCCGGCGTCGGACTTTTCTCCTCTAGCAAATGTCACTGCCGTTAACTCGCTGTGCTCCAGGTACGAAATACCCACAATTTGGAGCTGCCCGCTGAGGACTGCATTACAATGCAGAA
Organism: Semisulcospira habei; assembly: GCA_036245525.1. Classification (NCBI taxonomy): domain Eukaryota; kingdom Metazoa; phylum Mollusca; class Gastropoda; family Semisulcospiridae; genus Semisulcospira; species Semisulcospira habei. The sequence continues at coordinate 76,592,933 of BTPG01000002.1, read as the reverse complement.
GACAGATCGACCATGATAGTTCAAGGGTGGTTGCAGAATAGCTTGGCGCCTATAGGCGCCAAGCTATTCTGCCACAACCCTTGAACTATCATGGTCGAGCCACATCTTGCTGTGGTGTGTCGCGGCTGAATGAGTTCATTCAGGCGGACCGCCGGGGGGGGGGGGGGTGTCTTTCTCCGGGTACTCCCTCCCCCCTCCACTCCCCTACCCGTTGCAGGCCACTCTCAGTGGACGCAGATTATGTCTCACGCAGATTATGTCTCACGCAGATTATGTCTGACGGATACCAAGTGACGTCGGGAAGACGCGCAGATCCTCATGAGCCCCCGCAACTACGTCTCTTGAAGTCAATTACGTTGTTTTTCCTCGCCAGTGCCCCGTAAAAAAACGAACATGTCGTGAAAAAAACAAACATAATTGTGTGATTTATTTTTATTTTTTAAGTAAAGAGCCCTAAAATGTATTGACTTACCGGACTGCGTAGCGCAGTGGTTAGCGCGTCGGACTGGCGGCCGGGAGATCCGGGTTCGAATCCCAGCCGAGTCAAGCGGGACTTTTCCTACCTGGGTCGGCTCCTACCCAGAGCTGGTGTGCCGTGGACCCAATGGGAAGGCTGATGCCACGCAGCCGAGACTCACCCACTTCACGGGTGCGACTTTGGGGGTGCTACCCGGGTTATGACGCATCGCAAGGTGTGGATGATTACACAGCTGGCACCGCAGGTGTCCGCAAGTCCCGGGCCTGGTTAATACCAGGATATTTATGACAGGAAGCGTGGAATGCGGCCCTGTCACGCAGTCCCTAACCACATGGACCACCATGGCATCATCATATCATCCTCATCATCATGCAAAATGAAAAAAAAAACGCTATTCCAGGTCCCTGACGCCTCAAGTCTCCGTCTCATGGTGACCTCAGCCCAGTCCTCCAGGAGCCCTAGGTGCGCGGTTGTCTTCGGCCAGACCCTGCTGCTGTGCGTGGAAGGACGTAGTGGTTGACTCCGTGACTAGCCCAAATATGTAAGTAGGAAGTGACTCGGCAGTAGTGCAGAGTTTCCTCCGGAGGGAGTCCCCTACTACCTGACATATATACAGCAGCAGGACCGGGAGTCTGGCTGGAACAACTGGCGGGCCTGGGTGAGCACACTGGGGTGGATGGGGGTGAGCGGCGTGGGAGGAAGACCTCTGAGGTCGACAAAAGAAACTTGGAAGCAGCAAAAAAAAAAAAAAAAAATGTATTGACTTTATCAGCAGCGTAGGGTCCCCCAGTGAGTATCCTCGCCCCTCACATATTTTGTTGTTTAGAAAATCATTCAGATTTTTACGTTTAATTTTCTTTCAGGCTGGAAGTCTACACCCCCCCCCCTCCCCTCACCCGTACCCTCAACCACCACCACCCCCCCCCCCCCACTCTCACCCCCTCCCCCCCCCCGGCCTTTTCCTGGAGGCTGAAATTAACCTGGAAGGCATGCTGCCCCCCCCCCACACACACACACACACACACACACACACCACACACACACACACACACACACACCCAACCCTTATGAAAAATATCTTTACTTCATACACCGATATTACATCAAGGTTAACGACTTGTTAGATAACCAGGCACCACCACCGGGCCAATCATGGTCAAATCATGTCCCACTGTCGTCACTGGACGCGAAAGGAGTCAAGCGTGGAATGTTGCGGTGGATTGTTCTAGAAGCTGAAGACTGACACAAAATACATCGACCGAGAAAGCAGATTGTATCTATAGCGGTCCTCAACAACTTGTAGAACACTCTTCACGCTCTTCAACCAAACTTTCGACGCTCTCCGGTGATTTTTCAAATGCTATGTTAACCCCGTCAGTCCCGGGAAAATGAATACGTCACCCAACTGCAAGAGGCAAAGAATCTCATGAGCCCCCGCTTTCGCGGCACTGTACTGGCGCTGTCGCGACACTGTACTGGCGCTGTCGAGGCACTGTACTGGCGCTGTCACGACACTGTACTGGCGCTGTCGCCGTACTGTACTGGCGCTGTCGTGACACTGTACTGGCGCTGTCGCGGTACTGTACTGGCACTGTCATGACACTGTACTGGCGTTGTCACGACACTGTACTGGCGCTGTCGCGGTACTGTACTGGCGCTGTCGTGACACTGTACTGGCGCTGTCGCGGTACTGTACTGGCGCTGTCACGACACTGTACTGGTGCTGTCGCGGTACTGTACTGGCGCTGTCGTGACACTGTACTGGCGCTGTCGCGGTACTGTACTGGCGCTGTCATGACACTGTACTGTCGTTGTCACGACACTGTACTGGCGCTGTCGCGGTACTGTACTGGCGCTGTCACGACACTGTACTGGCGCTGTCACGGCACTGTACTGGCGCTGTCGCGGTACTGTACTGGCGCTGTCGTGACACTGTACTGGCGCTGTCGCGGTACTGTACTGGCGCTGTTGCGGCACTGTACTGGCGCTGTCACGACACTGTACTGTCGTTGTCACGACACTGTACTGGCGCTGTCGCGGTACTGTACTGGCGCTGTCACGACACTGTACTGGCGTTGTCACGACACTGTACTGGCGCTGTCGCGGTACTGTACTGGCGCTGTCGTGACACTGTACTGGCGCTGTCACGGTACTGTACTGGCGCTGTCGTGACACTGTACTGGCGCTGTCGCGGTACTGTACTGGCGCTGTCACGACACTGTACTGGCGTTGTCACGACACTGTACTGGCGCTGTCGCGGCACTGTACTGGCGCTGTCGTGACACTGTACTGGCGCTGTCGCGGTACTGTACTGGCGCTGTCACGACACTGTACTGGCGCTGTCGCGGTACTGTACTGGCGCTGTCGTGACACTGTACTGGCGCTGTCGCGGTACTGTACTGGCGCTGGCGCTGCACTGTACTGGCGCTGTCGCGGCACTGTACTGGCGCTGTCGCTTTACGGTACTGGCGGGGGCTCATGAGGATCAATACCTCTTGCTGGCACCAATTTGTCTATATGTTCCTTGTACGGCATGGGCTCTCTGGTGCTGAATGAACACAGGTTCCAGAAACGAACTTTCCCATCACTGCCCAATTCGCAAAAAGCCATCGGGCCGACGTCGGTCGCCGTTCGCCCGCGCACGACCGTGCGCGGGCCAAAGGCGACCGACGTCTTTCGGCCTGATGGCCTTTTGTGCATTGGGTGGCAGCGAAGGGATTAAAAGCGCTGAATCACGCGATGAGGTAAAAAAAAAAAAAGTTTTAAAAAGCTACAAACAACACACGAATGATTCTGCTTATGAGAATATCGATGGGCTGTGTGTTAGCATGCAACCCCCATCAATGACATTTTAGCGTAGAAATCTTGTTTTGATGCGGTTTCCTTCTTTGATTATTTTTTCCCCGTTTTCGCTCGAAGTCTGGAACCTGCAGCTTATGGGTTGTGGTCATAACCGCCGTGTCAATGAAAACCTCAGATATTCTGATAGAGTTTTTCTTCCCCCAAAGAAAAATCGCAAAAAGGAAAGAAACACACTTTAAAAAGGACGATTACATCACAGCTTATTAAATTTTCGTGTTTTAACCTGAAAATGTAATAAACTGCGTTGTAATTAACCTTATTAAGTGTTGTTGTTTTTTGTTGTTTCAAAATGGAGATATTATAAACACGAAAACAAGTTGCCGCTCTTACGGGCAAATCAAAGACAAGTGTAGAAGAACCCAACTGAGGAAGAAACACGCATAGAAATGACAGTTGCAGTAGTAATTGTCTTTTCTAAGCGTGTTTCTTTCTCCGTTGGGTTCTTCTCTGCATTTTACACGCTTGGCAGTCACCTTTATGGTCCGGATTTCAAGGATAAGAAAGGGGTTGTTTTCTTATTTGTATGTGTGTATGTTTGCATGTCCTTTCTGAGAAAATGTTATGCATTGTGTTGTAATTGTCCTTTTTAAACATGGGTTTTGGGTTCATTTTTTTAACACTTTACACGCTTTGGCAGACACCTGTCTGGATTTTTCTAGACGACGGGTAATCGTAGGTTACGAGGTTGCATGCGAATTCCATCGATATGCTGCAATAGACTTACTTAAAATCATCATGCACAGTCCCAGATGAGTCCTGGTTCGCCTCGCTTGCCGGCGTCTCACTTTTCTAACTCAGCTCACAACCCAAACTCTCGTGACTTGAGTCTGCAAGAGGCACAGATCCTCATGAGCCCCTACATTCGCAGGGGCTCATGAGGATCTGTACCTCTTGCTGTCAGTCTGTCATTCGCATACAGCTCTGCTTGTCTGCCACTCGCTCAAAAAGAAATCTTTATGATTTATGTCAAAGCTCCCAGGCATGTCTACTGAACTGATGGACATTTCGCATTGTCTGCGTGTACGGGTTGGTAATACTTCCTCCATCCAAGTCTCCACACCAGGCATAGGTCCTCAAACGCTCACACGATCGCATGGACGAATACGGAGTTTAGACTCTTGCTGCCTGTACTCGCCTCGTGAGGAGAAGGCGGCCGGGTGTTCAGCGCAAGACTGAAATACAACTGGTATAGATCTACTCAAAAACACTTGTAGCGCAAGGCCTAATCAATGACTCCTCAATGACGCAAATTATCCAGCTTCTGCGGCAGGTTGAGCGCCCCTCCACCTCCTCCGCCTGAGTAAAGGTGAATTCAACCTCTACAGATCTTCATCAGCACCAAGCGGCCTGCCAATCGCCACGAGGCTCTATGCCACCAGCAAACCGTGTCGATTTGTCAAGGAGAAGTTTAACAGAACGTGAAAAATTCCGACCTCTACGAAAGACGTAGATGTTTGCGCGTTATTTTTAGTTCTACCTGTATGAAATATGTTGCCTAGGTAACAGTATTGGTTAAACGGTTTACATTTTCAAGAGTGGTGCAGTAGGCATAACAGATCTCTATCGTGCGTTAACCCTTTAGCGGTCAGGGATCACGGATTTCGCGTCTGAAACCACTGCACACTGACCGACTTTCCCGTGAAGAACACACATGCAGTGGGACCAGAAACAGACACAATGAACGTTGGACTAACAAGAGATATAAATCCTCATGAGTCCCCGCGACTGTGGGGGTTCATGAGGGTTTATGTCTCTTGCAGCTGGGTAGGGTTCGCCTTGCCCCGGCACTTAAGGGGTTAATAATCATATTAACTTAAAGACATTGTATAGCGAAAGAGTGAAGATAGGGATCATTTCCGGTAAATTGTCTTGTTCATCTCACTCGGCGTGAGCGGGCTGTTTTCGAACAACTGACTTGTGAGCGAGAACGAGAGTTGCTTCTTCTGTCACGATCATATCGCCTTTCTGGTGGCGAAAGATTTGACATTTGCCATCCTACCCATCAAAATGAACAGCATTAATACCGATTCCACTCTAAAACGAGCATTGGTTCATCTGGCAGAAGATCTCAAGATATTTTCAAAGCGCCCACCCGACGCATGAAAATTCCTCCCACCCCCATCCCCCACCACCACCACCCCTCTCCAGTCCCCTCACCACCCCCACCCCATCGCCCCTACACCCCTCCCCACCCCACCCCATTCCCCCTCCACCCCCTGCCCCCCACCCCTTTACTACAAAAATCTTCCAAACATTAAAAACGATAAAAGGTTATTGCTTTTTTTTTTTTCTCCCTGTTGAATCACACAGGCATGTGATGATCGTTGATTACTGATCACCTCTTAGTGCCTGTAGTAGTAACCAGTGCTGTCTTTACTATAGATACCACTGTCTTTACTATAGATACTACTGTCTTAAAATAGATACTACTGTCTTCACTATAGATACTACTGTCTTTACTATAGATACTACTGTCTTTACTATAGATACTACTGTCTTAAAATAGATTCTACTGTCTTTACTATAGATACTATAGATACTACTGTCTTAAAATAGATACTACTATCTTTACTATAGATACTACTGTTTTTACTATAGATACTACTGTCTTTACTATAGATACTACTGTCTTTACTATAGATACTACTGTCTTAAAATAGATACTACTGTCTTTACTATAGATACTACTGTCTTAAAATAGATACTACTGTCTTTACTATAGATACTACTGTCTTTACTATAGATACTACTGTCTTAAAATAGATACTACTGTCTTTACTATAGATACTACTGTCTTTACTATAGATACTACTGTCTTAAAATAGATACTACTGTCTTTACTATAGATACTACTGTCTTTACTATAGATACTACTGTCTTAAAATAGATACTACTGTCTTTACTATAGATACTACTGTCTTTACTATAGATACTACTGTCTTTACTATAGATACTACTGTCTTAAAATAGATACTACTGTCTTTACTATAGATACTACTGTCTTTACTATAGGTACTACTGTCTTAAAATAGATACTACTGTCTTTACTATAGATACTACTGTCTTAAAATAGATACTACTGTCTTTACTATAGATACTACTGTCTTTACTATAGATACTACTGTCTTAAAATAGATACTACTGTCTTTACTATAGATACTACTGTCTTTACTATAGATACTACTGTCTTAAAATAGATACTACTGTCTTTACTATAGATACTACTGTCTTTACTATAGATACTACTGTCTTAAAATAGATACTGCTGTCTTTACTATAGATACTACTGTCTTTACTATAGATACTACTGTCTTAAAATAGATACTACTGTCTTTACTATAGATACTACTGTCTTAAAATAGATACTACTGTCTTTACTATAGATACTACTGTCTTTACTATAGATACTACTGTCTTAAAATAGATACTACTGTCTTTACTATAGATACTACTGTCTTTACTATAGATACTACTGTCTTAAAATAGATACTACTGTCTTTACTATAGATACTACTGTCTTTACTATAGATACTACTGTCTTAAAATAGATACTACTGTCTTTACTATAGATACTACTGTCTTTACTATAGATACTACTGTCTTAAAATAGATACTACTGTCTTTACTATAGATACTACTGTTTTACTATAGATACTACTGTCTTAAAATAGATACTACTGTCTTTACTATAGATACTACTGTTTTTACTATAGATACTACTGTCTTAAAATAGATACTACTGTCTTTACTATAGATACTACTGTCTTTACTATAGATACTACTGTCTTAAAATAGATACTACTGTCTTTACTATAGATACTACTGTCTTTACTATAGATACTACTGTCTTTACTATAGATACTACTGTCTTAAAATAGATACTACTGTCTTTACTATAGATACTACTGTCTTTACTATAGATACTACTGTCTTAAAATAGATACTACTGTCTTTACTATAGATACTACTGTCTTTACTATAGATACTACTGTCTTTACTATGACATCGGAGCGCACAACATTTCTGCCAAGTATCTCCGCAAAGAAAGATGTTTCTGTACCGCTTTAGGAACATATCTCATATAGTGCCAATTGACCTAATATGGAATATTTTTACTGAACTCCTAGGATTTGACGATTTTGATCTACAGTCGTAAAAATTGGTGAAAAGACAAGAACAAGCTGTTTCCAATACCCTGTATAGAGCCCTGCCAGATTTCAATATCGAGGCCAAGCATGCAGATTTCATGTATGCCTGAGCTGTTTGAGGTTTGAAAACTTGGCCAATTCACGTGAAAAGGGATCTTCCTTATACTGGGCGTAATATTTATAGGGGCACATTTAAGGAAATAAAATCAGTCCTTTCATAAAAGAAACCCTGATTTTTACGACAGTACAGCCAAGCTGACACTAGGTTCGAGTTTGTTAAAAGTAAATCGTATAGGGTCAACTGTCACTGAATGACATTTGTTCTAAGACTGGTATAGAAACGTGGGTCTTTGCGGAGATATTTGCGAAAAACGTGCGCTCCGATGTCAAACGACCTATACTACCCGTGTTTAAGAAGTGACCAACTACGCAACAATCACCCCATGCCTGTTGTGGTTAGTTAGTTATTTGGGTTTAACGCCGAGCAGGCGGCTAAGGCCATCTCACGGTCCATGCCTGAGGTGCAGTTGGGGCACAACAAGACTTGGTCTTGAGATGCGACTACCTTGACGAGTATGCATAAAACCCCAAAATATCCCACATTAGGCTACTTGCACGTGTACGCATAACACCCCAATATATAATTAACCTTTCTTTTAGACGCAGTTTGCGTTTCTGAAATCTTGGACTAAGTCTACTACGCCAAACATTCCCGGCCGTCCAGTGAACATGAACACAAAGTGGTGTCAGCAAGAGGCATAGATCCTCATGAGCCCCCGCGAATGCGGGGGCTCATGAGGATCTGTGTCTCTTGCAGATGGATCTAGTTTGCTCTCTCACGGTACAGTCAAGGGGTTAACTTTTGCCAACAGAACTGGGAATCCCAGAATCCGATCGCCAAAACCCAATTAAACCAGGTATCGCAAAAACGATTGCTTCCGTCGTCATGTGATCATAATTGATTCGAAACGTGAAAAGGTCGCTTCATAACGATGACAAAACAATTGAAGTTTCCAACGAGACGAACCAGCCCCAAAGCAATCTCACAAAAATCACGCAAAAAGCATAGATTTTCATGTTGCGGGGGAAGGGAGAGGGGGGGGGGGGTGGCTCATGAAAACCCGTGCATTTTGCTGCTGTCATTTACGTCTGTGCTGTTCAGACGGAGTTTGGGTTTAGTCTACTACAGGGGGAAAAAAAAAAAGCTTTATTGATTGCTTTATAGACTGAGCTTTGCTACATATTACGTTCTACGTCTTATCTGAAAACGTTCAGTTTTGTCATAGTCTGTCGCAGTGCATGAACACAAAAAGCACTGCGACAGCCTCCATTTTCGTCAAAATGACTCTGTGTGCTGTTCTGTGACTTTACATCTTACTGCTCTATACTGTAAGGGGTAAAATCAAGAACAGGTGTGTTTTTTTATTTTTTGTTGTTTTTTTTTTTTTGTAACGAGGATCGACCAATGAAAACAGAAATCACTGAACTATGGATACCGTGTAATTGGTCTATTGATTGTTTGCTTGTTTGACTGGTTGTAAATGATGATTAGTTGGCTGCTAAATGACTAGTTTGGTCAATTGGTTAGCTGGATTTTTTTTTCAGCGTTTTTTTCTTCCGCCCATGGATTGTATGCTTTAGTAAGATGACAACTGGTTTAGTTGGCTGTTTGATCTTTATACTGTCGTCGTTCTTTTGCTGTTCTGCAGCTGTTTTATTTTGACTAGTTTTTTTTTTATTTTTGTTGTTGTTGTTGTTGTTGTTGTTGTTGTTGTGTGTGTGTGTGTGTGTGTGTGTGTGTGTGTGTGTGTGTGTGTGTGTGTGTGTGTGTGTGTGTGTGTGTGTGTGTGTGTGTGTGTGTGTGTGTTTTGTGTTTTTGTTTCGCAGGCTGGCTGGCTGACTGGTTGCTAGCTTGCTTCAATATTCAAATGCTTGATTACTTGACTGGTTTACTGTGTGTGTTGTGTGCTGGTCTTGGATTTTGGATCTTACGGCTGAAAGCCGTAAGGTTCAAAATCAAAGACTTGCACACCGAAAAAGCGGTAATTCCCCTCAGTTTCCGTCAATTCAATGTACCACCCAGCTCCTCGATAGGACAGATTATCGTGCTTTCAACCTACGACTGTTGCCGGTGTGGTCTGTATTGATGACGCTGCGTTGACACAGGGATTTCAGGATCAGGTGATCATCAAAGTGCAGTGTCACTCATCTCCTCTAGATCTGCAACACTCAAGATCATGACCCAAAACATCAGAAATGTGTGCGGCGATTTGGGGGTGTGTATGTGTGCGTGCGTGCATTGCGTGCGTGCGTATACGCACAAACACAAACGCGTGCGCGCGTGTTTGTGTGTGCTTGCGTTCCGGCGTGCACGACTGAATGCACGCGCGTGTGCTTGTGTGTGTCAAGTCGTCAGTACGTGTACGTCAGTGTGAGCGAGGGATATTATTAGAGTGATTTATTTTATTTTGTTATTATTATTATTATTATTATTATTATTATTATTATTATTATTATTATAGTAGCAATAGTAACATTATTGTTATTATTTTTATTATTGTTATAGTAGCAATAATAACATTATTATTATTATTATTATTATAGTAGCAATAGTAAATTTATTATTATTATTATTATTATTATTATTATTATTATTATTATTTTCATCATGATCATTATTATCATCATTAGTAGTATTATTATTATTTTGTTGTTGTTATTATTATTATTAGTATTATTATAGTAGTAGTAGTAGCAGTAACATTATTATTGATATTATCATCAGCAGCAGCAGCATCATCACTATTATCATTAGAGTGTCCTTGTGCCTATGAGTCCGTGTGTGCAGGAGCGACTAAAGCCGACGTGAACCGAGGTTGTTTTACCCACTAGGTCTTCACTGTGTTGTTTCTACATTTATCATCCTTATCTTTGGGTCGGGCCACATTGCATGTCTGCGGATATTATCTCTACAGCACTGTGTGGCGTGATTTTTATAGGGGAAGGGGGGAAGGGAGAGATATGGGGGACGGGGGGTGGGGGCAAGGGGCGGACGGCACATAGGGGGGAACCACTTAACTCATTCGCGGCCAGCCGCATACCGATGCGCGGCATAAGCCGCGCATCCGGATGCGGCTTTCCTCAAATGAGTTAAACATACAATACGCTGCAGTGTGGTGGAAACCCGAGGGAGTAGGCGGAGGGGGGCAGTATTGTTTTGTGCTTGGTTACATCCTGAACTTTCCCATTCAGGCACACGTCCGTGTCTATGTGGACCCGAGGATCCACACAGACAGGGACGTATGCCTGAGTGGATCCACACAGACAGGGATAATAATAATGATAATATATAACTCTTCCATAGCGCAATATACCAACAAAGAAAGGCTCAGAGCGCTTTACATCTAGATAATCTAACTAATTGAAATTAACTAACTAAAGTACTGACAACGTACAAAAACACAATCATTCATGCACACATGGATGTATGCCTGAGTAGATTCACAGTCAGGGACGTATGCCTAAGTAGATCCACACAGACAAGGACGCTTACCTGAGTGGAACCACGCAGACAGTGACGTATGGTTGAGTGGATCCACATAGACAAAGACGTAATCTGCGTGGATCCTCAGACGGGCACGTATGCCTGGGTGGATCCACACATACCGGGCGTATGACTGAGTGGATCCACACAGACACGGGCGTATGACTGAGTGGATTCACACAGGCACGGGCGTATGTCTGAGTGGATCCACACAGACAATGGCGTATGTCTTAGTGGATCCACACAGACAGGGGCGTATGCCATAGTGGATCCACACAGACAGGGGTGTATGTCAGACGAGTGGCTCCAACAGATATGGACGTATATCTGAGTGGATCCACAAAGATATGGACGTATATCTGAGTGGATCCACACAGACGGGGGAGGGGAGGGGGTATGCCTGAGTGGATCCAGTGGCGTTCAATAAACACAGGTTTCAGAAACGAAATGTCAGTCCGCTGGCAGAGAAGGGGTTAATTCAGCCCCAGCCTTACAAAGAAACTGATGTCAAGTGGTATTAGCAAGAGGCACAGATCCTCATGAGCCCCCGCGACCGCGACTGCGGGGGCTCATGAGGATCTATGCCTCTTGCAGGTGGGTAGTGTTTTGCTCTTCTTTTTTTTTTTTTTTCGGGCGGTGAACGGGTTGATAAATAGATATTGGAAGGGCTTAACTCATATCTGTTTTATTTTGGACGTCCTTCGCCGTGGTGCTGACGCCTGTGGGGGCGGGGGGGGGGGGGGGCGGGGGTACGGTGGGGAGGGGTTACGAAGGACAGGCCCAAGTAAAGCGTGCGTTTATAGACAGATAGATAATTACGCCATTGTTGGCTGCTGTGTCGTGCCAGCTGTGCTAATCGTAGGCGCAAACCTTCTCACCTCGTCCACTGGCCCGCTAATAAGGGGCGGGGTCCGACGCATACACGCTGCCGCTGTGGACCGGTGGGGTAATGTGCGCCGGTCTGTGATTTTGCACCTTACGGCTTTGGTGCTGTAAAGTCCAAAATCACATATCAGCGCACTGTCGCATCGCGAGGTGTGTACTGACGCGCGTTTTGTACATTCAACAGTTCCGTGAGGTTTGGTCCGACTCGGACAATGTCATTCTTCAGAGTGAGCGTGTGATGATGGTGAGTATGTGTATGTGTGCGTGTGTGGTGCGTGTGTGGTGTGTGTGTGTGTGTGTGTGTGTGCGTGTGCGTGCGTTTGTGTGTGTGTGTGTGCGTGCGTGCGTGCCGCGTGTGCGTGCATGCGTGAGCGGCGTGCGTGTGTGTGTGCGTGCGTGCGTGCGTATGTCTGTGTGCGTCCGTGCCATGGTGTGCGTGTCTGTGTGTGTGCGTGCGTGCGTGCATGCGTGCATGCGCGTGCGTGTGTGCGTGTATGTATGTGCGTGTCTGTGTGTGTGCGTGCGTGCGTGTGCGTGCGTGCGTGCGTGTGTGTGTCTGTGTGCGTGCGTGCCACGTGTGTGTGTCTGTGTGTATGCGTGCGTGCGTGCATGCGCGTGCGTGTGTGCCTCTGTGTGTGTGTGTGTGTGTGTGTGTGTGTGTGTGTTGTGTGTGTGGTGTGTGTGTGTGTGTGTGTGTGTGCTGTCGGATAACCAGCGGTTTAGGTTCCACATCAAACAAGCAACGCATGCACGTATCGTGTCCACGTGTGTCCACATCGCGCTCTGCATTTCACATTTTGACTCCTTCACCACCGAGGCCGGCCAAGTTCTCACAGGTGTCCGGTCCGGTCCAGCATAACGCAACACATAGTTCTGCCGCCAGGCCCCACTCTGGCACTGCCCTTGAATTATAGTGGTCGATCCATCTCCTGCTTTAGTGCGTCGGGTGCTAAACGTGTTAAACTGTGAATGTTTCTTGACTTTTTGTGACAGCTGTTTTTGTTTGTTTGTGTGTTTGTTTGTTGTTTTTGTTTTTGTTGTTGTTGTTCTCTCTCTGTGTGTGTGTGTGTGTGTGTGTGTGTGTGTGTGTGTGTGTGTGTGTGTGTGTGTGTGTGTGTGTGTGTGTGTTTTGTTTTGTTTTTTGTTTTGTTTGTTTGTTGGTTTGTTGTTGTTGTTGTTTTGGGGGGACACTTTGCCAGTAGTAATCGCAAAAGAATAATTCGTTGTAGATCGGTGATGCTTTAATCCACTCCCTTTCCCCCTTTCCCCCTTACCCCGTCCTCCCTCCCCCTAACCCCCCCCCCCCACCCCCCACACACACACACACACACACACACACCCACCTTATCTATGCCTCCTGCTGCAAGGCTTTGTACCATTCACTCCTATCTCTCCAAGTAAGCTCTCTCTGTGGCGTGTAACTGTACAACAAAATCTCTGTGCGTTAAGACGCCGAGATCTTCAGTCACGAAACGTCGCGCGATGGGTCCTTCTTACACTGGTTACCTCCGTCGGTTCGCTACCGCTGACAAGCGGTAGCAAACCGACGGAGGCAACCAGTGTTGGATCTGATTGTACAAGTCTCCTACCGGCCTGAATTAGTCTCTTTTGCGTGTACCTCCCTTTCTACAAAGGCCGAGGAGGCGGGAGGTTTGCCCCTTCAGCGTGAGTTTGTGAGCAGGGCGTGGTCAGCTCTCTACACGTGTTCGCTGCGCCGTCGTCGGCCTAGCTACAACAGCAACTACATCCATCATCATCGCGGACCCTGCGACGGCTATACACAGTCCAGAACAATATCTGTGTTCCTCAGTCTTCAGCTTCCGGCGCCGTATCAGTACGTGAAGGGCACTGGTCGTGTTAGCGGTGGCCGGGTAGTGGCTGCCTGAACATTATTACATGGTATTTATATAGCGCATTAATTCTCATATTTATTATATAACTCAATGCGCAGAATGTAGCCGCGGACTGAACCCAACAAGCACGCTCACGTGAATCACGCGCATTCACTCACACACTGTACGTAAACACAGAACATTCACGTGGTGCTAACGGGCAAGCTCAAGCGAGCCGGCTACTGAAGTTGTTTTTGGAAATCGTTTGTATTTGAATTTTGTAAAATTGGCTGAAACTGATACCAAAGTGGAACATATAGGTGAATGACTGAATACAAGTGAAATTAAAGCCTAACGGAAAGGCACCATCCAGTGCGTAAAAGCCTGTTCTCGGGCCGACGTTGGCCACAGATGGCCCGTGCACGGCTGTGCGCGGGCTAACGGCGGCCGTCGTCGGCCGGAAAGCCTTTTTCTATTGGATTATAGGCCGCACAAATAATAATTAGACGTGATCTAGTGGGATATGTTCACCCATGAGTATAATATTTGGAGCGCGAGCTTCGGCTAAAAATATACCCGAGGGTGAAAAGTCTCCATAATAATAATAATAATAATAATAATAATAATAATGGGTATTCATATAGCGCCTAACCTCCTGACGGAGCTCTATGCGCTTTACAATTAATCAGTTTTTCAAACATAATGCAAACATAAATACACTACTCTGGTTATGTATGTGCACATACACGATCACACACACACACACACACACACACACACACACACACACACACACACACACACACACACACACACACACACACACACACAACACAACACACACACACACACACAACACAACACGACACAACACAACACACAACACAACACAACACACAACACAACACAACGCACAACACAACACAACACAACACAACCTACGATATCCCTGTATTGTCCAAAACAGTTTGTTTTCATCCCTAAGTCAGTCACACGACCAGTCCCTTTAGCGCAAACTGTACCACATGACCGAGCTGCAAAAACCCTTGTAGCGAGAAATGGGGGACTTCTTGTAGCCCTCTTTGTGCGAGTTTTGTTCTATAAAAGATCACCAAAACGTTCTAATATAAAAGTTACTTAGTGTTGCTCGAAACAACAAGCACACTACTGGAGGCGGCAACGACATGAAATGTTTTAAATTACGTCATAAGTCTATTATGTATAAATGTATATTTCTTTGACGTCAGTCATGTCTGGCAACTTCCAGGTCGGACGATTTCAGCTTGATTTCTTTTACGAAAATTGTTGAGCAATGAAAACAAATACGTTATTGGTAGCAGGGGCTTGCTGCACGGACCCTTGTAGGCCTTCGGGAGGTCAAAGGAAACATTGTACCCGTCAGGCTTTCGGCCTTCGGGGTACAATGGTTCCTTTGAACTCCCTCAGGCCTACAAGGATCCGTGTAGCAAATCCCTGCCACCAATAACTTGTATTATTCCACGTGCCTCCCACTACTTACTTTTTAAGTCTCTTCTATTTTCTAGAAGGGACTTTTTAGGACGGGTCGCGGTGTAGCGAATTTAATAGCATGTCCATGATGTCAAAGACGGGCAGGCTAAACCGCCAACAATTGAAGTAACAAGTAAAAACTACGTCATGTCTAGACGCTAACCTCGCTGCTGAACGTACATTTGGCGCGAAGCGCCGTATGTGCGTGTGTGCGTATGTATGTATGTATGTATGTATGTATGTATGTATGTATGTATGTATGTATGTATGTATGTATGTATGTATGTATGTGCGTATGTATGTAAACAAGAGAGTCTCCGATATTTCTGTACACACAAGCTTGAAACTTGGCGAAATACTTTCATAAGTGTAATTGAATGTCTCATTGAAGACATAAACAACCGTTTATAGGAAGTCGGTTGTCCCAGATTAGAGTCCGTAATTTTTGTCATATTTACTTGAACTTTTGCATATAGCTAGTTTGGAGAAAGACATTGAATGAGTTCGTTAGCCCACTTTGTATCTTTTCAACTTCTTTAGTAAAAATTAATTATTTTCAGAAAATAATTAAAACAGTAAAAAACCTTGACTTTTAGAGAAAGTCAGATAGGGCCGGCAACTCTGTCACCACGCAGAAATATCACGTAATTCTCTCTCTCTCTCTCTCTCTCTCTCTCTCTCTCTCTCTCTCTCTCTCTCTCTCTCTCTCTCTCTCTCTCTCTCTCTCTCTCTCTCTCTCTCTCTCTCTCTCTCTCTCTAATCTATTTCTGCTATCAAAACTAAGTCAAATAGTTAACACTGACACTAGAAGACTCTTTCTCCATGCCCATATTAAGACACACTGTGATTACTGCTCCACTATCTGGGATGGATGCAGTGACATACATTTAAAGAAACTTAACTCATTGTATCGTCGAGGGGTAAAGTTAACTGTGCCTGGTCCATCTCCCACCGACGAAAAGTTTAGAACCATCCGACTGCTAAACCTAAACAAACAGTTCACATTTAATCGATGCATACTTATGCATAAAATTATTCACCAAAAAAATCCCATCTTACCTTCGTATGTTATTTTTGGATAGTCAAAGACAAAACACGAGGAACAGTTTGTTACAGCTACCATGGGCCAGGCTCGATATATATAAAACCAGCCTTTCGTTCTCGGGTGCCAAAGCCTGGAACGAACTACCACCCCAAATTAAATCCACTTCTAACGCTAGAACCTTCAAAACTCATTTATATAACATCTTGTTACAGTAACTTAATACCTGAACGGACTACTTATATATTTTATATATATGTATGTGTGTATATATATTATTCACTGTTATTGATACTCACAAACCAGATAGGTGAGGCTAGCGCTGGCAGAATTGTATACAGACGAAGGGGAATCACTCAGCGCCGGACAGACAAACAGTTAGATCCCCTGCCCCCGCCTATCAGGCACCCAATCGCCAGCCCACAGAAGATGCAAATGATCGTCTTATTCTATACCTGCGTATTTCTCTGTGGGCTGGCGATTGGGTGCCTGATAGGCGGGGGCAGGGGATCTAACTGTTTGTCTGTCCGGCGCTGAGTGATTCCCCTTGGTCTGTATACAATACTGTTATTGATATGTGTGCGCATTATTTGCGTTGCTTTTTTTCCAGTTTATTTCTTCATGTTTCGATTTATTGTGTTATTGTGTTTCTCTTACTTTTTGCTGTTAATATTTCTTTTCTAACAGGACAGTTTGTAAGAGAGGCGTTTCGCCTAAAACTTTATCCTGTCAATAAAACATTTCATCATCCTTGAAGGTTTTGTTCCGGGATGTTCCCCCCGGACAAAATCTTCAATTTCTTGAGAGAATGCAATATTTTTAACAAGATCTGAGCATTCATTGACTATGTGAATTTTACTATTTTGCCCTTTTTGAGAGTCTGTAGACGTTTCTTTTAAAAGACTTGTGCGACATTTTAGCCTGACATTTTAAGGTATATTTACATCCTGTTTTAAGACCTTTCTTTTAGTCTGGCTGACCAGATTTTTACCCATCCCACCGTGAGATGGCCTTAGTCGCCTGCTCGGCGTTAAACCACAATAACTAACTCTCTCTCTCTCTCTCTCTCTCTCTCTCTCTCTCTCTCTCTCTCTCTCGCTCTCTCTCTCTCTCTCTCTCTCTCTCTCTCTCTCTCACTCACACACACACACACACACACACACACACACACACACACACACACACACACACACACATGCGCGTATCTCCAAGAGACATAGATCCTCATGTATCCGGAGGGCGCATGAACATCTATGCCTCTTGAGTATGTTTGAAGCGCGCGCATGCACTCACGCACACGCACACGCATACACATACACACACATCGACGTGCTTTTAGAAGAGCATGCAGGTGTACTTAGTATAGCATGTAGCTAGGTAAAGTCAACCTGCTTTCACACAAATTATATCAAGACTGAAATTGTACCGTGAAATTCTAGTTTTGTCATCATTTTCCCAAGTCTTGAACCGAAAGCGAATCTCATATCACGGTAAATATAAAATTACATAAAACAAAAATGACAAATGACGTTTGACAAACCCATGACACATATGCGCGCATCTCCAAGAGGCATTTTGCAGCGCGCGCATGCACACACACACACACGCACACGATACACACACATCGACGCGCCTTCAGAAGAAAGTGCAGGTGTACTTAGTATAGCATGTAGATAGGTAAAGTCAACCTGATTTCACAAAAATTATAGCAAGACTGAAATTGTACCGTGAAATTCTAGTTTTGTCACCATTTTACCAAGTCTGGAAGCGAAAGCGAATCTCATATCAATTAAAATATAAAATTACGTAAAAACAAAAGAATACGTCATGACGTTTGACAAACCAATAACGCGTATGCACTGCGCGCGCCCCTTATAGAGTTCACTATGACGCATTGGCACATCTGCAAGGCTTTTTCAAATGGAGATATTTCAACATCAGAATCAAGTCAAAGACAAAATGGAGAGACCCTTGACAGCGAAAACAGCTCTCATATAGAAGGGACTTTGTGGGTTATGGTTCATCCCATCTTGTTTTTCTTTGGTTTGGGAGGGGGGACGGGGGTGATGGGGTTGAAGGGTAAAAGCAGATTTCGAAGTTGCCGTGGTCATTTGCATAGGGCCGGACACCTCATAACCTCCGAGTTTGATTCCGCGGAATTACATACAGCTCTCTGCTCTTCTTTTGTCTTGTCCAGTATCGATAGATATAATATATATATATATATATATATATATATATATATATATATATATATATATATATATATATATATATATATATATATATATAATATATATATATATATATATATATATATATATATATATATATATATATATATATATATATATATATATATATGCATGTATAAAAAAAAACTAAAACAAACCACTGGGCAATTGTTCCCATCAAGAGACAGTAAACGGGGGGGGGGGGAGGGGGGAGGGGGGGCAGAAAATTTATAGATACGCCAATCCCCCACCCCCCCCACCCTCTTAACCCATTTAACCCCAAGGCCCCATTTCGCAAAATTGAGATGCGTCATCTAAAGCCTATGTACCACCTGCAAGAGACGACCCGTCTCCTGCAGGTGATACATAGGCTTTAGATGACCATGCGAGTTCATTAGGCGCCAAGGCTAATCTGGCACTACCCTTGAATTATCTTTGTCGATTCATCCCCTGCCTGAAGTGCCTCGGCGCTAACTGGGTGAATCCAGCAGCCCTAACTGGGTCACATGATGCAGCCCGATTCGAACCAGCGCATAACGTCTGAACTAGCTTGACTGCGAGCTGATCTGTGATTTTTAACCTTAAGGCTTAGAGCCGTAAGGTAAAAAAAAAAATCACAGACCAGCACACGGCCGTGACGCTAGCTTTACGTCATTCGCGGCCTGCTGCATCCGGATGCGCGGCTTATGCCGCAACCCCGCTGGCCGCGAATGAGTTAAAGCTTGAGCCTAAGTAACCCCGGACGCATTGCAGCAGGAGAGGGCTCGGCAATGATCATTCAAGGGTAGTGCCAGAGAGGCGTGGCGCCATCAGGCACCAAGCATCTCTGGCACTACCCTTGAATTATCACGGTCGATCCATCTCCAGCAGCTAGTACATAGTCGTCAGGTGACAGCCGGCTTTCAAAGCAGCTTGAGAAAAAAAGATGCGGGACTGTAGGGTCAAATGGGTTATAGTCCAGAGTCTTAGTTCCACACCCCAATGCGCAAAAGGCCATCGGGCCGACGTCGGCCGACGCTGGCCCGCGCAAAGTAAGTGCGCGGCCAGCGGCGACAGACGTCGGCCCGATGGCCTTTTGCACATTGGGACAGTCAAATGTTGCGTCAGTCCTACGTCACAGACGAAAAAAAATAGCTGGTTTGCAACAGTTACCTGCCCACCCCTCCACCCCCCCCCCCACCTCCCCCCCCCCACCCCCCACCCCCCCACATCACCACCACCACCAACCCTTCCAAACAAGTCTCGTCCCCCGAGTTCAGTTCCCACTTGCTGTACTTTCCGGAATCTATATAAAAAAAATTTTTTTTTAAAAAGCAAACAACATGGAGTGGGTGGGAGTCGGGGGGAGGTGTGTTACGATTGTGGTTGTGTTTTCCTGTGAGAGCATACATGTGTTAATCGTAGGAAACGATCCGATATTTATTTAAGCTATCATGGTTATGATTCACGTACTTTTTTAAAGTAATATTTTCTTTCGGTCGCGCAGAGCTGATTTCACTTCGTTATGATACGTTAAGTTTAGTCCGGAACGTTCTAGAAAGGTCGCACTGTCTAGTGACCTCGTATGTGTGACGTCGGTAAATTAGCGACACTTCGCAACATTTTGTTTTTCTGTGCGCGTGAATTGAGCAGCTTTTTTTTTTTTTTTTTTTTTTGTGAAAGGTCGAGAATCGTCTAGAGCGGATATGCAAGGTCGTGATAGGGCTACCATACTTTTATGTGACTTCATTATACATTAGGATTTAGAGCTGAAATGAGCAGCCGAGTTTTTGTAGCCTTTTTTTAGTGATTCCAGAAAATTCTTATTTATGAGTTTCGGTTGCGTGTTTCGCTCTGATTGGTTGCGTTGTATGATTTTCGTAGATGATTCTGGAAATTGGTAGTATATATAAAGAGGGCCCTAGGAAAGCACGTTCATACATTGTCTTGCATTTGTCAGTTGTAGAGACACACAGTTATCGTAGGTACGTGGCCCGTATAAGGGCGTACATTGTGAGAGATACAGCGTAACAGTGTGGTGTACGTTGTAGAGAGACTTTGTGTCGGCAGTGTGGATATTTGCAAAAGAGACTTTGTATCAGTGTAGATGCATTTGGGAATGCATTGTGTGGAGATCGCATCGCTGAATTAAAATATTGTTGGAACTGTTACTCCAGTATTGTCTACATCCTTAAGCCACGTGTGACGGATTGCAGCTGAATGAGGTTTATTTAAAAGAACCTTACGTGCGTGCGTCTGGTGTGTTTATCATACTACGACAACAACTCCACCACGTAACAAGGTGTGTGTGTGTGTGTGTGTGTGTGTGTGTGTGTGTGTGTGTGTGCGTGCGTGCGTGCGTGCGTGCGTGCGTGCGTGTGTGTGTGTGGTGTGTGTGTGTGTGTGTGTGTGTGTGTGTGTGTGTGTGTGTGTGTGTGTGTGCGAGGTCCGGGGGGGGAGGAGGGGGGGGGGGGGTGGCGAGCACATTTCCATCATTTCCCGTAGAATGACGGTGTGGGTGGGTGAGTAGTTCCGCACTGTCTAGTGTCAAGTTGGTATGTGTGTGTGTGGGGGGGGGGGGAAGGGGGGCGGGGGGGGGGGGAGGGGGGGACCTTGCGCATCACCCTAGGTAGTACCTCCGCCGCAATGAGGAGAGTCAATCGCTGGGTCCCGTCACTGCATCACGCCACCGCGCAGCTCTTGAATCCACTATGTTGCAGTTGACAACCACAACAGTCAAACCGCCATGACTTTCTTCGAGCGAGGAGGGAAAACGTAAATTGTGCATAAACGGAAACAAATTCCTCTGCTGTCAGTCACAACCCCGGGATGAAAGTCCATGTGGATAATTCCAGTTGCCACCAGTCGGGGACTCATGGATTCTGGAAGTCTCTTTACGGAAGAAAATATGCTTAGATCTTCAAGTGACTGATGCTAAGCTGAATATCAATAATGAGGCATAGATTCTTATGAGCTTCTGCAGATGCAGAGGTGAAAAAAGACTTCCACTGCTGGGGCAGTTGCATGAGCGAGCTGAAATCCTGTGCGTCACTAAGCAATGTGCTCCGCTTCAGCAGAACACTTTGCTTAGTGCCCTTGCGCAGGACTTCAGCTCGCTGTGTAACTCATGAGGATCTGTGCGACGAGGAGATGGGCTGGGTTGGGCTCAGCTATGTTGTGAGTCTGTCCCGGCGCAGCAGGTAAACACAGGCATTGACTGAGTGTGCGACAGCGGTTTGTGCTGGCTCTGTTGTCATTCTAGACCAACAGCGAAAGAGTCGGCGCTTGTATTCCGGTACGGGACTTTACCGCCAGCGGCACGTGCACGGCGTACGGACGGACAGGGTCGGACGCAATAGCCCTCTTCTTGCCTTTAGGAAAAGCTTTCTGATAGACCAGTTCTGGTCCCGAACCTCATTCAGGTTATTGTAGGTTGATTCGGAGTGAGTGTGGGGGAAAATTATCTGTCGTTTCTACAAATCTAACGATCGTCAGTGAGTTGGCTAACTCAACAGCGTCATAAAAAACAATCAGTCTAAAACTCGTCAGTGATTTTGATAAACTGTGTTATAACATCAGCTGGTGGAAACGGGAGATTTATCAGTTTGTGTCATCCTCAGATACTTTGGTTATTGCCTGAGCAAATAGCACACCGTATTTTCGAATAATATATGTTTATTCCTCTGTGCTTTTGGTTCTTACGGACAATCACAAGCATCACGTTTCGTTTGTTTGCACGTCAGTATTGTCCTCGACAAGATCTGAATCCAAGCTGTGAAGCGTTTTCCAGTGGTCTTCAGCCACACCGTTCCTTGATCCCAGCGCACTGGTCCAGTTCTCGCCTATCTCCTATGCAGTCAGTCGACATCGACAAGCGACGTAAACGCACAAGGACGAACCCTGCTGAACGCAGTAGCCCTCCGGCACTTGCCTCCGTTCTGATTTAGATTACAGCTTTTATCCAGGTGTGCATGGCAATCCGAATTCTGTTCTGATCAAGGACAACTGAACGTTCGGCCACAGGCTAGCGCAACAGATCTGAACCTGAGTACCTGAGTACACCTTGTTCCAGTTTGTGGTTCTAGTCTTCGTATCGGAAGACCATCAACTTCCAGGTCAACATAACACGGTGCAGTGGCTGAGTGGTCAACCGAACGTGACATTCGTCTACGGACTGTCTCTGCAGATCTGAACCTGAGCTGTTACTTGTGGTTCTAGTCTTGTCACATCTGCAGGCGATCAAACTCCATCTCAGTCTAAGGCGCTTGAGCACGGCGCCGTGGCTCAGTGGTCAACTCAGCGCTTCGTGGACTCCTCCTCTCCATCCAGATTTGAATGCCTGCTGGGACTGCGTGGTGGCTCAGGGGACCGGCATCGAATCGAATCCTGTGTGCAGCGTTTGGTTAGTGGTGGACGCTACACTGAGTGGCCGTGTTACTGCACACTGCACTTTGCACACACATGTATCCGTGCACACTCAGTGGTACTGCACAGCACTTTCAGTTGACACCTGTGACTTTTTGTTACCTGTATCGAGCCTTTTCCTACACTGGTTGTCTCGCTCGATTCGCTAACGCTGAACTGAATCAAGACTGAATCAGCGGTAGCGAATCGAGGGAGACAACCAGTGTAAAACTGTGTACATCTGCCACCTGTACGCGATGCAGCGGTCATGATAGTCAAGTGCAATGCTAGTGCCAGACTAGCATGCGCCGTGCTTATCTGGCACCACCATTGAACTGGTACTGCCGAACCATCTCCAGCTGCGGTGTCTGTAAGGCTGGGTGGGTGTTCTATTAGACAAGTGTACACACCCGGCCACGCACATGACGTGCACATGACGTGTTTTTGTTTTAACTCATTCTACCCCAACACCAAAATCCTTAAATGTTGCCCCTGTCCTATCAAGACTGCATTGCAGTGCAGGACACAGATCGACCATGATAGTTCAAGGGTGATGCCAAAATAGCTTGGCGCCCGTAGGCGCCAAGCTATTCTGGCATCACCCTTGAACTATCATGGTCGATCCTTATCCTGCTGTGGTGTGTCTGGGGTAGAATGAGTTAAATTACTAGATTGGTTTATTCGCCCGGCTATGTACATGGCATATTTCATTAGAATGATGTACACGCTCGGCCGGGCGTGTACACCATTCTAATGAAATATCCCATAGCTCATGACGTATGTCATTGGAATGGTGCGCACACCCGGTTTTGCTCATGACGTATTTTATTTTAACCGGTGTACACACCCGGCCATGCACATCATGACGTATTTTAAGGCGGGGTGAGTATTTTATTACACTAATGTATACATCCGGTCATGCACGTGACGTATTTTAAAGCGAGGTAAACATTTTATTAGATGTACGTGCAACCGGCCATGCACATGACGTGTTTTACGTATTTCCGGTGTAAGTTGACACCCGTGTGTATGCTTACATTATGTGAACCACGGGGGAGAACGTTTCGGCCGTATTTTCGTACGCGTATCGATTCCATTTTATTTCTGTTTCGTTATTCAGCCTCTGACAGCAGTTGGCCTTCCCGTCTGTTAAAATACCTCAGCCTTAGTCTTTCCAGTCCCAGGGTCCCCCCCCCCCCCCACCAACCTCTACCCCTCCCCCCCCCCACCCCCGACCCAATTTTTAAAAAAAAATGCTATAACAAAGTCCCCTTTTGGTGTGTTTGGAAACACCCCCCCCCCCCCCCCCCCACGTTCTAAATTTTCGCTAGTTTTGACACGTACGCACCCCCTCCCCACCCCTCCCACCCCCACCCCTGTTGTTTGACATTTTGGTGAACGGTAAGAGTCTGAACACGCACGAGCCTTCATCCCCCCTTTCCACCCCCACCCACCCCCCAACCCCCAACCCCCTTTTCGATTTTTCGGCCCCTGGAAGCAAGGTCTAGCGTCGGGGAGGTCTTTTGTATCAGGTTGAAGGTCCCAATCAAAAAGTTGAACCCCCCCTCGAGGTAACTGATCCGCCCCTGCAGTCTTACCCTAATTGTTCAATCCCTTAAATAACACTACCACCCACTTTCTGCACATTTGTCATGCACATAATCCACCCCAGAAAATCAGGACATCAGCCGTCTCATTTCCTGGCTATAAATCTGATTCCATACCCAAGCGCAAACAAAACTGGTAGACACCACAAATCACCATTTGCACTGCAACTCAAACAAGGCCAACAAGAGTCCGCTGGTTAATATAAGCAACGGCTGGTATGACGCAAAGCACTAAACATGTCTCGAGAAGAGATTTTAAGCAGTTTCGACATACTGCCCCTGTACAAAATTCAAAAGAAGGCAGAAGATTTTTTTTTAAACTCATTCTACCCCAACACCGAAATCCCCACAATTTGCCGCTGCCTTCTGAAGACTGCACTCTAGTGCAGGACACAGATCAACCATGATAGTTCAAGGGTGATGCCAGAATAGCTTGGCACCCATAGGCGCCAAGCTATTCTGGCATCACCCTTAAACTATCATGGTCGATCCTTATCTTTCTGTGGTGTGTCTGGGGTAGAATGAGTTATACAACTGTCATCTTACTGCCTGACCGACCTAATCTGAATAAACACAAATATTGGTATTTTACGGCATTCCAGCAGAAAACGTCCCATATCAAGGTTTAGTTTTAGCCACAGGCACGGGATGATGGTTGCGTCATTGCTCCTAACTCGAGTTATTACCCGCGTTAGGAGCAATGACGCAACGATCATCACGTGTCTGTGGTTTTAGCGCATTTTACATTTGAAGCGTGTGACTTGTACCACATTTCAGCATGCCGGATGGACAACATACCTCCCCCCCCCCCCTTTCCCCCCCCCCAAAAAAAAAAAAATCGTACTGCTGACTTGTTGACACTTTGTACGGCAAGCTTGAACGACTTAAGTCATTCTTGAACATCGTAAGTTACTGATGTATGACGTTCAAGCTTGCCTTACGAAGTGTCAGCGAATCAGCAGTACGATGCTTCTGCATGTTTGTGGTCTATCAATGCAGAATGCATGTGAGTGCCCGTCCACCCAACCACCCACCCCACCCCACCCCACCTCCCACCCAACCACCCACCCCACTCCTCCCCCGAGAGGAACGGTCCGATACACACCGCTGGACAACACTCTGGAAATTGCACGCTTCACTGCCACGCTTTTTTTTTCCCCCAACACCAACTGACGGAAATGTGGAACATCAGTCATTAGCGGATCCAAAGTCAACTCGGCGGAACTCGAAAATAACGTCAGCAAAATTGCGTCATACTTCTGACTCCAACATTGCCATTGGCCAGAAAGCTGGCGGGTTTCCAAGTGCTGTTTTCCGACACACCACAGCCGCAAAACATGGATCGAGCATGATAGTTCAAGGGTGGTGCCCGAATAGCTTGGCGCCCACAGGCGCCAAGCTATTCGGGCACCACCCTTGAACTATCATGCTGCTCGATCTGTCTCTAGAATTGTAATACAGTCCTTCAGGGGGCAACTTCAAAATCTGGGGATTTCGGTCCTGGGGCTGAATGCGTTAACCGTGAATAAAATACGTCATTACTCCTGGGTAGTGCATAGATACGCAGTTGCGAGGTGGGAGGGGAGGGGGGCTTATGAGGATCTATGCCTCTTGTAGTGTAGGCTATAGTGCTCAGCTTTTTCCGACAGTAAAAGGGTTTAGCCTGACGAGTGAGCGCTGTGATACGAAATACGGTTCCTGCAGGAAAAAAAACAAACAAACAAACAAACAAACAAAAAAAACATGTTTCGTGTATCAACGCTCACCCGTTAGGCGCCTGTGGGAAGTTTGTCTTCGTCTGCGCTGAACACGCCTAGTAAGCAACCGGTCCCCGGGCCGAGGACTGCCCAGAGACCTTTTGCCCGTTGGGCAAGTCACAAGTAGTCACTTGACTTTCTTCAGATCCAAAAGTTGTTTTTGTTTGTTTGTTCGTTTTGTTTTTGTTTTTTGTTTTGTTTCGTTTGTTTGCTTATTTGTTTGTTCAGAATTAGAATCAGAATTGTATTTACCAGCTTTTTTTCACTCTCTGGTGATATTACCCCCCTTTCCCCCCCCCCCCCCCAACAACAACAACAACAAAAAATAAATAAATAATAATAATAATAATACAACAAATTATTTAAAAAAAACAAAACAATGAAACATAAACATAATAATAATAATAATAAATTAAAATTACAATAATACATGCATTATTATCAAGAATCGAAATAATTAACAACTATATAAATATAATTGCAGTTTGCCTACCGGCTGGTGGTTGGTTGGTTGGGTTGGTTGGAATCTTTCTCTGTTTCTTCCTCTTTTTTTTTTTTTTTCTTTTTTTTTTTTGTTTTGTTTCCATAATTTAGCCATTGAAACAGTTTACGTGAGTTACGTGAACTGTTCTCGTTTACCGCTAAACGTCACTGCAATTGAGGGACTAATGCAAAGCACGTTCAAACGCGTCAAACAAGACAAAGCTATTCGTCACACGAAACAGACGCTCATGTGACATAGCCCCGGCGCACAACCCCCAAAGAATATATGTGTCAATCGTGCTAACATACTCGCAGTTTAGAGTCGTGGCCGGGGAGTTTAGTGTAGTTCTATTTGTAAATAATGGATGCCGAGCTGGTGGCTGAGGTGTCACAAATCGGACACCCAGGTCCATCCATCTGCACGTGGCACACGATAAAGGGGGCTCTTAAGGGCCGGTGTCGGCCGCAGTGGGCCCCGCGCACAGTCGTGTTAGTGTAATCCACAGTCGTGCGCGGGGCCCACTGCGGCCGACGCCGGCCCGAGGGCTTTGGCTTACTTGGTACACCTCTTGCTGACCTAATGGTATGGTACTGTCGCGGGACAGCCGTGAGATGGCCTTAGTAGTCTGCTCGGCGCTAAACCCAAATAACTAACTACTGTCGCGGTGTGGGTTGTTTGGTGTGATGGCGGAAATGACGCCCGCGCTGGCTCGGCTGTGTGAGCACGACTGATGTACAGTATTCCCTCAGCTACAGAAAGTATATCATCATCGGTGTGAGTGGCCAGGTTCATGAAGGTCAGCCTCAATATTACGCGTTCCCGTGTACACCGCGGTTAACTGATCCGTAACTTGACGCGCCACAGGTCTGGCTCTGTCTGGCTCCCACAAACGGGGAGATGCTGGTGAGCCCAAGTCGTTCGGTTTTTGTCTACCGTATTTAAAAACTACGGTAGTCTTTGAAATGTTGCTGGGTCGGAGCGCATCTAAAAATCTATTCCTGCTATCAAAATAGTTAACACTGACACTAGAAGACTCTTTCTCCATGCCCATTGTCTTTATTAAGACACACTGTGATTACTGCTCCACTATCTGGGATGGATGCAGTGACGTACATTTAAAGAAACTTAACTCATTGTATCGTCGAGGGGTAAAGTTAACTGTGCCTGGTCCCTCTCCCACCGACGAGAACTAGAACCTTCAAAACTCGTTTATATAACATCTTGTTGCAGTAACTTACTACCTGAACATACTACTAATATTATATATTCACTGTTATTGATGACTGTGCGCATTCGGCATTGCTTTTTTTTCCAGTTTATTTCTTCATGTTTCGATTTATTGTGTTATTGTGTTTCTCTTACTCTTTGCTGTTAATATTTCTTTTCCTACAGGACAGTTTGTAAGAGAGGCGTTTCGCCTAAAACTTTATCCTGTCAATAAAACGTTTTATCATCTCTCTCTCTCTCTCTCTCTCTCTCTCTCTCTCTCTCTCTCTCTCTCTCTCTCTCTCTCTCTCTCTCTCTCTCTCTCTCTCTCTCTCTCTCTCTCTCTCTCTCTCTCTCTCTCGCTCTTTCTCACACATATGCGCGCTTCTCCAAGAGGCATAGATCCTCATGTGCCCGGAGGGCGCATGAACATCTATGCCTCTTGATGATGTTTGGAGCGCGCGCATGCACTCACGCACACGCACACGCACACATACAAGCAAACACACACACATCGACGCGCTTTAAAAGAGCATGCAGGTGTACTTAGTATATCATGTAGCTAGGTAAAGTTAACCTGATTTCACACAAATTATAGCAAGACTGAAATTGTACCGTGAAATTCTAGTTTTGTCACCATTTTCGCAAGTCTTGAAGCAAAAGCGAAACTCATGTCACGTTAAATATAAAATGACGTAACAACAAAAAATACGTCATGACAAATGACGTTTGACAAACCAATGACACATATGCGCGCATCTCCAAGAGGCATAGATCCTCAAGTGCCTGGAGGGCGCAATGAACATCTATGCCTCTTGAAGATATTTGCAGCCCGCGCATGCAAACACGCACACGCACACGCATACACAAACATCGACGCGCTTTCAGAAGAGCATGCAGGTGTACTTAGTACAATACAATACAATACAATACAATACAATACAATAATATTTTATTAATCCCTCATGAGGAAATTCGCTGTCTGACCACACAATACATGGCATCATCATTCACTCATTGAAATAATTAAATAACCCATAACTCTCAATTAAAGAGATGAACTAGTATCGCATGTAGCTAGGTAAAGTAACCTGATTTCACACAAATTATAGCAAGACTGAAATTCTAGTTTTGTCACCATTTTCCCAAGTCTTGAAGCGAAAGCGAATCTCATATCACGTTAAATATAAAATTACGTAAAAACAAAAAAATACGTCATGACAAATGACGTTTGACAAACCAATGACGCGTGTACACTGCGCATTGGCACATCTGCGAGGTTTTTTCAGAAGGAGATATTTCAACATCAGAATCAAGTCAAAGACCCTTGACAGCAAAGACACCTCTCATATAGAAGGGACTTTGTGGGTTATGGTTCATCCCATCTTGTTTTAAATACGCCCAAATGTTTTTTCCTCCCAAAAACTAATTTTTGGTCCAAAAATATTGTGGGTGGGCCAGGGAGTATTTTGCACCCCCCCCCCCTACTTTTTCATGGGTGGAAAGTGGGGGGGGGGGGTAAGAAGGCAGGGCCCCATCAAGACCTACCCACCCCCGGTTCCTACGCCACTGTACTGCGGCATGTGCAAAGTTGCTTACTGTTGCTTGAATTTAAAGCTTTACAGTGTTTATAAAAGTCGTCCTATGATGTCGTATACATTTTTTTTCCCTAAAACACACCCAAAAAATTCCAGCTTTCATAACATGCATAGGTCACGTTTTCATTTTTCTTCCGGCCGCTGATGCTGACAGGGAAAATCACGTGCTTCTGACGTCATAACTGAACCTGACATTTTGCCATTTCCTATCTGCTTCCCTTCCAGCGCCAAGAGCTGGAGACGGATCGACCATAATATCGCACATAAAATAGCACTAATCCGCTAATCCATTAATGTCAATATATCGACGGCGAAACCTCTAGGGTAGAACCTGATTAGCTTGGCGCCTTGAAGGCGCCAAGCTAATCAGGTTCTACCCTTGAGCTATCGCGGTCGACGAATAGCGTGAGATTCGCCAGTCTCGTGCGTGTTTAGCAGACGACTGGAAAGTGCGAGACATTTTACTGTGTAAGTCAAGCCGGGACGTTTGTTTTCATCAGTGATACTGGTATAGACTAAGACACAGAGACCTGTAGATATCCGTTTCCGGCGGTTCAAGACACTGGTAGTCTATGAGCCAAGATAACTACTGTACACCCCACCCGGCCACCGTGCCTCCTATCTCCTGAACCCTCCCACGTCCCAACCCCGACTCGATCCCCTCCCCCCCCCCCCTCCTCCCTCCACCCAGAACAGCAAGTATTGATTTGGTCTAATCGGCCTAATTTGCTTATTTAATTGTCAGATTTTGCATCCTTTACATACAACAAGTTGTAAAAGTATAAGATGTTTAAAGTCATTCCAGTTTTCCCTGCATGTGTACATTGCTTTAACTTTTCCATAAATTTCGATTACGATATGCGACGTATCGGTATATACCTTCGGGTGTAAATGGAACATGGTTTAACCTTTGCAAAACATATTACATTCACCGAGCACACTTTGATCCAGCACTGGAGTGGAGGAAAAGGGGGGGGGGGGTGCATGATCGGGTTTGTGGGTTCACGTGCTATGTGTGTGTGGAAAAATAACAGGAAAGCAAAACATAAAACTTGCATTAAGGTCAA
The DNA here is from genome assembly GCA_036245525.1 of Semisulcospira habei. NCBI lineage: Eukaryota > Metazoa > Mollusca > Gastropoda > Semisulcospiridae > Semisulcospira > Semisulcospira habei. Next base: position 76,562,297 of record BTPG01000002.1, on the reverse strand, counting down.
ATGAACAACTTGCCTAAACGCAGCCATATATTATTACTTGTACTAGCAGTTAGTACGTATTTACTGCAGTCCGCCCGCATGAGCGGGATGGAAAGGGGGGGGGGGAGGGGAGGGGGTGGAGAGGCTAGGTTTGGCGGGTGAAGGGGGAAAGGTGAGGGGTGGGGGGTGGGGCTGAGTCCACTGAGTGACAGAGACGCTGAAACACAACGGCTGAGTCAGTTCATACGGTCAGTAGAAACCCCGGAGGGATGGGGAGAGGGGTGGGGGGAGCCCGGTCGGGGTAGTGTTTGTGTGCGTGTGTGTGTGTGTGGGGGGGGGGATTACCTTGGCCCTCTGATTTTTTTTTTTTTTTTTTTTGGGTGGGATGGGGTGGGGGGGGGGAGTTGGGGGTGGGGTGGGGGTAGAAATTGTAAGATTTTATCAGTTTTGTTATATACCTTTTGGAGGAAAAAAAATTAGAACAAAAAATATCACATTCCCCCCCCCCCTCCCCATCACTCCCCCCACACCTCCTCCCATTAATTTATTAAGCCTAGAGGGCAAATTTCGGAGATATCTTCGAAGGTCTATGTCACAGTTGTCGAGATAGATCGACCAAGGTATTCTTTCAGGGTGGTGTCAGAATAGCTTGGCGCCCAAAGGGACTAAGCTATTCTGACACCATCCTTAAAATATGGCCGATTCACATCTAGTCATTACTAACTTTAGATAGATAGATAGATAGATAGACAGACAGACAGACAGACAGACAGACAGACAGACAGACAGACAGATAGATAGATAGATAGACAGACAGACAGACAGACAGACAGATAGATAGATAGATAGATAGATAGATAGATAGATAGATAGATAGATAGATAGATAGATAGATAGATACTATTTATTGCCATTTGCCTTAAGAACATAAAGCATAGGAATGTGTGTTGGTGTCATTACATTACAAACATCACAGTCAACAAGACTTTCAGTGTGGTTTAAAAATCTTCGTACACCATGTCCGACTGAAATAGTGACGGACATGCCCACGTATTAACCCATTCAGCCCTGACGCACTACAGCAGGAGATGGATCGACCATGATAATTCAAGGGTAGTGCCAGATTAGCTTGGCGCCTATCGGCGCCAAGCTAATCTGGCACTGGCCTTGAATTATCAAGGTCGATCCATCTCCTGCAACTGGTACATAGTCATTAGATGACGCCTTTAAAATTTGGGAAATACGGCCGTCGGGCTGAATGAGTTAAGACTGGTCAATTCAAAAGCACTACACCAGTGAGCGTACATCATGCGCCATTACGTTATGTAAGCGGGCTGTGGTAAATAATGTACAAAAGGCACAGAACAATCGTCAGTCACTGTGACAAGGCCCGCAACTCTCTACCAGCCACGAAAATCGATCGTGACATGCAGAAGTTGTTGCTCTTTGGCCGAAGGCGGTCTTGCTTGTGTGTGGTGCAGTCAGATGTATTAGCGAGCGTGCGTCTATTTCTCTCTGTCTGTCTATGTGTCTGTGTGTCTGTCTCAGTCTGTCTGTCTGTCTACCTGTCTACCTGTCTGTCTCTCTCTCTCTCTCTCTCTCTCTCTCTCTCTCTCTCTCTCTCTCTCTCTCTCTCTCTCTCTCTCTCTCCGTCTCTCTCTCTCTCTCTCTCTCTCTCTCTCTCTCTCTCTCTCTCTCTCTCTCTCTCTCTCTCTCTCTCTCTCTCTCTCTCTCTCTCTCTCTCTCTCTCTCTCTCTCTCTCGGCTTCGCCTTTTATGCTTTTCGTACACTTGAATGTTCTTGACATTATGTGTGTTTGTTTGTTTTTTAAATTTATTGTGTTGCTCGATGTATATTTATGTGTGTAGAGTAGCAGGACAGTTTGTAAGAGAGGCATTCGCATGTCTAAAACTTTATCCTAAATAAAAACGTTTCGTCGTCCTCTCTCTCTCTCTCTCTCTCTCTCTCTCTCTCTCTCTCTCTCTCTCTCTCTCTCTCTCTCTCTCTCTCTCTCTCTCTCTCTCTCTCTCTCTCTCTCTCTCTCTCTCTCTCTCTCTCTCTCTCTCTCTCTCTCTCTCTCTCTCTCTCTCCCCTGACACTACACATGCTCGGATCAACTCCATCACCATAGTCAGCAGAGAGCGGGTCACACATTTTTTGTGCCTCTTATGCGTATTCTGGATGTTGGTAAATATATTTCTAGTTTAAAAAACAAATCATCTTGCAGTCCAGACGGCATCAGTACTCAGTTTTTTAAATTATCTCTGTCATTCATCGTTGAGTCACTGACATTCATCTAGGGTTAGTATCCCGATGCTGAGATCAGTGTGCGGTCTACAGCAAGTCAGTTTTATTCAGCCCATCGCCTTGGTTTTGGGAGGGGAAAAAGCCAGAAGCTTTTCTTTGATGGTTTCAGGGTACTTTTCGTCCTGATTGCATGTACCCCAATGGCAATGCCTGACCATTTCAGTTAAATTTATACGCACAAACAGTGTCGCACTTCGCCATTTCCTTGCGTAGTTACGAGAAAGCTTGTGGGACCCAGCAACAGGATCGCGCTGCGGCATTTTTTTTTTTTTTTTTTTTTTTTTCTATTTTCTGATTGGCTGATAATGCGCGCACGGATGAGGTCTGTTAGTCCCACGACGCCGTATTCATCGTGACGACTCGATGTTATATGTCACTCATCGGCGCAGTACTAACATTTGACGTATCAGAGGATCAACTTTGCAAACACTGTTTATAGAAAATCATGGGGGTATTAATGAGAAGATGTTGTGTTTTTTTCGTAAAAGAAAAATTAAAGTTATGTTAGCTGTTTTACAAATGACTACGAAAAAGTGGTGCAAAAAATTGTCTGATTTTCACACCTAGGGCATACAGGTCACAATTGACCTAACCGTACCCGAAAGCCGAGACAAATTGTAGGCTTATGTAAATATCGTATACGAAACATCATGCGATTATTAATGAAAAGAATGGGGTTTTTTCGTAAAAAAGTTTCAGTTGTTTTAAGATTAACCCATATAATTCGTGAAATTAATCCCCAAAACGTGAAAAAAAATTCAATATATAGTGATCACTCAAAAAGTTCTAGGGGTACAATGCTGGTTAACAAACTCATTCAATATCTCTCTTTTATCTAGCTATATGCAAAATATCTAGTAAAAATAAGAAAAATTACGGACTCCAGTGTGGATCAACTGGTTTTTGTAAAACGGCCATTTTCTCGCCAGTGAGCATCGTAATCAAAAAAATCGACAAAAAGGACTACAGATAATTCTTTTAGGGACAATATCATAAAAATTTCAAGCTTGTCCGTCCTCAAACGCGAACACTGGTCGCTATCACACACACACACACACACACACACACACACACACACACACACACACACACACACACACACACACACACACACACACACACACACACGCACGCACGCACGCACGCAAGCACGGCGTTGGCGTCAAAAAGACGTTCTCTAGCTAGGTTTGCGTAGCTAGACGTGACGTCATTTTTATCTTGTTACTTCTTTGCCAGAATTTCTGCCCCGCACGCCCAAAAAGTCATGTGCATGCTCCGGAATGCGCTCCTACCAGCCCCATTTCAAAGTCTATCGTATTTTTTAAATACGGTAGACACAAAAAACAGGTCTGCGCACTTATTGTTTTATCCTTGAAAAATAAAGTTTCATCTCATTTCATTTCATCTCTCTCTCTCTCTCTCTCTCTCTCTCTCTCTCTCTCTCTCTCTCTCTCTCTCCTCTCTCTCTCTCTCTCTCTCTCTCTCTCTCTCTCTCTCTCTCTCTCTCTCTCTCTCTCTCTCTCTCCGGCGTACACCGAATGAGCTCTGCGATCGGACGTTTTCCAGTCTGACGAAATTTGAGTTGACTCTCTTATACCTAATATCCCCAGCACAACCTCAAAATAGCGTTGACGCTTTAACTGCCAGTTGATGCGGTCGGAGTTTTAGTGAAATCTTTGTTAACCCACATCATGCTGAGGCTAAAAGCTTCCAATCTGTACACTGCCATATGCCACGCTACATTACAGTACTTACAGATAAGGATATAGACCAGTGGCTTTAGTTCAAGGGTGGT